>UELW01000200.1:651541-1251541 GCA_900490495.1 Danionella dracula
ATGGCAACTTTTATTGGGTTCCTTTATAAATAACGAATGTTAAACATTTCAGCGACCAAATCAAATTCATATAAATGTTTTTTTTTTCTTCTTTTTAAAAATCAGAATCCAAATCAGATCTATGGTAGGGAAAGTTTATAGATTTGCCTCTAATAGAAATCACGTTTAAGCTTAAATAGGTTCAAAATCTGAAGTTAAATGACCCTTTCATAGTTTTTTTTTTTTAATTAAAAAATCTTCAGTTTGTGGGATTGGTTATTAAAAACAATCCAAGTGTCATATACAATTCTATACGCACCTAGTGAATAAGATATCACTGGGTTTGGTTGAATCTGGGTAGAACACATTTCATTAGCTTTGGAAACGATCATTTGGCAAGTTAAGAATCGATTTGATTTCAATACACAAGTTTAAATATTGTTGGCAAGACTTCAAGCACAGCTATTAGCAGATGAGAAACTAAACCCCTTTTCATATCAGCAGATCTGATTCCTTCTGGGAGATTGGATTAACTGTAATATATTACAAGCATGTAATTTGTACTCAAATGAATAGATTTTCATTCTCAGCTAAACAAAGATTTTGTTTACATACAGAATAAGTAGATTGCTGTCAAACATTTATTTCAGAAGCTTGAATCAGAAGTGAATCAGTGAAACCAACTTCTCATAAAATTGTATCGATGAGATTATGGTGTGCTGTGTGTCTAACAGGCACACAGGAAATGTTTACTCCTATTTTCCCCCAGCAAACAACAAATGCAGATGTTTTATTTTGGTTTACAAGTTTTAAATACAGTAAAGCAGTATATATTAGCATTGGGAAAGTTAGTCTGGGCAGGTGAGAATCTAGAAACCCCTGCTTCTTTCTTGTAATATACAGCTCGTCTGGTAACTGGTGTTACAGTATACACTTCCTGGTTTGGACTCTTCTGCTCTGCTACGCTATTCTTCAATTTCTCTGTTGAGTGAAGTTATTCTAGTGCTGACTCCAGAGGAGTGGTCTGCGAGCAAGAGCTGACAACGATGAGCGTATCCTTCCTTGTCAATTGACATACACCACCACTAACGTGTTGTCCGTCCTGACCAGCACGTAATAACCCTGCAGCATTCTTCTGAAGTGCTTTACTGCTAGGTACTCTCCCAAGCTCTAGGCTATTTATGCTTCAGGAAGCGTAGTTCTTGATCCAACCCTGAAATTGTGCTTCCGGCATACAGCACTTCACCCCAGTCTTTAAAGACTCCTCCAGGGGGGACACTGGCACAGAGGAACCGAATGTCCTTCCAAAGACGGAGATGGAGACGGCAACAAAGCACTTTGCTCGCGGCGGAACTCGGAACTTGAGCCAAGCTGGAGTAGTCTCATATGCAGAATAATGGCTATTGCAGAACCCACATGCCCAGAAGCCTCTAGAGTTGTCAGAGGACCACCAATTTGTGCAGGCTCTGCATTCTGCCTACAGGAGGCTCAGGGCATGACCTCCAGGGAGGCGTGCTCGCATATTCAACGAGTTTAGTTACATACCCAGAAAGATATGCTCAGGCCGGAGGTCAGACGGCTCATTTCTGGGTTGATCCGAAGCCCAACGGGTGAGGTGACATAAGACGGTCTCTGTGACAAATCAACTGAGACCTTGACTAGGCCAGGATCAGCCAGTGGTCCAGTACACCAAGATTCGAACCCTTTCCCGTATAACGGGACTAAGCCACCTCAACACCTTTATGAAGGTGCAAGGGGACAGAGGCAAGCCAAGGGGAGGATGCAGTACTGATACACTCGACCCTCGAGGTCAACTGAAGGGGTCTGTGCCGAGGGAGTATACTCCAAGAGACCGGCTCAATTGCACCCTGCATAAGGGGAATCGATCTCCTCGCACAGGCATAGGTGAGACAGAGGTCATAAGACCCCGTTGAACCTGGGCAGCTCGACAGCCACGCCAGAAAGTGTGTATGAGCCAAGGGACATAATAGGAAGCTCCCAGGACATAACCCAGGGAGTAAAATTTTTCATGAAACAGAGATCTGACCTGTGGGCCTGCTGCCTGATGGCGGTGGGACCCCCTCCCTCTAAGGGGGGTCGGGCTGGTGGCGAAGCCCTCACGGCAGCTGGAATCTCTGGGTGGCCTGTCCTAGGCCGTTTGCGATGAACGCATACAGTTAATACATCTTAACAATTGTTAAAAAAAACTATAATTCTATAGTTTAGCAGTGCAAGAAGAATCCTTTGGATCTCTATCGCCCCCTGCCTTGAAGCAGAAGAATTGCATGTCTCTCTATTCAGCTCTGGAAGCAGCTTTATGAGCGCTCAGCCCAAGAATTTCACATATACAGTTGTTGATACTAAAAAATGAACACTGTGCACTATATACCAGCTTAACTAATTAAATGTAATTCATATAAGTAAAAGTGTTGGGACATTTTGATAGTGACATGCAGAGGGGCCGCAAAAAGCACTAGCTGCATAGCATGTTAGCCAGCATAGTGATCCATGGTGAGACTCAAGAGCTGAACGACTCTGCTTAGTATTTGAACTATAAATGTGAAAATTCCAACATTATAAAATTGTGAAATTAAATGAAAAACAATGTTAACACGGAATAAAGATACGCCTTTAATTTATTTTTAATTGTATAGGGCTCATCTAACTGCATGTCACTGGTTTGCAACAAAATCATACACAGCCTCTTTTTTACAGTTTTTCACAATTACTAAGACAGTTTTTTCAATACATTTAACAACTTTCCTAAACTCTTAACACGATTAGCACAATATTTGTCTAGATAGACGATACAAGTTGAATGTTTTGATACAAAACGCATTCAAGCTCAATCAACACCAAAACAATGTCATTTCACAGCCAAATTTTGTCTCAATGTGTTATGATCGACTAAATGTTGCTGTCGGAAGAAAACATGTGTTAGTGTTTTGAAAACTGTATTGTTGTATTTTGAAAATGAGTTTTGGAGTTTTGTTTAGATTGGGGGGTTTTGAGATCAAAATTAATTGTTTTGCCAATTGTTTTTTTTTTAACTGATTTGGTGTGTTGAGTGTTAAGCAAACGTGTTAAATATATTGAAAAAACTGTCGTAGCAATTGTGAAAAACTGTAATTGAGGTCTCTGTTGGGTAATTGAAAGACATTAAACAACTGATATATCTAGTGATTGAGTGACAGCTGTCAGTCAGTGAGCAAACAGCTGAGCGCTCAGGTTTTAGAGGAGACGAGGCCTCGCACTGCTCTGAGAGTGAGACACCTAAAATCATTGCCTGGGTCAGAGTGCAAATGAAGCTGATGGCTTCTCTCCAGCGGCAGCCTTGAGTAATGGAAGATTTGTGAGGTGTAAAGATTAATGTTGAGAGACATTAGTACTTCATTTATTCAACCTGTCCTGTTTCTGAAGACTAGTAGAAGAAAACGAGTGACTGCTTAAATAAAAGACATCAGAATATGTTTTAATCTGTAATAAAAATGCTTACAATTAATGTGCAATGTCCAAAGAGTCTGGTTTTCTTTAAATGTAAGTAAATAGTAATTTGATGTCTGTTAAAAAGATGGAAAGGTGTTCTTTTAGAACGCATTTCTTTTCACTTCTAAAGGACTATTTTAGGAATGAGTTTCAAAGGGTTCCTTTGCTCTGTTTGATTTTTCTATAAGTAACGTTTAACAGCCTAGCTATTTCAGAGACATGCTCTGACTGGATACTGCGTGTGTGCAGTTTAGAATTTCTCGATGGGTTTGAGTTCTGTCTTTGTTTTGTTTTTGGTACTCTTAATAACCAAGAAAACATCCCCAGTGACCATGTTTCACGGAAATAATCAGATTTTGAGGTGTTTTGTCACACTTAAAGTTGGTGCTGGTTGTCTTTTCAGGAAGAAAAGTGCTTTCTAATAGCCTTGGCAAAGGTTATAAAATAAAGAATAACATTATATGTTAATAGTTAGTGTTTAACTGGTTGATCAAGCCATGCAAACATATAAAGAACATACAAACTCCTCTTAAGGCCCTAACTGGTACTGTAGGATGCTGCACGATCCTTAGCACCATCATGTTGCCCTGAAGAGCTTAAGCAGCAAGTGACAGCTTTCAGACCACAACCTTAACCTTGCATTCTTTTTAAGCGATCTTTGTCCTTGATTTGATGCATGCTGTATATTGTCAGTTATTTGTATCATAGTATGTCTTGTTGTAGTTTTTTTCTTCAAGCTAATGGTAGAATTCACTGAGCTCTCTTGCAGTCAAACTATAAAAAGCCAGTTCAGAACAGTTATTAGGACGAGTAAGACTCGTAAAAAATGTTTGATTTCTGTACATTTGAACTGTTTGACACTAATAGTTTGCCTCTGTATGTGTTTACAGAGAATAACATGGCATATAGGAAAGTGAGAGCTGGTCATAGTGCTCTCCACGTTAGAGACCTCGAGAATGAAGAGCTTCATGCGACCTCTCTCGACCTGGATTGGGACATGGAGAAGGAGCTGGAGGTGCCTGGTCTTGATCGCTTCCCACTGGAAAGCGTGGAGCGCCAGCCAGACAGCAGTTCATCTGGGGCAGGCCTAGACTCTGATCTGGAACCCATTCAACCCTCTGCCTCTCCCCACGGGCGTTTCGAAAGGCTCCAGGAGGACCCCAATTATATATCTCAGTTTAACCGCTCTGGACCCAAGGGTCAACGGTGGTCCGGGACTTGTCTGGCCAAATACGTTCTGGCAGGCCTGTGTGTGTTTGCTGCAGGACTGCTCACAGGAAGATACGCTTCGAGAAGGGAGAAGGTAGACACAGACAAGGCTGCAGACACAGATGTGCTTGAGAAGATTGTGCAGGGAATCACAGCAGAGAAGATCCAGGCACTCCAGAGGTAAGAAGTGTTTGCTTTTTCCATCCCCTTGTCCAGAACGGCAAAGAATATCGTATAAGCTTATAACAATATTCGCTGTTTCACCAAGGGACAAAATATCTGAAAATCTGATTTGAGTTCTTTTCCTTTTTACTGTAAGTTCAGCGGGTGCCAATATTGTAGCAAATGAATGCACACAAACAGTTCGATATAATGTCAAGTCAATTGTACTATAAATCAAATTTTTGCCATTTAAATATTTATTACTATTTTTAAATCTTATGACATTTACACTGGGAATAGAGTAGAGTGAAAATGTGTTGCTTCCTGTTTTGTTTTCACAATGATTTTAAGATTTTTTTTTTTTTTTTACAATTGCTATGAGAGATTTTTCAATACATTTAACAAGTTTCCTTAACTGTTAACGCACCGAATCAGTTAAAACACACAATTGGCAAAACAGTTAATTTCATTCTCAAAACCCCTCGTTGTAAGCAAAACTCATTTTCAAAATACAATAATACAGTTTTCAAAACACTAACACATTTTTTCTTCCGTCAGCAACATTTAGTCGATCATAACACATTGAGAAAAAAAATTGTTTTAAAATGACATCGTTTTGGTGTTGGTGGAGCTCGAGTGTAAAAAAAGTTCAAGCATTTGAAATTTGTGTTAACTGAATGCATTTTGTATAAAAGCAAAAAAACGTGTTAAATGTATTGCCTACCTAGGCAAATGCTGTGCTAATTGTGTTAAGAGTTAAGTTTTTTGTAAAAAACTGTAATACAAGTCAAAGCATAGACTGATTATTGACTTTATTATTGAAGGAAGAAAATACAATATCATGAAACTCTGTGTAGAACAGTGTTTATCCCTACACTTTATAAGCTGGGCAAGCATAATCCAAAACAACAGCAACGAGACATTGTTTTATTGCTTATAATATGCCAGTTATTGCACATTGGAGTCATTTTTGCCTGCTCATCTGTGCAAAATTGATGTAATTCAGCCTCATTGGTGTGTTTTAAAGTGCCTTTTTAATTGTAATAGCACAGCATTCAGGTTGGTGCTGGTATTATGTTTTAGCCATTCAGATGTTCACTTGCTAGTGTCTTCAGTGCATTTAAAAAAAAGAGTGTTTTGATAACTTTTATTTTACTTCTATTTTGATGTGACCCCCAGCCTTTAAGGTCAACCATAAGTGAATGTCAATGTTTTTAGCTTTTGTACTAAAGATATCTATTTTTATATGTGAATTTGGCCTTCTTGTCCATTTTTCTTGCCTTACTAGAGTAAACGGACCTGTGTGCTTATTTTCCTGTGTGCTATTGCCAGGGTGGAGTAGTCGTGCAAATTCACATCAAGTTAAATTGGAAAAAACTTTACTTTAAATAAATTCTATAATTTTTATATATTTTTTTAGAAAAGCCTCCAACCTCAAATGCCACACAAAGCCTTGCCACACTTAAGTTTTGTTAGAAAGAACTAACTATAATTTCTTCATTCTTTTGCTTGGTGTTTTAACATGTTGTTTAGATTGTCCAAACCCTGGTGACTCATCCAGTTCAGAATCAAGCACAGCAGTGTCAGAGCTTATGTTTTAAAACGAAACATCACGCTGCAATGCATAATTTATGGAAAACTGTCTCAGTCACTCTTCTCTCTGTGGACTCTGATGTAATCAGCCTGGCCAGCTTTACATTAACGGAAATTCAGGCTGATTTTCTTACTCAATAGCTAGCTTGAAACTTTCTCTAAGTATAACGGAGAAGTTTGGCTGTCTTTCTGCATCGAAAACAGAACTAGTTAGTATGAAATCTAATATGTATCTAAATCAATGAAATAACATTAACTTTAAGCACTTAACCCAAACTATGGGGTGAGCTGAGGAAAGAGTGTTTTCAAGGACACATCTTCCGAAGTGAAGTGAGCCATACTTAGGAAGCAGATGCAGTTAGAATATTTGCTGGGACAGCCTCTTTGGGACTTTCGTCTTTGAAAAATCAGTCCTACAGCCAAAGTTGTGCTGAGCTTATTCCCAGCAGTGACAAAGCTGCCGTGTTTGCTCTGAGCCCAGCTGTGTAGTCTCTGACAGGCAGACTAAAGTCACAGGCAGGTACTGATGTTAAAATTAAATGCAGACAAACCTCAAGCAAGAACAAAATCTTTTTTTTTGTGAAGCACGGATCATGGCGAGCACGTATATTGGTGTCAAAAAAAGATTACTGAACCAAAACTACCTGACTCTAAAAACTGGCTTTTGTAGCAGTGTCAGTTTATAATTTATTCAGTCACATTTATATTTCACGCTGCCGCACCAACTGCTCGCCTCAGATCTGTTTGGAGCAGGCGAAATAACAATGTGGCGAGACTGCAAAGGCAAAAAGTCAAAGCATTGTGATGGCTTTATTTATCCCAAACCTGCCCCACTTCTTAAAATTCACATTGCGGCTGGAGAATAGGGTGATTTTTTATATTCCACTTTTTACATGAAGTAGAAATGGATTTCGTGTACTGTGTTGCCCTGTAGAAGCAGGATCTTTAATACATTTTTTACAATTGCTTTTTTCAATACATCTAACACATTTGCTTAACTCTTTGCGTACCAAATCAGTTAAAACACACAATTGGTAAAACATTTAGTTTCATTCTCAAAACCCCCCGTTGTAAACAAAACTCATTTTCAAAATACAATAATACAGTTTTCAAAACACTAACACGTTTTTTCTTCTGACAGCAACATTTAGTCGATCATAACACATTGAGACAAAATTTGGCGTTTTGGTGTTTGGTGGAGCTTAAGCGTAAAAGAAGTTCAAGCATTTTAAATTTGTGTTAACTGAATGCATTTTGTATCAAAGCAACAAAAAATTTGTTAACTGTAGAGCCTACCTCGACGGATGTTGTGCTAATCGTGGTGTAAGAGTTTAGGAAAACTGTTAAATGTATTGAAAAAACTGTCTTAGTAATTGTAAAACTGTACCTGTAAAACTGTAACATACCTCCATTCTGCTTTTTATCTCACTACTAGTGATGGGAAGTTCGGATCATATCACCGACTCGGATCCTTGAGTCCCGTTCAGCAAAATTAACGAATCTTTTTTCGAGTCATTTCGGTCATTTCATTCATTCTAGTAAAATACCAATAAAATGTTGTGTGTTTCTTATTGATAATGAATAACATGAAGTAAAACATACAAATATACTCAGCATTTATAAGTCTGCTTCCTAAACAGCAAAAGACCACCACCAAACAATCTTCAAGCAGACCAATACTCTCTTATAAATGTAACTAAAAAATAATTTGCAAAGCCCTCGCTAAATAAAACTGAAAAAAATTAACCCCCCATATAATACCACACCCCAGACCCAAACTGGCTTCTATCAAGGCGCCTGCATCACTTCATCAAATAGCACAGTCCAGACCACTAATAACCTTGATCCGATGAGCCTTACCAAACCAACACAAGCTGAGTCACCATTATCTTTAGATGGCAGAAACAAGCATTTGACAGAGTTAACTGGAATTCCTATGTGGCTACAATCCATTAAATTGGATTTGGCAATTCTTTTATTAGAATGGATCAAAATTACTTTATAGCGCTGCAAATGCCATCATTGACCAAATGACCAAACTTCCTCTAGATTTAACCTTCAAAGAGGAGCTAGACAGGCTTGCCCACTTCCTCCCTCACTATTCGCTCAATCTTTATTGAACACTAAGCTTGACAGCAATTAGCAAACACATTTAAAAATTACTGGAATTAAAGTACAAAAAATTATAATCACCAAAAATAAGCCTTTTACGCAGATGAGGTGTATTGTTCCTATTCACCCACATCCTCTATTCCAGCAGCTGATTGTGTATTTAAATCCTTTTCAGCCATTTCTGAATATTCCATAAATTGGGGGGGAAAAATCGCACTATTTAGTGCGCAAATCACAGGTTTTCCAGGACACCTCCTCTTCACCCACATTTAAATCAGGAATATCAGGTACTTGGGAATGTGGAAGGATGACTACACTAGCAATGGAGGGAAGAGAGGGGTGGAAAAAGAGAAACCGGATTCGGGACACAAGGGAAACCGGAAGGAAATAAAAGAGCAGCACGCCATTATACATAGATGGAGGCATGTATTTAGGATAGTGTTCAAATGTTTTGTTCTTCTGAGCACCAAGGTTAAACTGGAAACTATGCTACATAAAACCAACACCTTCTGACTCTGAATTTATCAATACTCATTATGTCTGTCTAGAGACTGTTTAAGTTTCCTCTGAATTGGTAGGGAGAGGCCGGGTAGATCGTGTCACCCCCAGTGGGGGACAGCTCAGGCAATGCTTGGGGCAGATGAGGGGGAAAGCTAGAGTAATGGCACCTATCAGAAGATGCTAGCAGACTCTTGGCTACTTTCACATTCCGACATGGATTATGGCCTCTCCGTTTCAACCCTTAATATAGCTTGGACAGTGCATGGAGGTCACAAGATGTTAAGACTTTTAGCAAAAGACTCGTGCAGGAAGCAGAGCACTCTATATTCACAGCCTAAGATACATCCAATCTAGTGAGCTAACAGAAGTTTATTTTAGAAGTGTGTGTGAAAACAACTTCTGATAAGTCCTTCACAAATCTTGTTAATAGTTTGTTGGTTTATTCTATAAAACAAAACCATGATATTATTGCCCATCAAATGTGTCAAATTAAATAACGTACAAAAAAACAAACAAACCAGGAACAACCAACTTGGACGAGGCTAAACTCTGAGCACTTGTTCAAATGAATTTGGCAGGAAAAAGTTTCTGCTCACTTACCTGATAGAACATGTGTGTTTTTCTCATCTTAACTGAGAATGACAATTTATTCATTTGAATACATTTTCATCAGGACTTTTCAGTCAATAGGAGTCAACAACTAACAGTATTTAAAGTATATTAATGTTACGTGTTTGCATTGCTTAGTGTTCATGGTAAGCTTTTTACAAAGCGGATGAAGAGAAGCAGACTGAGCAAATGTGATATATTACAGTTAATCCAATCTCCCAGAAGGAATCAGATCTGCTGATATGAAAAAAGTTTTAGTTTCTCATCTTCTGATAGCTGTGCTTGACTCCAACATGCTTAAAACATTTATTGGAATAAACTCGTTAAAGTCTGCTGAGATTTGAGGAGAATGAAGTACATTTTATAAATGCCAGTTTATCTGATCCAGGTAAGCTCAACAAAACAATTACAATAACAAAACAAAGACTAATCTGTAATCCAAGGGATTCACGGAAGGGGTGAAAATGAGAAAAAGAACAAAAAGCTGAACTGTCTCATTCCATTTACCTGTCATCACTTCTGACACAAGCCTCTCAATTTCTTTAGTTAGAAGAAATGGAACTTACTTATTAAACTTACTGTCAGTCATAACACAAAGTGTCAAGAATCAAAAGTCACAAGAAAAGGTTTGCTACTTTAACATTTACGATCACTCTAGTGCAAACCTATTATCACTTGTAAAAAATAAAGCCTGGTTCCACAATCAAACATAATAAACATGTTGTAAACTGATAACAGAAATGTTAAAGATTCCAAGATTATCTTTTCTCTCTCGCTTTATGTACAGAAAGAGTTTGGATTTGTCTTCAGCAGTGTACAGATATTGTTAAAACAATACAAAGTTTGTCTCGGTAACTGGTTCATTCAAAAGAAACATCGAGCTGTTCTTATTCAACTCTCAGAAAAGAAAAAGAAATGGTGTACATTTTAAAGTGTTTTTATTCTGAAACAGAAGATTCTATTTTGAAGAATCACTTGAAATAGGCCCCATTTTAAGAGAAAAACATTTGTATGAGTAGTAAACATTCAGTCGGTCTTCTTTTAACCATTTAGATTTCACTTCACAGAAACCTTTGAATGCAATAAATTTTTGGAGGCCCTTAATTTAGTTATTGTTTTTAATTGTTAACTGTTAATAATACAAATAAAAACATTGAAATAAAGCAAGACATGCCTGTTCAGAAATAGGTCATGCCTCAGAGAAATGGAACACTTACTTAAAAGAAATAGAAATTACACATTTTAAAATAAGTTATATGAATAACTTATGGATCCTAGAGGCAAATGCTGCATTTCCCCAATGCCTTATTCATATTGAAAACCTAAATGCACTGACGTTTTTAGAAGCTCGGCTCACATTGCATTTGAATGCTTTCTCTGAACTAAAGGGAGAACTTACAAGTTTGCAACAAGTGACCCTCGCTAGCAATTTCTGTTAAAACAACACTGATGAAAGTTTAATGCTTGCCCCATATGGTGAAGTAAAATACAGGACAATTAAGATAATTAAACAATTTATTTGAGGAGCTAAAGGGAAAATCTCTAGTACTGGATTTACAGCAGAAAGCTCTCCCTGACACTGTTGCGATGATTTTGAAGATTATCTTGAGTAAAACGTTTCTGTATTGCATTCCCTTATAATCTTAAAATATTGTAATATTAAAATAATTACAATCTGTATTTGTAGAGCCAGTAAAAAAGGCTACTTTATATACAGTGTAAATTTCTTTTTTGTGAATGTATTCATATGTTTGAATAAAATGTGAATGCGCGTTAAGAGTTCTCTTGAGTGTGTTTCAAAGCAGCAGTTAAACTGCCAGGTGATAAACCTATTATAGTTTTCCATTTATGTTTTCAGCTCATATAAGAAAAACCAAAGCCCCCAATCAATTATCCACTAAAAATGTTTATTTTATTCCTCTGATGGCTTAAATCAGCATCAGGATTAAATGACATGTATTTTTCTTAACATCTGGACAACATAATGTACAAAAAAGTGCATGTTTTATTGTCTTTTGATGAAGATCTGGCATTTTTTGCAATACTGGTAGAAGGAAAAGTACCTTACATCTAACGTTTTGTTTGTGGAGATCAATAGCAAAGCTGAGCATTAAGCGCAAACTCTTTCCTAGATCAGGTAATCAAGTGACTTTCAGTTTTATGCACTCTCCCATTGGTCCCTATAGTAAACACAGGCCTAAACTGGGAATTTTAGAAGATAATATAGGCTTAAGGCAATAATGTTCACTGCTGACTTGAAAAACAAACAATAAAAAAGCAATTGTATAGCTAATGTTACGACCCCTTGTAGTGTTCTTTCTGTTGTAGTGTGTGTGAGTGTGTGTTTTCCCCATCAGAGGACCTCACTCCTGTTCCTGTGCTTTCCTCACTTCCTGTTCCTGTGATGAATCACTTCCTGTTCCTGCCACATCATCCTTACATCAGAAGATTTGTCACTCTGCCATTGGTCCTCGTGTTGTTCTGCCTCCTCGTCAACCCCTCAGTCTTCTCCATAAGAACTCTGCTATACTGCCATACCGGCAGCTTCTGCTCACTTGCCCTTGTGTTCTTGTGTGTTTGAAACGTTGTACTCTTGCTTACTTGGTTAACGATTTGCTGCCTGTTTTTGACACTGAGTTCTGGATTGCCCTTGTTTGTTGTGAAATATTTGTACATAAATTGGTAAGTAGGGAGCTGGTTGTGGGTTTTATTTTGGTTATTGAAATTGTATAGGTTTTGTTAAGGAGATAGGATTAGGAATTGTACACTTTGTTTTTGGGAAGTAGGTTTATTTAGAGGTGTTTAAAAAAAGGACTTGTTTTTCTTTCTTTGTAGTTTCCCCCCAGTCTCCTGAGGTATTTGTCTGACTCTTTCACTCAACTGAACCCTTATTATTTTTTATTTGATCACATATTAAATTTCAATATTTGAATATTTGTTTTCTGTCCTTCTTCTGAAGTGCATTAAAGATAATGTTTAATTTCTATTGTTGCGTCTGACCTAGACCGGGCGTAACACTAACTAATATCACGGGACACTAAATGCCAAGCGTGACTTAGACAGAAGGACGTGTTTTTCCAAAGACATTTATTGTGTATTTAGTCAGTTTCTAGCAACTTTGGCTTTGAAGATCATAGAGCAAAGCATAAGAGAAAATGAGCACTTGTTCACAGAAAACACTCATCAATGCAATATTAATGGTGTTATTGATTTGTTTCTCATGTAAGCAAATACTACCCTGAATTATTGCATAGTTTGAAAAAGCAAATGTTTAGTTTAACTTTTAAACACTGTAGTAAAGTAAAAAAAAAAATAGTCGTTTGAATAAAGTTTTTTTTTCTCCACAGGATGACATTCTCAATAAAAAAAATATTTTTAACATACAATCCTCACACTCTCAAAAGCAAACATAAAAAATCCTCACACTCTCAAAAGCAAAAGTGTACGCGGATCAGGTGTTGCTTCCTCACTCTGTGACAGAATTCCGCTTTCGTTGCAAATGAGGTCTTTCCTTTCGGTACGCTACTGAAAGATGGACAGAACGCTTGTCAGTAACACTGATAAAGCACAAAGAGACATAACAAAGGAGGCTTCTGATTCAGCCTGACCAACCTCTGGGGCATTTACTAAAGAAAGATTTCATACAGCCAGGAATGAATATGACACAACGGCTGTTGTCTGTGATGGTTTAGGCAGGTGTAATTGGCCGTCATGTCACGATACTCACTTGAGACTGAATTTCAGGGATCTGGGGAGATGTCAGTAAGATCATGAGTCTTTTTCAGATACTTCAACACAAATCCTAGTTTTGTATGGTGATATTTGTATACAGATGTCTTTACCAAAATGTCAAGTCAAGTAATATGTATTTGTAGAGAACACCCGGGTCAGTTATACATATATATATATAATACACACATACATACATACATACATACATGTGTGTGCATTGTTAATATATGCTATGTATAGTAAATATAAATTAATCAGTTAATTAATTGTGTATTGAATCAAATGTATTAAAATCAAGTTAAATACAATTTTAATGAATATACAGGATTTTATATTTTTCCTTTGTTTTATCAGTGCATGAACATACACTTTATGTGCAATACTGAATAATATAATACACATGAATATAGGCATTACAATAGCTTGCAATTGTGCAATTGTACTTGCAAAAATACTTGCAAGTACAGACTGTAAGTACAGATGTACTGTCAAGTTGTTTTAGTCCAGAACAACTTCCACGCCTGCTTGTGAACTCTGGCGCCCCCTGACGCTCGAATTCTAACCAAAACTAGAAAGTCAGAACACATTTCTCCAGTTCTTCAGTCTCTACACTTTCAGACAGATTCATGATGTCCCAAACTTATTCACCTTTATTGTGCGCACAAATGTGATTGTAACTGCCACGGAGCTGTGTAAATCATTGTCATTCATTAATTTTGTGTGATAATGCTAGTTTCTCTGGCCATATGCTTAGAGGACAGACTCTAGCACAGCTTTCTTTTTCTGCCTTGTGTTGCAGATCACACTGCAGTACTTAAGGTAGCAGGCGGCCATCTTGCTCAGCCCTTGCCAACAGATGGCTTTGCAGCAGGTAATAATGACCAAAAACAAACTCCTAAATGGATCATACCATCGTTAAGCCATAAATATAAAGTGGAGGTGTTCAAGAATGTAAAGATGGATTAGAGTCAACAGGCAATTAAGCAAAAGTCAAGAATTAAGAAGAGAATGATTTATTAAAAAAACAATAAAAATAAACAGAGTCAACTGAAAGCAGTTGTGTATTATAGAATGTTGGGAATGGATTGTGTCAAACTGTGAGGTTACACTGGTTGCAATTCTTCTGTTCTTTAAACAAAGGACTTGGACATACTGATCTGTATTACAAACAAATGTTCTTTATCTCTACTTTGTCAGGGCTTTCTCTATTTATACCTTTAAGGTTTGGGGAATGATAGAAGGAGACATATTTCAGGGTACTAAACATGTCTTTAATCATGGAGAAAGTCGTTCTGCCTGGAAAATGATTTGAAGCACTAGTGTCTGTAGCAGCAAAGAGCTGATAGCTCTTCTCTGGCCGAAGAGTGTTGGATCGTTTAGAGAAATCTATATTCTCTGGTCATTTATATTCCTGGAGATTTGAAGGGGTTTCCCTGGAGGAAAAAGGTAGGCCTCTCAAGTCCATTTCAAGGCACTATGTTTGGAATAGAAAAATAAATAAATATTTGATTTATCAATCTCTAACCTTTTTATAGTTGCATTTTGTGCACTATTATGTACACCAGATTAAAAGACACACAGTCAACACATGCCAATAAACATGTAATTTTCCATTAAAAAGGTGCAGTGGATTAAAAGGTACACTAAGCGAGACAAAACAGATAAACAGATATTGAAACTTTATTCAAATAGTAAGCCAATAACTTAATGTAGACTGTGTTTTGGACATCACTGTATTCCATGTTGTTGTAAAATTAAAGGATTTTTAGTGTGCCTCATAGTGCGGAAAATACGGTATTTAATCTTAGACTCTACAAAACAATTAGTTTCTCACGCATGTTTTATGCTGTGCTAGCGGTGTGTTTGAAACAACAACTATAAATATCAATCTTGGCTTTTTACAATTTCCTATTATTTGTAAAAGTGAAGAAAAAAAAAAGAATACTATAAAAATACTATATTTAAAAAAATGCTATAACTATAAAATAAAGTACATTTTGATAAAAATGCATTTGATACAATAATAAAATGTAAATTTGTACTTTATTTTATGTTTTACAGTGATGTGCTGCTTCTGAAAGGTTGGTAAGTTGAAATGATAAAATGCAAGTAAAAAATTAAAACAGGCTTATTTTACTATGTATGGTGTTGATGTATACATAATTCCCTTTAACTCTAACACATCAGCAAGCAAACAAAGCTCTAAAATAGATCAGGCCTCAAAGGGTAGATGCTTCTTGCAGCAGGCTATAGATAAATTCAGTAGTATGACTTTTAAACCATCGAACGTCTTTAGTTACTGGAGATTTTGATGGCTGAGAAATGCTGTTTTTTTGCCAGCCATGTAAAGCACAGAGTCCTCTTCAGTTGGAACTCAAAGTAAACCGGTCTGTGTGCTACAACATCGAGGGTTCTTAGCTACTGAAGGTTCTCAAAATAAGCTTAAATGAAGGCTCCTTTTCTTGCCTCTCCATGCAGCTTATAGTGCTTGCCCTCCATGCTTTTACAAGCATCTTCTTAATTTCACCCTCATTCAGAGTTAATAGCTGTTGAAATGTTTTCTCAAAATAACGATTTATAAATGTTTTTTGTGTAAAATCTGCCATGTCTGTGTTATTCTACCAGTAGATACAAAACTGTATTTCGTGACAGTTTTAGGACAATCCAGATCACTCTGAACGCACATAACCTTATATGCTCTGTCATCGTGTCTGCTGACCTCCATGCCAAAAGTTGTTGTAAAGATAATTGTTTGACATTGTTCCAGCAAAGGTTTTCTAGCCTGTAAAAGTACCCTGGGTTATTGAAGTTTTGTACATATTTTTGTATGTATTTATAACTCCCATGAGGGCTAAAGATGATGCTGCGGAGGCTGTGAAACCATGTTTTGCAAATGAAAGACAGCCGAGGGAATAAGATGATGCCGTGGGGCTTTACTGACCTTGCATTTATTCAGGAGTACATAATGCAATAATCACCTCTGCATGTGTGATAGATTTTAGCCACCCCGGTCCATTAATCATCAGCTGCAGATGGGAGTAAATTGAATTAACACTACGAAAAGCTCACTTCCCTCGAATGTAAGCGATGAAAAAACAATTATTCCAGCTGCAAATGGAAATGGATCTAATGGAATTGATTAGCGGATTAATAAATATTTGATCCTAACAACCAACTGCTACTTGTTCGATGTAATTAGAACGTTTTACAATTCCTATGATTAATGGGAACATGATGGATATTGTACTACACACGCTTTGTTCCAAAGTATGTCTAAGTTGTAATTAGATATTAGTAGCTTTTTCTAAAGTTGTTGCAGAGCATGTTTTTGTAATGTACAGTACGTTTTATATCTTGAAACAGCAATGCAAAGTGGATCAAAGCTCAACAAATTACAGTAAATGATGGTAAAGCACAAAAGTAATTACTTTTTCTTTCAAAGGAATAAATCTTCCAGTACATAAAAGAAAACTGATGAAACTAACATGAAATAGGTATTGGATAGCATGCTATTTATATAATCATTGAAGAACATTTGTTTTGTTTTGATGTTGTAATAAAGCTATTCTGCATCAACGAATTGTTCTTGCGAAGAACAACTTTGATTATGTTTTAATTACCTGGCACCTTAACTTTTACTTCATTGAGTAAACCTCTCTATTCTTATTTTGTTTGAGGTAATTTACAAGACTGTAGTTTACATTAGGTGCAAAGCAATAGAACACATTAAATTTTTTTCAATTCAATTTCAGTTTTCAGAAGCACATTTTGAAATCAAACAAGCAGAGAAAAATGGGCTATAAACCCAGGGGCAAGCTATTCTCTTTTGCTCTACGTCTCTCTTGCATCGTTGTCTCCTTGTGCCATTAGACCTTTTCCTTTTTTCCTTCAAGAGTGGTCAGAATTGCAATTTCTTTTTTCTTTTTGGTATTTCAAAGTGTTGTTTGCATTGCGTCTTAGCCAAAAAAAATTTGTACTATTCCTGATTTAATTCTTGGATTAAACATTCTGTACTTTCCTTCTCTAATAGTCCTAACTTCTAGATGTTATACCTATGAGTCCTTGTCTTGTACGTAATGTAAATAATAGTATGTTATAAAACTTGCAAATGTAGTTCTTTATTCTAGCTTTTCATTTGGATTTATTATTTAGTAATTGTCAAAATATTCTCCCTTACAGTGTCCAACTTAAAATTTGGGTCTTATTAAATACAAAAAATTAGGTGTGATAATGGTAAACTATGGAAATCAAGGTGAGTTTGAGGTTAGAAACTCTAAGACAGTCTACACAAGGCTCATGTACTGAATGTGTTTCAGCTGCATTTTGCTGTTTTCACGTGCTTACACATCACAAATAAAAACAAACAAAAAAAAACTATGATTATGACCACTGAGTTGTTAAAAGCACACAAGCACTGAGAGCCATGCTAAAACATTCTCACTAAACTGTTGACTTCATTATCCTTGACTTCTTTTAGAGTGTCTCCTGACTCTAAGCCATGTTTCTGTTTTTTGACATCTCTATTTTGTATTTATGACTCGACGATGCAATAGTCAAAAAGTATACAAGCCCAAAGCGATTAGCAGTGAAATATGTGAACTACATGATTATTACTTACTGGTGGCCTACCAAACATGAGATTCTAACAATCAAGCATTCTAAGAAACCCATTGGGAATAAAAAACATTTGAGGTCTGGCTAAAATGTATAATGGTTAAGTTAGCTAAGGATCTTGTGGTATGAAAAAAAATGAAGTATTGACATTTTTTGCCAATTACCAGTGTGTAGACAGTAAAGTCATGAGAGAAAAATGAACTCTATCCAGAATTGGAACACGTACTCTACAAAACATATTCAAACTAATTCAATTATAATCTTACTCTTTATAGAGTAGGACCAAATATACCAAGTTCAGATAATTACTTACATTTTTGTACTTAACATTTTTCTGCACCTTTTGAGCTTAAAGTTGCCACAGAGGTGGAGCTGGCAATCCTGTAACCAGAGGATTGGCGGTTCTGCTGTTGTGGTCCTGGCCAAGCCTCTTCACCCACCTTACCCAGTACTGGTGGGGTGTGTTTGGTGGATGTGTGTGACTGGTGGGGTGTGTTTGGTGGATGTGTGTGACTGGTGGGGTGTGTTTGGTGGATGATTGTGACTGGTGGGATGTGTTTGGTGGATGTGTGAGACTGGCGGGGTGTGTTTTGTGGATGAGTGTGACAGGTGGGGTGTGTTTGGTGGATGAGTGTGACTGGTGGAGTGTGTTTGGTGGATGTATGAGACTGGTGGGGTGTGTTTGGTGGATGTGTGAGACTGGCGGGGTGTGTTTTGTGGATGAGTGTGACTGGTGGGGTGTGTTTGGTGGATGTGTGAGACTGGTGGGGTGTGTTTGGTGGATGAGTGTGACTGGCGAGGTGTGTTTGGTGGATGTGTGAGACTGGTGGGGTGTGTTTGGTGGATGTGTGTGACTGGTGGGGTGTGTTTGGTGGATGTGTGTGACTGGTGGGGTGTGTTTGGTGGATGTGTGTTTGGTGGATGTGTGTGACTGGTGGGGTGTGTTTGGTGGATGTGTGTGACTGGTGGGGTGTGTTTGGTGGATGAGTGTGACTGGTGGGGTGTGTTTGGTGGATGAGTGTGACTGGTGGAGTGTGTTTGGTGGATGTGTGAGACTGGTGGGGTGTGTTTGGTGGATGTGTGAGACTGGTGGGGTGTGTTTGGTGGATAAGTGTGACTGGCGAGGTGTGTTTGGTGGATGTGTGAGACTGGCGGGGTGTGTTTGGTGGATGATTGTGACTGGTGGGGTGTGTTTGGTGGATGTGTGAGACTGGTGGCGTGTGTTTGGTGGATGTGTGAGACTGGTGGGGTGTGTTTGGTGGATGTGTGAGACTGGTGGGGTGTGTTTGGTGGATGTGTGTGACTGGTGGGGTGTGTTTGGTGGATGTGCATGACTAGTAGAGTGTGTTTGGTGAATGAGTGTGACAGGTGGGGTGTGTTTGGTGGATGTGTATGACTAGAAGGGGGTGTTTGGTGGATGTGTGAGACTGGTGGGGGTGTTTGGTGGATGTGTGAGACTGGTGGGGTGTGTTTGGTGGATGTGTGTGACTGGTGGGGTGTGTTTGGTGGATGTGTGAGACTGATGAGAGGTGTTTGGTGGATGTGCGAGACTGATGGAGGTGTTTGGTGGGTGTGTGAGACTGGTGGGGTGTGTTTGGTGGATGTGTGAGACTGGTGGGGTGTGTTTGGTGGATGTGTGAGACTGGTGGGGTGTGTTTGGTGGATGTGTGTGACTGGTGGGGTGTGTTTGGTGGATGTGTGTGACTGGTGGGGTGTGTTTGGTGGATGTGTGTGACTGGTGGGGTGTGTTTGGTGGATGTGTGAGACTGGTGGGGTGTGTTTGGTGGATGTGTGTGACTGGTGAGGTGTGTTTGGTGGATGTGTGAGACTGGTGGGGTGTGTTTGGTGGATGTGTGTGACTGGTGGGGTGTGTTTGGTGGATGTGTGTGACTGGTGGGGTGTGTTTGGTGGATGTGTGTGACTGGTGAGGTGTGTTTGGTGGATGTGTGTGACTGGTGGGGTGTGTTTGGTGGATGAGTGTGACTGGTGGATGTGTGTGACTGGTGGGGTGTGTTTGGTGGATGTGTGTGACTGGTGGGGTGTGTTTGGTGGATGTGTGTTTGGTGGATGTGTGTGACTGGTGGGGTGTGTTTGGTGGATGTGTGTTTGGTGGATGTGTGTGACTGGTGGGGTGTGTTTGGTGGATGAGTGTGACTGGCGAGGTGTGTTTGGTGGATGATTGTGACTGGTGGGGTGTGTTTGGTGGATGTGTGTGACTGGTGGGGTGTGTTTGGTGGATGTGTGTGACTGGTGGGGTGTGTTTGGTGGATGTGCATAACTAGTAGAGTGTGTTTGGTGGATGAGTGTGACAGGTGGGGTGTGTTTGGTGGATGTGTATGACTAGAAGGGGGTGTTTGGTGGATGTGTGAGACTGGTGGGGTGTGTTTGGTGGATGTGTGTGACTGGTGGGGTGTGTTTGGTGGATGTGTGAGACTGATGAGAGGTGTTTGGTGGATGTGTGAGACTGATGGGAGGTGTTTGGTGGATGTGTGAGACTGGTGGGGTGTGTTTGGTGGATGTGTGAGACTGGTGGGGTGTGTTTGGTGGATGTGTGTGACTGGTGGGGTGTGTTTGGTGGATGTGTGTGACTGGTGGGGTGTGTTTGGTGGATGTGTGTGACTGGTGGGGTGTGTTTGGTGGATGTGTGTGACTGGTGGGGTGTGTTTGGTGGATGTGTGTGACTGGTGGGGTGTGTTTGGTGGGGTGTGTTTGGTGGATGTGTGTGACTGGTGGGGTGTGTTTGGTGGATGTGTGTGACTGGTGGGGTGTGTTTGGTGGATGTGTGTTTGGTGGATGTGTGTGACTGGTGGGGTGTGTTTGGTGGATGTGTGTGACTGGTGGGGTGTGTTTGGTGGATGAGTGTGACTGGTGAATGTGTGAGACTGGTGGGGGTGTTTGGTGGATTAGTGAGACTGGTGGGGTGTGTTTGGTGGATGTGTGTGACTGGTGAGGTGTGTTTGGTGGATGTGTGAGACTGATGGGAGGTGTTTGGTGGATGTGTGTGACTGGTGGGGTGTGTTTGGTGGATGTGTGTGACTGGTGGGGTGTGTTTGGTGGATGTATGAAACTGGTGGGATGTGTTTGGTGGATGAGTGTGACTGGTGAGGTGTGTTTGGTGGATGTGTGAGACGGATGAGAGGTGTTTGGTGGATGTGTGAGACTGGTGGGGGGTGTTTGGTGGATGTGTGTGACTGGTGGGGTGTGTTTGGTGGATGTGTGAGACTGGTGGGGTGTGTTTGGTGGATGTGAGTGACTGGTGGAGGGTGTTTGGTGGATGTGTGAGACTGGTGGGGTGTGTTTGGTGGTGGGCAGGAGGTCGTAGGCGTAGAATGGCAGCCACGTTCTGTCAGACTGCTCCAGAGCAGCTGAGGGCTACCAAGGTAGCTTATCACCAGCAGAGAGTGAATGTGGAGCGAATGAATAATGCTCTGATAATTGTAAAGTCTGAATATGAAAAAGTCTCAAATATTTGTCTTTGTAGCGCAAGAGGGCATTCTCACCTTCACCATTTTTTAAAGCACAATTGGGTCAGTGAAAGTCCAGCGCACTCTGCTGGATTGGTGAGGGGCTTGAAGTGGCAGAAAAAAGGTCAGAGCTTCGTGCGGTTAGCTGGTGATCTGAGATGTTTGCTCTGTAAGCCCCAGGTATAGAGAAAGTGGAGCATGATTGTAATAATACCTGACCGAAGCAGCAGTGGCTGTTTCACGCCTGCCTGCCTTCAGCTAAGACCTTGTGTTGGATATTTAACTGCAGTCTGATGAAGAAGGAAGTTAAGAAAAATACATAGCTTCTTAAAAGTGAAGTGTGGCTTTTAAACCTGTTCTCATTCTATGAACAGACAAACGCTTGAGTTTATGGACCTTATAAATATTATCTTCAAAGTTAACTATTGTCTTGAAGATAACCAAACCTCTTCTGTGCAACAATCAGATTCTTTCAGGTCTGTAAAGTATTCTAGCTGTCTGCTTTTCAAGATACCCCGGAGAAACCATACCCCATGTTCCTGGAGGATCTCTTGCAAGATGGATCATCTTGATGGACTACTCCTTCATGCCTACACTCAAACTGTTCACATCAGAGCTGTCATCTCTAGTGCAGCAGGCTAGGAAAAAAGTTGCCAAGGAAGATTATAGTGATGGGTGGTGGTTGTGGGGAGTGGTTGTTGTAATTATTAAAAAAGGAATCTGTGGAGGACATCAGAGTTACTGTTGAGAGTGTTACCCACCCTGGCTTCCTCGAGGCTGTCTCAGCCTGCCAACGATCCAACTGGACCTAGACTTTGGTATACGCTGCACTAGCCCTCAGATTTATCACTTGAACCAACATGAACTCACACGTACAGTCTGCTAGGTACTTTAATAAAAAAAAGCTTTTACACAATTATGCATATGTTTATCACTTAAATTGATTATAAAATGCACATTAAAAACAAAATTAGACTCTCCGTGCAAAAAACGTTCCCTCTTTTAACTGTTTTTATATCAAGATTTAACGTTTTGTTGTTTCATGAATGTTTGTAAAAGAGAACATGTAGATATCTGTACTATGATTATCATTTCAAGCACACAGAAAAAAGGACACATCTTCACTATAATATTGAGAAGTGTGCTAATGAGCTTAATTTGACTAAAATTAAGTCACAATTTATCTTTTCCAACTAAGCAGATCATTTGGACAACATACTTTATGATACTTTATTTACTCATTATATAATTCTTTATGCAATATTTTATATAATAATTTACAATACAAACATTAGAGAAGACTTTTAAACAACAAAATATTTTATTTTATTATTTCAGCAAGGCTAGAAAAAGCACACCGATTCTGAACTAAAGTAAAAGTAGCATTACTTCAGCGAAAATGTACTCAAGTACACATGAAGTTAACGATCAAAAAGTAGTTTAGATTAGTATGAAAAATGTACTTGAGTACTGAGTAACTTTTCTAGAGTGTCTTTCCTCAAGGAGCTGTGAGTCATCTCTGCTGTTTCAGGAATACTTTTTAAATGTAGTTAAAATAATCATCATGAACTATTGCAGAGATGTCAAAATCTCATTGACTAATATGAAATTGTCAATTCTAAAATGGATTTGTCAAAACATGACATTTTTGCAAATTTTGATGAAACAACAAAATAAAACAACACTATTGGGTGCATTCTTTATTATAGTTTCCCCATTTGGTGAAAAGCTGAAGTAGAGCTATGGCTGCTTCTGCACCCACTTTACAGTTTAAAGACCTTACAACTGTCATAGTAGAGTGTTTTCAATGTGTCTCAAAATATTAAACATGTTTCCATACATTATTATACAGCTTCGACTAGCTGCAGATTGTGGGGGAGACGATACAAGCTTGAATAAACATCCTTTCAGAGGTTAGATCTAAGGCTTCCAGTTGTTTAGACTTAGTTTAAAACACATCAGCTTTATTTGCAAAACATTTCTTGTTCTTAAAATAAAAATGGCTTCTTAAGAATGGAAAGTGAAATCAGCTCACATGTGTTTTCTGCTCCAATAACTGAGCGAGCCTTTTTTTCTTTTGTATTTATTTGGAAAGTTAATTTTATGGTCCTTTCGCGCTAAAGAGTCTGATTTCAAATGTAGATAAATTCTTTACTTTAAAAATCTGCTCAAGTAAAAATACACATTTAAAAAACACTTTTTTTAAGCAGTACACAAAAAGCACTACTCAATTACAGTAAATGTGAGTAAATATAATCCTCTACTTTCCAGCTCTGACTTATAGTTACCTTTATTAATTGTGTGGTGTAGATCTGGCAACACTTAATGTGTTGTTTAATGGTTTCAAACATCATAAATCTCCACTCGAACTACTAAACAGATTTAAGTCCTAAATCTTATCCTTTGGATCTTGTAGAGACACGTACTTGACATTTAATGGTGGCAAGTCAACTGTGCCATTTACTAGAGCTCAAAAAGAAGGGTTCCACTGTTGTTTATGCCTTGTAATACAGCTGCTATTATATGCGCATTGTTAATCACACATAAACACCACACTCTGTTTATTAGCATTCACACACAAATAACTTGGCTTCTACACTGTTGTGATTTCAATACTCCCCTTATTAACTTTATAGGCAAAAGTAATAGCACAGTCAACTGAATTTTGCTGACTTAAGCACAAAACGGAGATCGCCGTTTCACACCAGGGAACACAGAACTGCAAACAATCTATTAACTGTCCAAAGAGAACCGATGTGAGCTGCGGGGAAATATGGAGCTTTCAGGGATTTTCCCTTCGTTTATATAATTACAGAACTGTTATGAAGTGTAACCATGAACACATCAGCTTGACATCGAGCCCAAGCAAAGAGAAGTTGACTCAATGTATAGAAAGGTTATAGATATATATCATTTAAATATTTATAAAGGTTATATTTCAAAAAAGTTTACTGAATAATTTTTTAAAAATATATTTAAAAACAAAAACTAGTTTTTTTTTTATTTGGGGCTTACTACATTATATAGTTCTTCATATAGTACAGGGGTGTCAAACTCAATTCCTAGAGGGCCACAGTCCTGCACAGTTTTGCTCCAACCTTAACTGAACACACCTGATTCTACTGATTAAGCTCCTCTGGGTTTGTTTGAAGGTACTAGTGTGTCTCCTGAAACAGGGTTGGCACAAAAACCTGCAGGGTCTGCGGCCCTCCAGGAATTGAGTTTGACTACCCTGATATAGTTGAATTTCACGCTTTGCAACAACAACCTAAACTTAAAAAACTTTAGTAAAAAAATGTATTCTATATAATTCCCTGTCACAAGCTGGAAGCCTTTTTTATCCAATGAGAGCTGGAACGTAGGGTCCTACAGTCCCTCATGGCACTCGTCGTTATTAATAAGTTGGTAGCTGAATAGAGGTGCCCCACTAGACTTGAATGATTGTTTATTTGACATGTTTATTGTATGTTACAGTCTAAACCCAGCGGTTTGTTATTTATGTTTATTTGTCATTTGCTAAACAAGCACTAAAACCATTCATATGCCTTTCCATGTCACACTACGGTCATTTGGCAACACACAACCCTCACTTAAAACGCAATTCATCACAGGTAGTGATGATAAGTTTTGCTTCCTGCTCCCTCAAAGTTAATTTGTGCTCCAGGTCATATTTATTGCAGGATTAAACCACAGGGAGGATGATTTATATAAATAAATAAATTCTATTCAAGCCCTTGAACAGACAGCACTCATTGAAAAAGAAAATCTGTTGAAGCCTGCCAGCGATTACTTAACTATCCAAGCAATTACACAATTTCAACTCTAATCACTTGTAGCAGCACTTGTTCCTAATGATCCTATAACAGAACACTAGTTTGTATATTGCAAGCACTATTATGGGAGCTTCCCCTAATGCCAAGTTTAGATTGCATGATTTTAGCCCCCACTTTAGCTATCTGATTAATTGAAAATATTTTATTAAGTGCCATATAAGTACTAATAGATTGAACATAATCAACTAAGGTTAAAAAAAAAGTACACATATTGCATAGTTGACCTCTGTGTGTAAACAAGATAGTGGCCATATAGTCAGTTTTAAGAGAGAAAAATGGACAAAGTTTGCACAAAGGAGCTGATAATTCATGTCATGGTAGTGCAGTGGGTAGCATGGGCGACGGGTATCTCTGTGTGAAGTTTGCATGCTGGTTTACTCCGGGTGCTCCGGTTTCCCCACAAGTCCAAAGACACGCTGTACAAGTGGATTGGGTAAACACAATTGTCTATAGTGTTTAATCTACAGTGTTTAAGTGTTTGTCTATAGTGTTTAAGTGTGTGTGGATGTTTTCCAGTGATGGCTGGAAGGGCATCTGCTGCTTAAAATGTATGCCAGAGAATGAATACTTTGGAACCAAAGAAAAAACTATCTATTTTGTCAAGATACAGTGATAATTTATCATCCTCAAGCCAAATACTAAAATACTAAAAGAATCCAAATTAAAAGCTAACACTCTCTCTCGATGAATTTAGAATATAGGTGTCATCCGCACATACGTAAAGGTCACTATTAACTGACTGGCACATGTCATGGACATAGATGTTGTATGCTAGTTTCATTCAAAACTGATCCGGGCTCTGTGTAATATTTGTCCTTTTGATGCCAAACGTTGTTTCAAACTTGCTTTAAGAAAAGTGTTTTTTAATGAGAATTTGATGTGAGGCGTGGTTTGACCGGAAAGTGGTGGGCAATTCTTGTAAAGTCATGCAGTGTGAACCTTCTTAAAATACTCATTAGACTGATTACACAATTAAATTGAGAAGTCTGTAGTCTGAACTGTAGTAGCATTCATATAATGCCTCAATCATACATTCTCTGGGCAACCATTCAACTCAGTATGTTCAACAGAACCATCACTCAGTACCATCTCCAATGTTTTACATTGTTTCTTCCACTATCACTACTCTCCAAAGAGTTGTTTATCCCAGAAAATTGTTCTGTGCCTCTGCTTTGGTCTGTTTTTTTCGGGGAACTTCATCTTCCCCAAAAGTTTAACAAATCCCAACTTATCGGTGTCTGTTACCGTACAGGATAAGGGACAGGTTTTCTTCTCAGTGCTTTACATGAACTATTCTGGTATTGGAGGACAACAATACCATCCATATATTCCCTGATTAAATCAACATAACCTTTCTCTTTGCTGGAGACCCCTGTATTTACTTCTGCAGATTACTTTCTAGGTGAAGTAATCACTGCATTGATTGGTGCGGTGTGGTGTTATATTTTTCCCCATCCTCATCCAGTGAGCAATATCCACTCCACCCAGGTTGATCATAGTAAAATGAAAACCTTTGTAAAATATTCAAGTCACTTCCATAAGAGAACCAGGACTTGTTCTGGAAAGAGGCAACCACCTACCTTCCTCCACATCAACCCAGAGACTGTGCTATTGATACGTTACCTGGCTTAATGCCCCCAAATGAAAGATCTGCCTTAAGTAAACCCGTAACACACTTTCTAAATAAGCCACATCCTGTTTCTATTTTTTATGTCTATTTTCTCCATACAAGAAGTCTGTAAGTCTCATCCTCAGCTTTGATTAATTCAAGTTAAAGAAATTGGCACTATTTGACTAGCCCAGTGCCATCAAACAATGGGCCATGATTAATGTCTCAAATACCCTGCTGTCACCGTTGATAATGTTTGTTTTTTTTACACCCACACAGTAATGACCAGCACCGCGCATCACCAGCAGGTGTCCAAGCACCACTAGTGTGGTACAGTTTGAGAACCACTGCTTCACACCTATTAGTTTGTTCATCACATAAACTTCAATCATGTAAACACATTTATGAGTTCCATGAAGGTTTTAGAGTCCTGTTCTATGTTAGGGTAACTATTTCCTCTTCACCATTTCCTCCACACTTTCAGTATTCATGGCGGGCTCCTGAAGTCTTCCCAGTGCCTTCACTGATCAAACAAAACACGCACAAGCAGAAGTGTTTAGAGATGGTAAATGATGTTGACTGGAACACGTTATCAGGGAACTAAAATCATCCATCATGAAGCACAGACATACACAATGAAACACCACCAAAACAACAAAATTATGCAGAAAGAAAAAAAGAGGTCAAATTGAAAAAGAGACAGACAGAGGACGAACCCGACCCGGCTTTAAATCAATGCTAGACATCACCAAAGTAAAGTTTAGTGAAAGGAGAATGTCTTTATGAAAAGGTTTGTAAAGAAAGTGTTCTGGATGAAGGGCAGGATGGATTAGATCTTTGCTAGGTTTAATATTTCACTGCGCTGATAAGGCAACCATCATATCTCCTTCTCTGCCTCTCAGCAGCTGTTGCCATGACAATGAGTAGACAGTTGAGATGTCTGTGTGAATATATGTGCTTTTCAGAAGTATTAACCAGATGATGACTGGAAAAGATGATGACATGTACAATACGTTGGAATGAGATACCAATTAATTTGATTATAAAATGGATCTAGTTTGAGAAACCTTTATTTTTATAGTAAAATGTCAAATAGGATCCTTTAAAGATGGATTCTATCGATAGGATAAAATGTTATCATTTAAATTTCTTTCCATTCTAAAACAAATAAATACTAGTTATTTTTCTATGTTTAACAAAACATTTAACAAAAGAGAAACTGTAGGATTAATAAATATGCATGCATGCAAAAGCAGTAAATACATTTGTATATCTGCAACAGACTAAATCAAACAGTAGTGCTAATAAATTCAAATACATCAACTTTTAAATTAATTGCCATATACTTTGTTTTATAATTAAATGCATTGTACTGCTGGTATGATACTGTTTATTGATAAACTGTTCACTACAGTGGTTACGTATGCAGTCCTTGCCTAGTATTGTAAATTCCATATGTATATGCAGAGGTGTAAAGTACAGAATTTACACTAGTTTGTACAATGTGTACTTTCACTTGTCACTTTCATTAGTTAAAAAAAAGTCAATTAATGAAAGGCAACTCACTTATTGGCACAAAAAACTCAAGAGTGCTAGACTCCTGGACCGCTCAGACCCTGCCACATGTGCGTTCCATGTTTAAGAGTTCGGATTCCAGAACAAGACATGCATCATTTATATTTTTTTTTATAAATTTGTTGTTTATAACAACTTTGAAATCATTTTTAGCTTCAAGTCTTGTCCTGCATGCAATAACTGCATCTTAACGTAACAACGAGCACTAATGTTCAGAATGTTGATGACCAGAACTAACTCATTACTGAATCCCAACTGAAAGAGTTCTTTTTATTGATTCTTATGTCCACATGACTGAAGTTGCTTTACTCACCACTTAATGGCGCTAATGCCACAAATGCTCCATTGAACAGATAGTAAAACAAATAACAAATGAAGAAACACGTATCTATGTTTGTGATTGAATGATTGATCGACTTACTGATTTAACTCTCTTAAACACACTGCACACTTTTCTTTTGTGTGGAAATAGTCTTCATGAAGCACGTGGTCTCATATCTCTGGTATGTATGTGATGTTGTGAATGGACACACAGCTTCTCATGCAGTGGGACTACTGATCTTGACGCGATGCAGCCAAATTTGTTAATCGGGTGAGCAGGTTAGGACAATCTTACAAGAATGCATCTACACTGGAACAGTTTGAATGCAACAGTCCACCTGAAATTGAAATTTTAATGTACTAATGGTTAAATGGAATTCCTAGGAACTAAAACATCATGGTTTCATCCTGTATCATATTAACTGTTTATCTATAATCATTTGCAACCTTTCCAGTTTTGTACTGTTTTGACTTGACTCTGTTTTTGCTTTTATATATATGAGGGTTTTATTTCTTGTTTCTAACTTTTTAAAGATGTGTTAATTAGTTGAGTTCTCTAATGTAAAAGGAAATGCTAGATTGAATATCTCAATAAAAAGCTTTTAAAAACTCTCAAAAAGTCTATGAATCCTTGCTCCTTTACTATTTAACCTGTACATGCTTCCACTGAGCCAAAATTATGAGAAGGAACCAGATATCATACCATAATTATGCTGATGACACACAAATTTATCTAGCTATCTTCCTGAATGACACAACTCCATAAACTCTCTCTGTCAATGTCTTGATGAGATTAAAGACTGGATGCAAAACAACTTTCTTCAATTAAACAAGGACAAAATTGAAGTCGTTGCATTTGGAAGCAAAAGCGAGGTTGTTAAGGTTAACACGTATCTCACTGCTGAGGGCCTAACAACTACAAATCAGGTCAGGAATCTCGAGGTGATTCTGGACTCTGATCTTAGTTTCATTAGCCATGTTAAAGCAATGACCAAATCAGCTTATTACCATCTTAGAAACATCACAAGAATCAGATGCTTTGTTTCCAGACAAGATTTAGAGAAACGTATTCATGCTTTCATCTCCAGCAGCTGGACTCCTGGAACCCTCTTCTCAGCGCTCTTCCCAAAAACACCATTAAACAGCTCCAGCTCGCTCAGAACACAGCGGCTCCAATTCTAACCAAAACTAGAAAGTCAGAACACATTTCTCCAGTTCTTCAGTCTCTACACTGGCTGCCGGTCTCCTTCAGAATAGATTTTAAAGTTCTGCTGCTCGTATATAAGTTTAATCATAACTCAGCACCTAAATACCTAACAGACATGATCAGTGAATACATACCAAATCAAGGGTGTTAATACTTTAGTCACATTTAAATTCAGGCTAAAGACTCTCCTGTTTAGTTGCGCTTTTGTAGACTGAGCACGTCCAACAACAATTTTATTTCTGCACTTCACCATCTTAATCTAAGTCGTAATTTTCAGTTTTTAAATCAACATGCTTTAATTTGACTTGTTTAATGCTTGATTTTATTAAATGTACCTTCTTTTTTATCATTCTTTGTTTCCAATATAAAGCACTTTGAATTACCCTGTGTGCGAAATGTGCTTGCCTTACCTTGACTTGCCAGACATGCCCAGTTGCCGTTGCTAGACGTCGCTTCTGCTCTCGTCACCAGAAGTCGGCAGATTCACGTTGAAAACAATGGAATCATGTCGCTCAGTTGCTGCTAGTCGCTTTTGATGTGAACGAGACTTGAGAGTCTAAAATAAGCCCAGTTGTGACTAAAACTGAATCTGATGGAAACACAAATGTGAACTGAGTCGAGGAAGCCATACCGTAGAGAGTTGTGCTTTTAATCAAATCCAGTGGAAAAATAATTTGTTATTAGCATGTATTGTAAAATGTTTTTTGTTTGATATAAAGCCATGTGCTATGTTTTAGGAGGGTTTGGGTAATATGTGTTTTGGGACTGGAACATTAGCATCATGTACTTTATTTCGGTTGTGTCCTCCACATTTTTTTCACCTGGTTTCCTACTTGTTTACTAAGTGTAAACTGAGTTAATAAAGTTTTATGCTGATTCTGAGCATTAGTATTTCCTACTTCCTAGTAATTCTCCTAATCATTTATTTGAAATAACATTGTTTGTTACCCTGTTACATATCTTCATGTAAATATTTGATAACTACACTTTCTAAAGCAGTGTGTTTTAAAAACCATTTCAAAAAGGCCTTCAGCGAACAGTACATGTTTCTATATGACTGATTATGATAATATGGATATATTCTGAATATGTTTCAGCAAAGATACAAACTATTGCAGCATTTTAGCTTGTTCTCTTTTTATTTATGTATTACCAAGCTAACAAATGTTGTCATTGCACCACTTCCTTCTGAGACATGTGCACTAAAATCCTGCCTGACAGCCCCATTTACCTTTCAGCACTGAGTATTGGCTAGATTACAGCTAATCAGAATTGACAGGTTGTCAACACTAGTGTTTAGCATATTACTTTAGCGCTAATGCACTTTTTTTTGCTTCGACTCCAATTTGTTTAAATTAAATACCAGAATGTCAATGAATCCATGTAAGACTCGTGTGCATAGGGACTGCTCAGCAGAAGAAGTGCTCAGCATGCTGACATTCCTGATATAGAATGCAAATTTACAAGTGAACTCTAAGCTTTTTACCAATCATTATATCACAGTGATGATCGTTTACAACCTTCTTTATCAGTATCATTTTTCATTTCCCTGCGTCCAATTAGAAACAGAGTTTGACATATTCTGCGGCAATAGTTTTATGACAAACTTGCAAGTAGAACAATACTGGAGCTCCTTGACTTATAAAGAAGCATGCTAAATTGAACAATGCTGCAAAATATCAAGAAATTGTTAGGATTGTTTACCTTTTAATTTCCCCCCGCAGCTTGTCCTTTAATGATGCAGATATAATGAGTCCATCTATCTTCTCTGAGGGGCATAAAGGTTTGCCAGGTGGGTTTTGACATAAACAAACAGCATCTGCTCTATCTTTAGGCTTTTCGGTCTTCTCTTGAGAATGAGAGTATAGCACGGAAGTGGAAACATCCATGTTTAGAACTTTTTGTTAAAAAAGCAATCAAATATTTTTCTTGCACCTTTAATTTTTTTTAATGAATCCAATAATTGGGAGATCGTTGATTGTAGATTGGTCAGACTGAAGAATGATCAACTGTATGTAGAATAAAAGTCAATAAAGTCTCCATTCCCAACAGACGTGGCTAAATTAACTTGCTGCCCACTAAAACTATACACAGCATATTGTGGTTAGAACTAGGATGGGATACTTTATAGTAAACCATTTAGGCCACTTTTGGTCAGTGAAAAAAATATGTTATCACCTAAATTGAAACTGAGTCGTGCAAACTGAGTAATGATTTACATAGCAATTGTTTGCAAATAATGTTCATTCGTTTTCTAACTTTCCCATGTAATAATTCATGCAATTATTAAGAACTCCTTTGCACATTGTCTTTCATTTAAAGATAAAGAAATATCTTAAAAGTGAAGGACTGCCCTTTACCCAACACGGAAGAGCTGTCTCCAGTATATGACATTTCTGAATAGAAGTTACAATGAAAAGAACAAAAACTTAACATTATTACTTTATATGCTTCGAATAAGTTACAGTTTTTTACAGTTGCTAAGTTTTTTAATACATTTCGAAAGTTTGCTTAACTTAGTATGCACCGAATCAGTTAAAACACAATTGGCAAAACAGTTAAATGACATAGTTGTATTGTTGGTGAAGCTTGAGTGTAAGAGAAGTTCTTGAGCATTGGAAATTTGTGTTAACTTAATGCATTTTGCATCAAAGCAACAGAAATGCATTAATTGTAGAGCCTGCCTAGATTGATGTTGTGCTAATAGTGTTGAGTTTAGGAAAGTTGTTAAATGTATTGAAAAAAGCTGTCATAGCGATTGTGAAAAATTGTAACAAAACTCTTCTGACAATCTAAACTTAAACATTTTTAAGTAACACAATTTTACTAAAGAACATAAGAATTTATAAATAAGTATTATACGTTTATACGTAAGATTAAGGTGACATAAGAAAGTGTGACTTCAATGTCAAGGAAAAAAGTTTTTATTACAAATTTCCCTTATCTGCATTTGATACAGAAAAGCTAATTTACCTATTTAATATAATAACAGATCAGGCATTGAAAAGTTGATATCAGAAGCTTTTTGGTTCACCCTCTGTTTAATTACCCTATAACTAACCAGGACAATGGTTGTAAAACAAAGTGGATCTTGTTACCCTTAGGTACAATTAATTTAGCGTGTAAGACGTGGGAGTTGAGCTTCACTCATGTGTTTGCTGAAGAACATATCGAAGAGAAGGATCTTCAAATTGTAAAATTATATTAATGATTAAAAACGTTACTTGCACATGTATTTACGTGCTTTGAATGTTTTCAGTTACTCCTGTTTCAGTAACATATCATCAGTTACTCAAATTATCTACAGCACAGTGCATATGGATCTAAAGGTTAAGCAGACTCTTTTGTTCTTTTTTAGTTTTTAGGAATGCAACACATTGCACAAAAAAGAGCACAATTATTTGCCCATTTTTATGTTTGTTATTGACATTGGCTATCACAGTCACATTCCTTTGTTTAGTCAAACTTTCACTTGACAAAGTGACATTGTGTTGGACAAAAAAGTATTCCAAATACATTACAGCAATCTATAAACTGGTGTTTCCATTTCATTGTCTCACACCTGAAGACCTTAAGCCTTTTTGCTGCTGCTGTTACATTGTATTGGCAAATTCCATAAAGTACAACCTTGATTGTTCTGTTTTAGTAAAAGCTTTTTTAACAGTTCATGTTGAGTTCAAAGCCATCCCATCCCTACATTCTCTGAATACAAATGCTTATCATGTTCAACAAAGCCAGGCGCATTTAAATCCCTTCAGAGCGAGTGCTTAAGAAAGAAGAGCTTTGTGTTCTCATCATGTAAATGAAAATGGAGAGCTGACATTCCTGCGAGGTAGAGAATAGCTCTGACCATGGACACAAAAAGGGTATTTTCAGTGTGTGTCAGAGCCAGGTTTTACAAAACACCTTACACCAGAACATGCAATTAAAGCAAGGATGAAAGCCAAAGGAATACAACACCAAAGAGGTAAACCGTGGAATTGCAGTATCATATCAATAAAGCATTAAACATAAATCCACTATGTTTCTAAGCTGGAAAGAGGATCCATAATTCTGACAAGCTGTTACTTCTGTGGTAAAATTAGATTTGGTACATTTGAACAGTCCTTCTGTCATGAAATAGCTAAAAATAAAAACTCTACAGCTAAACTTTCCACATGAAACTACAAATGTAAGGTACAATGTGCAATATTTTTCTGCTAGAGGATTGTCAGGTTGCAGTCAGTCAGATTCCTTTTGAGAGTTTACATGTTCTCTTGGTAGTACCTGTACTGTCCAAAAGCATGCTTTAGATGGGCTTAAGACTCTAAAATTTGTCCAAGACTCTAAAAAGTGAATTGTTTATGGAAATATGGTCCCCTAGCAAACTCTTCAGGGGGCACCTCGCAGCTCAATACAAGCAGTTTTTCTGGTTTTACAATAAATGCAATGCTGCAAAGATAAAAAATAGAAAGAATCTGAAAAAAGGTGGACATAAACAGATTCACAGAACAACTTTAGATCAGGGTCATAAAAAGATTTGATAAGTCTCCCCTAATATATGTGTTTCTAATGATGTAATCATAGACGAGTATTAAATACAAGTGCAGAATGTGTGTACATGTGTCTATCTGATGCAAGAATGTCTGCACATGTGCAATCTTTTGATCTAAAATCATACGCTGCCATGGCATATAAATACAAGCAAACGACAAACATTTGAATGAAGATTTGATCCCTGTAGAAAACAATCAATTCCGTGAGCTGTTGCCTGTTCAAGATAATCCATGCTGTCATCAAGCTGAACAAGCACTCCGTCTGACGTGTGGGAGAAAGTAGAACCAAATCCCTACAACTCGTAAAAGATGAATTTTATGACCTAAGCAGCAATTTTATTTTGATCTCAAAAAAACACACTACTCAATTAAACTATTTGAGCCATACAATAAAAATAATGACACAAGAGCATTCCAAAGCGACATGTGCATGTTGTTTTCGCCCACATTCTGCGAGAGTGAAGGAAATAATGCTTAACTAACAGAGACATCCCATAAAACCTGTTCAAAATCATTTCAAACCTGTTTCTAGCTTGCCAGCCATCCCATCAATTCACTATATTTGCTATCTTGTGAATTTTTCAACAGTTCTACCTATACATCCGAAGCACTGTCCAGTTGAAGTCCCCTGGGACACCTTAAGAAATGCAATTGCCTCAGACACTTGAGATTTTTACTCATTCTGAGTCGCCCACTCGAGACTAAGTGAAAAACTGCCTACAATACCTGGAAGGTTCCAATGAGAAAAATAAACAATCGTTGTAGCAACATTGTTGAGAAAAAGAAGTATGGAATATCCAAACTTTATCTTAATAGTGCAACCGAATTAATTGAAGGTCATTTTTTATCTTGATAATTTATCCTGATAATTGTTGGTGACAGAGAAAACAGTACGTTTCAAGGTAGAAGACATAAATCATTCATCCACAACCCTGAAGCTGTGAACACAATGTTACAAAAATTTCAGTCAATTTAATGGAACGTTGGAAATGCATGCCACTCTTTCAGAGAAAACTCAAACATTTTTAAGCCACAGAGTTCATAAAGAAAAAAAAAAACAGTTAATCCTGAGAATAAAATGAACTCTATTCAGAATAGTACGAAATCCACTCCAAATAGTGTACAAATGAAACTCAAACTGAGGTAAAATATTATATATTACATGAGATTATCCTCTTAATCACAGATTATTCACCAAAAACTTGTACTAAACTTGCAATTAACATCTGTGTTTCACGCTTTCCCATCATAATGTTAAAATTTTTTAAAAGTTTACCTTAACATTTTCATGGTTCAAGTTGAGGGTCTCAGTGTTTATTTAAATCTATTTAGGAGCAAATAGATTTGGAACAGTCAATGTAACTGTGAATTACTGTGAATAGGTAATGAAAAGCGAGGATAATCCCTTATTCCTTTGGTTCATGACTAATTTAAGAAAAATAACATCTTACTCAGTACTTAGCTTCATGATTTACTGTCTAGGGTGAATTCTGCCTTTCTCTCAATATGACCTGGCACCAGCAGAACCCAAACGCTCCATAAGAATTAAAGAAGAAGAATGGATAGGCAGCTTGGGTTTAATTGATTGATGTATAAGCTCTTGCATCTAAAAGCATGACTTTGATTTTCAATTCATGGCCCACACAACCCACAAATAACCCTAAATGTATTTATTGTTTTATTGTTCAAAAGTTATGCAGTATAATATTATTTAAATATAACAAGATATTGGCATGGGCTCTAATAAAGCAACTATAGTAAAAATATCTCAGCAGTTAGTCTTTGTGATCACTGATTCAATTTAAATGACCTTATTTATAATGCAACACCTTCAGATTGTAAATGTCCACATTTGCCTGCTTTCTTAATTACTTTGAGCATTTGGCCTTACATCTATTGTGCTTGTTAGAGGTTTCCAATCGTCAGTGCTTTTGGTGGTAAGGTGCTGAAGTAGACTCTTTGTGACAAAAAAGAAATTGCAAACATTAATCATGCAGAATCATTATCAGGTTTCCAAGAGAAAAAAAAAGTTTATTCTGTAATCCCAGCAGCCTCTTCATATATTTTGCAAACAAATGTTTTAATGCCTGAGACTGTGCCTGATTATAATGGAATTTGTTATATAAATATTTTTATCACTATGTGCAGTAAATATCTAAATAACCGTATAAAAGCTAATTTAACCAAAGTCTCAAATTGAAGAAAGGTTACTTGTGAACTAACTTGCAGAAAACCCACACACCACACCTAGCTGTTTTTAGCAAGCAAGAATCTACCAGGATTCTCATATAAAACTATGACGAAAGCAAGAACAACAGTGGAGACAACTGGAGACCATTCTCACCAACAACACTTCCACACCACCAGCATGAGGGCCAGGCAGCAGCTGGTCTCAGATGCTTCAAATGATGACCAAGATGCAGATCACCAGTTCACCAATCTGCTGCATCGAGGAAAGATCAGACTCCACTCCAGCTACTAATGGAGATAGAGCCGAAGACATCTCCAGGTACATACTCAAACAATATCATCTGGTCCTGGTCTCATACCATTTGGATTACCAAAACTTTGCTTACCGATGGGGCCTGCACTACATCTAGGCTTTACTCTCATGTTTTATTCCCTTCTTTATTCTTCATTTATCAGCCATTTTGATCTGATAGTCTCTATTGTCCAACCCACTCATTACAGGCAGTCATCTTTTTAAAGCTCTCTCAAATGCACTCCATCACTATGGCTCTACCACTTAGAAGATCTCAGGAACTCAAGTCTTAAGTGCCTCCAGTTTCACCTCAGCTCTCGAAACTGTCGATGTTGCTGTCAACCTCTACTGCTGTTCCCTTTTCCTGTTCCTCTGCCTCGTCAGTTCACCCCTCAGGAGCAGCGAGGGGAATTGCACCGATTCGCTTGGAATATCATAATAAATTTTTAAAAAAATCTGAACGATGTGTCCTAGAATTGTGACTTCTATTAAATCATTTACAAATGTCTAATGGTAACTGAATCAGGGTCATTTGCAAGCCCTTAACACAAACTGATTCCTTCTATTGTTATTATATCTAATTTATTACTTCTACAGCTGTCAAAATTAAAGCATTATCAAATTTGTTTAATTTGTGGAAATTAACAAATACAATGGTTTAAATACAATTAACACAAATGTTTTGTTTGCACTTCCTGTGACGTGTAAAAGCCAGTTATAGACGAATTTAGAGGCTGAATGCGACCGCAGGGTACTCTCACCATTTAATTCACTTTGACTCCCGAAGGAAGCTTGATTGACTGTATTTAAATATATATTGGCTGTATATTGAGACACATATTTTCAAAAACTTTGCATAGTAAGGAGACACAGTTTGCAAGTATCTGATTGGTTTGGGTGTTCTGAAGCTCTTTTCTCAAACAGTAAAACCTGTTTATCTCAGAATCTGTTTGAATCTAAATAAAGACTGAACTGTTCAGAGGTTTCAGAGACAATCCTCACAGAATAATACAATTTTAGTCTGGTATTATTCATTTTAATTTTGACATGAAGTTGTTTTCTATATTATAAAGAATCCAGTGAAATTTGTATCTCTGTTTTAAAATATTTTAATTGCTAACTTATACATAGTTTTTTGTGATAACTAAAACTTTTTTTCTTCAAAATTGTTTTATTTAATTTCTGAACATTTTAATGAAATTGTGATTAATTTTTGAAGGATCCTCTTATTAATAGGTTTTTTTATTATTATTATCAACAGCATACATTTTTACATACTTAAAACCTTAAAACTTAAACTGTGCATTGCTTTGTCAACCAAGGGCACCTGTTCATTATTACTTGTGGGCTGTGGATGGAAGCGTACTATGTCAAAAACAGCTGGGAAGTGGTAATGATATCTACTAAATATATTAAAATTAATTGATGAATTTCAACCACAGAAATAATGAGTTATCGGATTAGTCATGCACAGATTTATTGTGCATTAACCTTCCAAAAGTTAAATTCATTGTAGAGATAGCCTTTAATAGTAACTGTGTGTGAGCTAGCAAATAACATAACAAGAATAATTCATAAGTACAAGGACTTTAAAAGACAAGCAAATTGTTCACCAAAAAAAATCTCAGCAGCTGCCGTAACTTATTTGATTTCACACAAAGTGAGTTTTGAACAGTCTGTGTTATATTTCTTGAGCAGTGCTTGTAATTTGATTGCATTTCTCAACTCATTCAACATGCCAGTGGTGAAGGGAATTGATTTTGGACAGCAAATATAACTTAAGTGGAACCGACATTGATGGTAAGTGAGATGCAGAGCTATTAGATTTAGAGTTATTTTTGCAATATGCAACATTGCCAATGAAACATTCATATGTTTTCATATATATCATATTTTGCTTTGCCATTTGTGGTGTACAAATTCCAGGTGTAAATCAAATAGACCTCACTGTATTAAAAAAAAGTATGATTTCAGGGGAGATGTATGTTTAATAGGTTTACTAATTCTTCTTGTCTTCCGTCAGATTTTCCTCCAAAACTCAATCAATAGCACTTTATGTTGCATAAAGTATGGTGGCTTATAATGAGGAAATACATCTCAGTTAAAGCCTTGTGACACTTGTTATGTGGGATGCAACAAAAAGCCTTTTGGTAAAGAGAAAATGTAGATATATATTGTTGCAGAACTCAAATGCACAGCTGCCAAGAATTCAGGGGATCAAAAAAAAGAAAAACGTGAGAGGGAAAACTCTACGATGGTTTAACTTTAACTCTATGAGGTTCAGCAAATTAGTAAATTAAAAACCACAGAATTCAAACATAAAATTTACAGGACACACAGAGGATGATCCTGGGCCACCTACAGAGTTTTTTTTCACAAAACCGCCAACAATAGCAAAACACGTTTCGCACTAGAACACACAAGAAGTGGCGAGACATCAGCACATATCACGTGAGACGGAGATAGTCAACAATACTGTTTGCTGGCACTTCAAGAAGCTCGCTGTTCAAATTGCATGGGCATTCATAAAAATGTCTCCTGCCAAATTTCCTGAGTTTTCTTCTCTCATTGGTTGTAGACCGTCTGACTGATGTTTTCAGTCCGAACACCCTTCACACGTGTAGTGAGACGCCGGTTATTTAATTCCCTGCAGTCTGTTTATTGAGCTAATTATAGCAAGGCGGGGGTAGATAAAAGCAGTGCCCTGGTAGCATCTGAGTGTCATGTTCTGCTTTGCAGCTGTCTGAGGATTATCCTCCCTTGCATTGATTCCTTTTTGCAGAGAGGTATATTGAAATTGTAAACAACTTAGTTATTGGTAGGTCTTTAACAGAGCTTGCTGTGTTTAGCGGACTGTTGAGCCCGAGAGAGTGAGAGATTGTCCTGGCATAGTGCTCTACTGAGAGCTGATTTCCAAAAGCAAGGATCTCTTTGGTGCGAGTAAATGCGATTAAGAAAAGGAATGCTTCATAGAGTATTTTCTTCCACTTATTGTAACTGTTAAAAAGCCATTCATTCTTAGGTTCGCGTAGGTTACGTTCTGAAGTGCACGCATGACTACAGCGCGTAGCCCATCTGCTGTGTAAGGGGGCGTGGCTGGAAGCTCGTTGTTGATTTGTCTCCACTGGATCATGTGACCACAAACCCTTTAAAACTCAGCATCGATCGAGCCGGGATTGCAGACAAGCTTCAGTTACTTTCTGTTAACCTTCATTTGTTAATGTGTTAGTCTTTGTTATTATTTTTCCTCTATTCTTAGGGTCCTGTGATTTGTGTTTTGGGGTTACTTTGTAAGCTTTAACCATTTGGCTGCTACAGTGTGCCCTGTCCTCCTGGGTCTAGGGCACTTGCTCAATTCCTTACCCAGTAGTGTTACTGAAGTAACCACGAGAAGTGGTTGGGCCTCTCCATCCTGAGCCACGTTGAACGTTTGATTAATTTAGATTGTTATTTGAAAGTATTGCTTTATTGATTATTGTATTTCATTGAGTATTTTTATTTTGTTTGTAGGAAGCCAGGTCCTGGTCAGTCAGCGATTGCGGTGGTGGTGCTGTGATTGTTCTACTGGGGGACTTCAATGCCCACGTGGGCAATGACAGTAACACTTGGAGGGGGGTGATTGGGAGGAACGGCCTCCCTGCTCTGCTCTCCGAGTGGAGTTCTGTTATTGGACTTTTGTGCTAGTCATGGTCTGTCCATAACAAACATTATGTTCAAGCATAATGGTGTTCATCAGTGCAAGTGGCACCAGGACACCCTAGGACGGAGGTCAATGATTGACTTCATCGTCGTTTCATCTGTCCTGCACGCACATGTCTTGGACACTCATGTGAAGAGGTGATCACCTCCTGGTGGTGAGTTGGATACGCTGGCAGAGGAGGAGGTGGAACAGACCGGGCAGGCCCAAACATATTGTGAGGGTCTGTTGGGATTGTCTGGCTGAGCCCTCCGTCAGAGGGGACTTCAACCCCCACCTCCAGGACGGTTGGCATCCGAGTGCGAAGCGGCTGGGATGAGAATCTGCAGGAGCTAAAGAACTGCTGCAGGTGCAAAGGCTAGACTCCCGAACAGCAACTAAAACTAACAAGATGAGGTGCAAACCTAATTAAGACACAGATTAACGTGATGCGACTAAACCCTTAGCCAGAAGTGAACAGGACTGAATGAAAAATACAGTAAAGATAAAGACAGGATTCTAAAACATAAAAATAAAACATTGAAGCAGTATCCTGTAGTTGCTTGTTGCAAATTTGTTGGTTGAACATCCATGATGAGAATCTCCCATTCCATCACAACCCAACTCAAAGGTGTTCTATTGGATCGTCATCTGGTCACCGTAAACTCATTGCTATGAACTCATTGCTATGTTCAAAAAAGCATTCTGAGATGATTCACGATTGACACACTGACATGTCATGTTATCTGGCTGAAAGTAGCCATCAGAAGATTTGTAGTCTGTGGTCAACGATGACTGTGGCATTGACACATTGCTCAATTGGTACTAAAGGGTCCAAATTAAATATCGCACTCCCCACTCCACCACCACCACCTCCTGAACCATTGATACAAGTCCATAATTCAAAGTCATATTTTAATAATGTTAAAAGGTTGGGGCCCGGCATGTGCATTGCTCTCAGTCTTCCATTCTGGTCAGCAACATTTCAAAAGGGTGCTTCATGGTAAAGAACTCTCTGAAGATCTGGTCTCTGATCTGCCGAATCATTGGTCATTGGCTACCATACACTTAGAAAAAAGACTGAAATATAATGCACATGAAAGTCCATAAACAGTTTTTAGAAGACAAGAAGGCTAAGGACAAGGATTGTTGGGTCAATGTTTTCTGGCTTAATAAAGATAAATGTGCTTCATTCAGATGGTGTCAAGGTTGTTTGGAGTGGAGTACAAAGACATATTCAGTGTTCACTTTCAGAGAAAATGATGCCACCCCAGATCAGAAATCTGGGATTGATGCATGACCTTTTGCTTAAATACGCAGTCTAACATAGTGTTCAGAAAAAGATGATTTCCTTTTTGACAGAGAGCCAAACTTAAACCGATCATCTCCTTTACTGACCTTGAAATCGTTCTCCATGTATGGCAGGAAGCATGGACTGGGGCATAATTTCAGGCCGATAAATCCCAGTGCCAGTGACATAGCCAGAAAATTTACTTTAAGCCCACCTCAGAAAACTGGGCGTGTCAAACACAGTAATATATTTAAAGGAAAATAAATAATTTCAACAGACAAACTAAGCTTCACAACAAGACAGGTTTGTTTATACTGTTTAACATAAAAACATGTTCATCAGTTCAGAAAAAAGTATCATCCAAGGATTTTCGTAAAAGATTAACTGAAATGGGAAAGATTGACGCATTGAGCTGGACGTTGAAACTATTTAAGGTATTTGAGTCAATTTCACTTACAGAAGAAATGGTGTGTTCCGTAAGAGCCACCTTCATGCACAAAGTGACCTTTTTGACTATTTAAAATTCATGAGTTCAGTCACCTCTATTCAGTGACATCATAACATCGTCTTGCCCTCCATGCAACAGTCAATCTTGTGCCAATAATAAACATGTTTTAAGTCTTGTCATCATCACTCCAAGTCGTAATAATGAGGACAAACTATTGAGAGGACAAAATTTAAATTTTAATTGCTGTCCTCAAGATCCCAATATGTTCACTCTCACCCAGGGGTCTGTGATTAAACGGGTAAACTGAACTCTATATTGATGGCTCTATGCTCTTGTGCAAATTAATCATTGCCTTGCACAAATCACCACATATTGTCATTTTGATGGCTCCACACAGTGCATTATAATGCCTCGCCATATGCCTTGGCTTTGACACATAACCATGAATGTAGGCTTGTGTTTAAATATTCTTGACAGAACTGTTGGGATTCAGCACAGACTAGACAAAAGATACAGCTATGGTGTTTATTATTATTCTTAAAGTGGAGTGTGAAACACCAGGGAATATTGCTCCTAGTGGAATTATGCTAATCATTAGTAGGACATTGGGGATGATCATTAAAATAGAGTTATGGCTTCACAACTCTAGAGTATGCTTATACTGCACTTATAGGGTTATTACATTATGCAAAACATCATAGGCTGGACAATGTAATCTTTCCCATTTTTATATTATACTTACCATCAGAAAACCGAGGCAAGGGTAAGCGCACCAGATTTCAGCCATTTTGAAAAACAAGTATAAAACAAATAATTCAGAGTTATTGTTTCTACAGTATTTACTTCAAATTTGGTGTGATTGGCATTTGAATTAATACCTCGTAATCAGCCCAAGATAACCAAAAATGCTAAGTAAGCTGAAGGCAGTTAACTGATCCACACGTTTTATTTGACCAGCAACAAACAGTTCATATATGAAAACATTATGAAGGAGCTCATACATGAAGTAGCTCACGCGTTACAGGAATAAAAAGTCTCAAAGAAAAAATCAGCTTCTGTTTACAAAAAAGAATAAGAGAGCATTACAGGCTGAATATTTGCATCGGCAGGGACACCCAACCCAACATTTTTGTCGCAACACAAAAAGAGTGGTGGTGTCTGTTTAAGAAGCTGTCACCTTGAAGACCTTGAGAGCTTTTCTAAGAAGATGTCACGGGATGTCAGGCGATCAATAGGAGAGCAGGATACTACGCATGAACACACAGCATCAGGGCTAGAACTGACCAATAGGAGAGCAACATTTGGTGACGCGTTGAATACCGTCACGTGATGCCCAGTGTTGTCTTTCCCTCGAATTTCAAAGGTTGAATATGTATTTCTCATATTTCTCAAAAATTTACATTTTATTATAGAATATTCTCTATTCTAGATTAGGGTGACCATATTATGATTTCCAAAAAAGAGGACAATCGGCACGACCTTGAGACACAAATTCAGACAGGCTTCTTGGAAGTTGATGAACATGCTTTATTATGCTTATATGGTGAAAAATGAACTTGTGTAATAAAATAAACTTAAATCTGTAAAAACTTGGAACAAAATAATAACTCTCTTAGAATCTTTTCAAATAAATAGTATGAAATAATGTTCTAAATATGAACTTTTCTGTTTGAAAATCCAGCTTCAACAATATATCTCTTAATAACTGTCATAAGATCAATAAAAGAAGTCTCACACAGATACTAACTTAACAAACAAAAATGATCTATATTTTCTCCAGATCTCCAGCACCTTTATTAGACACTGAGACATATGTGCCAGCTGTACACATGGTCCTACTTGTCCCGACGTGGGAAATTTTTTTTTGCAGTTTGTCTATGAAGATGCAATTACACTTCAGCATTTTTTTGCGCAATATTGCTCCGTTGTCTGATCTGTGTGCGTGTGTGTGTGCCCACAAGGCAGCCTCTCGGTAATTAGGTCGCAACGTAGTATTGTGTACATGTGTAATGGTCCAAAGAAAAATAGTGAACACCCGTAAAACCCCGCCGGACACCCCGGACTGCAAAAGAGGACGCTTGGTCACCCTAATATAGATTATTTCCCTTATCATATTATAAAAATATTCTTCGCGGAGCCTTTCGTATCATGAATTTTACATAAGATGAAGCATTCATATCTCCAGGTACCACTGTAAATTGACTTCTCACTAGTGGAAAGCCAATAGCTCCAATGGTGGCTTGCAGATATTCTGTTAAAAAAGAGATCTAAAAGTTAGCTAAAGGTTTATTTAACTACACACCCTGTCAGACCAACAAAGTTCTTCTAAAGAATTATAGAAAAACCACAGACAGAAGATTTTCTTTTAAATAAATTATATGGATATTTTTCAACCCTAAACACAAGTAAACAAAACTTTGACTACACAACCATGTCATCTTAGTAGCTACAATGAGAGTTCACGCTCTCATTAGCTTTTCATGAAGCTCTCTTGCAACAGCACACCATTTAACTCAGGTCACATCTTCCTGTAAAGGCTCCTATTTTAGCTTAACAATTGGAGTTCTGAAACTTTCAGGGTTGCCTTTATTTTATATATGCATGCTCATAGACAATATAAAATCGACAAACTTTTGGTTTATTAATCCGTGGACCCTTTAAATGTCTCAAACAGAGAGAATTATTTGTTTCCACTTTCTGTGTTTACCTCTCTCTCTAAAACAGCTTTGAAAAGCTTATTCATTGCAGCTTCCTGCTGTCAACATTCGAGGGTGGCACGTTTGTTTTGTGACAGGCCTATAGGGATAAAGACCACAGAAGACTGATGCAGCTTTAAGTTTTGTGTCAGAAACCTGTCGAGAAGTGGATGCAGAGGAGTCAGGCTTAGCAGAGGGGAGCGCAGACAAAAATCAATTTGCCAAGGTTTTAGTGACCTGCACAGAAAAGACAAACCATGAGCACACGCTAACACACTTTTCCCTCGAGCCAAAACATGATCTGTCATCTCGAGCGACTGCATAATTCCAGATCAACACACGGCTTGACAAGAAAACACGCCGGAGTGCATCTTCCAAATCAAAACACCAGCTTTCCCTTTGGCAGGAAACCAAGCAGATCTTCTTCTTTTTTTTTTTTTTTACCAAATCCATCTCAGCGTTTTACCGGTGGTAAAGTTGCTCACCACTGAAGGGCATCTTGAATAATTTCTGCTTCTCAGATGGACTAAGTGCACTCTAAATGGCTTACTGAAGCATCCACCTCTAAACAAGGTTGTACTGAAACACAAAGAGGTTCTCTAGGTTTTGAAGCTCACTGCTTCTCTAGGCTAAGGGTAACACACAGTTGTGAGTTTCTGTGTGACAGACAGCATGAATAAGTAAGCAGGGTAGATGGGGGAGCATGACTATGAAGACACAATCTGATCTTAAGACTTGACAGAGCTGAGAGTGTCTCTGAAGTGCATGGCATTGTGGATTTTGTCTTTGTTATAGGTCAATGAGAGAACAAAAACTGCTGCTATGTATGTCAATGGTGATGTCCACAATCCTCAAATTTTGTTCATTGCCATCTTCAATTTTTTTTATTGCTGTTAAGCTGAAATTGTTAAGCCAAGTTACAGCTGAGGTGGACTTTTTCAATTAAATATTTAATTTAATGAGATCATCTATTCTCCAAGGCCTTGTCCAGATAAGCATGCTAATTTTAAAATCAAATATTTTATGCAGTTAAGCCATTTTTTCTGTATTCGATTTTTCAATAGTTTTTTTCCTTCTTTAAACATTTGTTCATTTTTACAAACCTTTACATTAAAAATAATAGAAACCGTACAGATTGATTTCTGCAAAGACTTGCTAGTTGTCAGGTTGTGCTCTGTTTGTGTTTCACACAGAGTAAACACTAACTCTACAATCACTTTCAAGCCATTTGCTTCTGATCTCCTTGTCAGCCATCAATCATCAAGTAAACTGGTATAAAAGGACTACAGTTCCCTACACCATTGTCATTTGTTGACAGCACACCACTGCAACTTACGGTAATGGCAACAACATCTCCCTGTGATTCCTCGACATCTGAATTGAAATTATCTTCTGTTTGGACAAACTTTACTTCAGTCTGACTCCTTGTTCCTTCCACACCTACCGACCAAATGAGTGACCAAAACAGACAAGAGTCCACGGTTTCCTCCAGCTATTTTGTTCATCATATCATCCAACAAAGTCTGAGGCAAATCCTCCTCCATCACCAGAGAGCCCAGACTTATGCGTCCATGTTCCTGCTGACTTCCCCTTCAACACTCAGGGTGACTCTGTTATTTGCCAAGGATTCAAACTTCTTCTTTCTATTCTCACTATTGATTCAATCCCTATTAATCCCTATTTTACTTCGCAGATGGATCCAAGATCTCCTTCTTGATCTCTAGGTTGACTGGAACCGTCCTTAACTGCGCTATTAACATCTGTCAGGCAGGCACTGGGTTAGTATCCTCCAATGCAGCGTCTATAATCCACTTCAAGGAGGCTTTTGCTCATATATTTTCACCAGTCTCTGTTCATAAAGAACTACTAATATATTGCCAAGTAATGTCTCCAGTCACAAACTACTTAATTTGGTTTCGAACCCTAGCAAAATCTATTGGATTATTGATATGAAAATTGTAAATCAGCAGACAGTTTGCACCACCCTTCACCCTTGCATGTCCTCATTCAGTCCACTCACAGAAGATCAGGTATCCGAACTCCTTCACTCAGCGCATCCAACCACCTGCCCCCTCAATCACATCCCTCTCACCTTCTACAAACCATCTCACCTATGTAACACACCTGCCCTCACTCATATTGTCAACTCCTCAATCTCTACTGGCATTTTCCCCAACACCTTCAAGGTAGCCAGAGTCACCCCGCTTCTCAAGAAACCCACACTCAACACATCACTGGTGGAAAATTACAGACCTGTCCTACACTGCAAAACTCATTGAGCGGGTTGTCTTCTTTTTTTATTTTTTCGTCTTCAATCAACTCTCTTCCTTCTGACTCAGAACAACAAGCTTGATGCCAACCAATCAGGCTTCAAGAATTAAGAATTTGAAAACATATGCATGTTGACACTCATCATCTTACACTCAGTGAACGACAGAGAAAGATACCAACCTTTCTATGAGTTCCTATGATGGACTACCTAGACTTTTTATTTAAACCGGCCCTATTAGAACTGTTAGACCCTTGATGAGTGGAATGTCACAAATCGGTTTTCTGAATTCACATTCAGATCAGATTTGGTAAGAAGTCCATATTCATTACCACTCCTATCGATTCCCGGACCTCTGTGAACTTTCTATAAGTCCTTGGTTAGACCTGAACAGCCCATCAGTGAAATGGAACCCATGTGGTATAGATGTTTTTTTTTTATGATGATGATGATGAAGATGAATCCCTGGACATTGAGGTCTACACCACTGAAGTGTAGCCGTTATGAGCTTGGTTAGGACCTGGATGGGTGACCTTAAGGGAAAACCAGGTTGCTGTGGGGAAGTATGGCTTTGTGTATCTAAACCAGAGCTATATAAATGTCACAATATTAAATATCATTATTATTCATTAATAATATTGTATTAATAAATACAGAAATTAAACTCCTGCCTCAGAGAGGAGACAATACATTCACTACTACTTTAAGATAATGAACTCAGAAAGGTGGTGAGAGTTTTGTATCACAGACAAGCAGCCAGGAGTCAGTGAGGAGAACTGTGAGAACAGTGGAAGCCAAAAGGGTAGTGCTTTAGAATTTTGATTTTGTAAATAAAGCCAATTTTCATACATCCAGCAACAAAGAATTACAGGTTCTTGCGACATGGTTGGGCAAGAACAGTCATCCTATGTAAGACCTCCTTTAAGTGAGTAATGTTAGTCCCTTAACATTTTAGTAGATAATAATGAGATGGTTAAATTTAGCACAGTTTCCTTCGTTTTTGCCTGAAGAAAACTTAGGGTTTGTTCTCCATTAAAAGCACGTACATCCATACGAATGTCAGTCAGCAGCTGAGTGATGGCCTGTGTCCCGGACTCATAACAAACAATACTTGAGCTCATGTTGACTGAGTTTATTCTGATCTCATCGTCCCTGGACTGATGGAAACAAGCAATGTTTACTTCTTTTCGCGCATTCTGTCTGCAGAGTCTCCACTCTCCATTTTTGGAATATGTGAACAGTTTTTTTACAAAAATTCTGAATTCAGACCATTTCTCCTGAATTCACAAAGCAATCCCCCCAAAATTTAAAACAAAAAATAATTATAGGAATAACCATTAAAGTGTAGCCAGAGTAACTGACCATTCACAACCTTTTTGGTGGTTTTCTCAAGGAGGAAAATAATCGGTGTTAACTACACTGGCTCTACATTAAATTAGAATTAATCACAAAAAAGCAACAATGCAGTTAACTCTTTTACATGTCACAATTAATTTATTTGGCTAGGTAACGGCAGCAATAACCAGGCAAATGTGTGTCTTATCACCTACTCGCATGTGGTTGGGATTCATAACAGCACAACCTTGGATTTTTACTCGAAGAAATGTTGTTTCACCAGAAAGATTAAACCAATTACACCACCATTACAAACACTGCCCAGATTAACTGATTAGCTTCTTATTACATATTACAGAGACACATTTATGGATGACCAGTTTATGTTGACAATTAATTTTAGAAATAGGCTGAGGGATATTTTGAACACAATGTTTTTGAATTTTCATTTTTAAGGGTATTATGGAAGCTTACAAATACCAAATAAATATGTACAATATCTTACGTCTTTCGCAGTATCAATGTTAACAGGTTCATTTTATGCACAAACCACAACAGAGCAGAGCAATCTAATCTTTGGGAGCTTTGAATCTCTAGTCAGGCTCTTATTGACTGCATTGGAGCCCATAAATCATGGTGAAGACACAAAGTGTATACAGCCGGGTAACTCGGCTGATGTGAGCTCTCAGAAGCTGCCTCTGGCCCACTGGCGCAGTGGAGCATGCACACATCAGATGCTAAAGAAAGCATCATGAACTCAACACACAGACTCTTGGATGGCAAATACACACCAATTTCTTCTAATCACTCCAATTCCACCTCCCTTTCAATCACTGCAGAGGGTTAGGAGTAAAGGCTCGCTTGCACAAGACCACCAACATTTCTTTGCACAAAACTATACTCAAATACGAGTCACATTTTCATTCCAAAGATTTAATCCAAACTCCCCAATGCTGTAACAAAGTAAACGATTGTTAAAGATGACTATGCGAGGTAGCAAAATCAGAACCATGAAAAGTTGGAAAAAATCCCAAACATTGTGGAACAAAAAAAATAGTTTTAAAAAAGTAACTCCTATAAAAAATAATTGTAAACTAAATTTTTTTAGAGCTCTGAAGCAGACACCAGATTGTTTTTAAATGTGCCTCCACACATAATGTTGCTAACAAGCATGAATTTGCCTTTAAGCAGGTTGATAATCACGTGACTTCAGTTTTAAAGGTAAAACTTGGAAAGGTACTGTTCATTCTGGCAGTTATTGGGGTCAGAATCTAGAAGAACACAGACATTTATGACATTGCTAAAAATGTCTTTATGAGCAAGTCACAATTCAATGAAATATGTTATCAGAGGATGGTCCTGACACATTGGTTTTGGTAACAATAATAAAGAGATCCCTGAATTAAAATGGAATTGAAAAAGATACCACACAGAACATCTTCTGAAAGTGCTCACCTTACACTTTAAACAGGTTTTGAATAGTGACATTTAACCCATAGTTGTGATAAATATAAAAACAAAGGGTTGAAACTTACAAGTCTGCAGACTGATCTAGAGTGGAATATAACTGAATATAGCTGAAGTAACACAAGTCTACAGACAATGGATATCATTATTATTACAGCGATATTATTTAGCACCACGGCGACTAAAGATGAATTCAACTAATAGGTAAGTGACCAGGAATACTACCTTAACTGACCACTTGAGGCTGGGTCCAGAAGGAAGCAAATTTAATTTTTTTCTTCATTCACATAACTCATTTTTATCTTCATTATGATCACTCTGAAGTGAGGGGTGTATTTTTAAATGATTCCTTTCTGTAGGTTATTTTAAAATGTAAAAGTGTTATGTAAAAATATAATCAAGATTTTTAAAGTGTTGTATGAATAAGGGCTGGGCTAATTGATTCACTTACCAAGTATTAAGGTTTCTTTTGCATAATTTCTGATTCACCAAGAAACCTCTTTTTTGCCTGTATATTACTATATTGCATTAATACTGTGAAGAAGCCGATTTACGCAAATTCCAAGCCTCATTTGCTTTCTGCTACACTACACACAACTGCATTATATTCACATGTATGCATTTGGCAGAGGGTTTTGTCCAAAACGACTTGTGGTAGGGGAGAGATAAATTAAACTTGTTACACAGTCAAATTCAGGCTGCTCATAATAGTAGTTGTATCAGCTGATCAATCAACCTTCGCAAGAAGGAAATAAAAGGGAACAGAGGAAAAAGGGATTTTTTAATCATTGTAAGTGTCCATTGATCTCCATGTCATATACAGTCCATAAATCCGCTGCTTTGACATGTGAAACACAACCAGTTAAAACTGTGTCTGAAAACATTTCAGTGGTGACAATAGAACTCATTTAAGTTCGTCTTTGTGAAAATGGTTAACTGCCACTGGAAACGGCGCATTCATCACTGTCAGAACAAGAGGTTAATGAATCAATATCTCAAAAATACATTAAATATAATATAAAAAATATAAATATAGAAAAAAAAACTGTAAAATATTTCATTCATTCATCTTGGCTTTCTTCCCTTTCGGGGTCGCCACAGCGGAATGAACCGCCAACTATCTGGCATATGTTTTATGCAGCGGATGCCCTTCCAGCCGCAACCCATCGCTGGGAAACATTCACACACACATTCACTCTTTAACACTATGGACAATCGTTCTTACTCAATTCTCTTATTCCGCATGTCTTTGTTCTTGTGGAGGAAACCGGAGCACCCGGAGTAAACCCACGCGATCACGAGGAGAACATGAGAACTCCACACAGAAATGCCACCAGCCCTAGCCGAGCCTAGAACCAGCGACCTTCTTGCTGTGAGACGACCGTGCTGCCCACTGCGCCACCATGACACCCTGTAAAATATTTATTTTGGTAATATGCTTATTTTAAAAATATGTGTTTTACTTTATTACCAATTGTTTTGTTAATACATTCCAAACAGTCGGCTTTAAGTTATTTTGCTGCATACCAGCTGCCAGAAAAAATTAGGGGCTAAAACTTTATTCAAATTGAAATCCAGACTAAAAATAAAAAATCTGTGAACTGCTCTCTGAACTGGTCTGCGCTTAAAGCTTCTTTTATGTATCCTTCTATGGATATTCTAATCAATAAGTAATTGTTTTACTGTCTTAATTCCTTATTTATGTGTAATGCTTTGTCGTTTGTGAAGCACTTTGACAATGTGTTTAAACTATGCAAAACAAATAAAACGGTCTTGCCTTGCCATCAAATGTCTGCAAGCACTTAATGATGTGTTGCTTGAACTCAATGCGTTTTGTACCTTGTACATCCAACAATGGTTGTTTTGATGGCTCGTCTATATGAAGAATTGGTCAGCCAATCTGATTAGAAGTCAGTTCAGTCTGATTCAGGCGGAGAGCCGGCTCTGGAAGGTCATTTGTGTCTGAGAATAATGAAATAACCAGTCAGATATGATGAATGTTACTGTTTATTGAAACAATATTATTTGCTAAAGCGATCGATCTAATTGCATCATACACCATCATGCTGGAGGAATAAAGTTTGTTTTCCTGTTCCCACTTCACATCCCCAGGGAGAGTCTCTGAAGTTTTAGCCATGCTTAGTCCCATTACTGATAATAACTGTGCGGTAGGAATCTGCTGCTGCAGGATGTGTTTGCGCTGCTGTTGTTTGTTCTAAAGCATCCACCATCCTAATGCATTTCTCATTCAGAGCCCTGCAGCACCAAATCAACTCTTCTGAAATATGGAAATACAAATTCACTGAGAGCATTTATTGGTTGACTGGCTTTTTGGGAAGACACTGTGAACCTTAACAATACGAGAATAGAAGCCTGTCCTTATAACAGTCAAAAACAAGTTAAAGTACTAGTGGTTTGTACAGCAATTATAATATAAATTGGTGTACAATTATGTGAGGCAGTACACAGTATAAAGTCCAACAGTATGTTTTGAATAACAATAAATTTGAAAAGGAATAAGATTTAGATCATTAAAGCTCCCTTTTTAAACCATTTTTTTAATCAAAAACGTTTTTGCAAAAATTGTGAATGACAAAAAATTACAGCATATGTTTTATGACTCCATTCATCTTAATCGGTCTTTATAGAGAAATACTTTGATATTTTGAACATATATAAAGGAAAATTACCTTCTGTCATTGAAGATTACAAGTTATAGAGTCCAATGATAGAATTGGATAATTAAATATCTTTACACATCTACAGTTTGCTTACATTAATTAGTTTTACTAAACAGAAGGCTTCCTACATTAGAAAAGATTGTTAAAAATGTGGTGACATTCAGGGTTGCATGTTGCTTTTACATGTAAAACATCTACTTTTTAGTTTGTCAGTTCATGACCCAATGAGCCAGATTAAAGATAAACTTTTGTCCTTGAGTCACTTTGGAAGACTATTCAAGAAATGCAATGACATGATGCTCAATTTAATGACCAACTCGGAAAGAGACAAAACAACTAATCAATGCAGCATTGAAATAATCTAGTGAGCCAATGCATCTGAGAACCGACTCATCAGAATGAATCTATTCTTCATCCAGTCCTGGGATCATAGGCTTCACTCTCTCAAAAATGAGTCGATGCTCTTGTGCTACTTTGAAGATTAGTTCTTAATGTTTAGTCGGCTTTGTTCTGACCCATCAACACTATTCTGTTTGTACTGTTTGTTCAACCAAACCGCATCAAGGTCAAGTTTCCAGAGCTCATCAGGTAAGTGCTTATGTGAGAGCAGAGCCTTTTCCTTCCACTCAACACAAAAGAGACACGCATCAGCTCAACCATGGACAGAAGAGCCCCTTCTCTTCATTTGTTTCTGTCCATCTAATGGCCTCTTAGTCTTTCTTGCAAAACCACTCTCCTAAACATCCATCCAGGAGCGTCTCTATTCTCCACAGACAAAACAGAGAGCTATTAAATATTAATATTGGATATTGTGGAGGTGGTCTTTATGGCCAGGTCTATCACCTCTTTATCGACTAGATCTTTTTCTCAAGAAGGGATAGTTTCTGGTCATGAGGTGGATAGTGTGAATCAGTGTTATAAAGAAGATCATTTCTAAAATTTACAGACCCGCTATTATTGGTTTTTGAAAGTGTCCTCTAATGTGGATTGAAATGTATCTTTAGGTTTGTGAAACACCTTGCTAGAGTTTTAAAATTGAAAGTGCTTTTTCTATTAAAAAATATCCTTAATATTATCTTTAATCAATCATGCCAAGAAACCAAACTCCTCCCCCAAAAATGCTAGTGACTAAGTCCCTGGCTTATGATGATACTCATACCAAACACAGTGACGTAACCTATAACAAACATAATGTCACTCATACCAAACATGATGATGATACCCATATAAAACATGATAGTGTTACTGATATCAAACATGAAGATGTCACCCAAACAAAACTAGATGAGGATACCCATTCCACACATGCTGATGTCACCCAATAAAAGCATGATGTCACCAATACCAAACATGATAATACCCATTCCAAACATGATGATGTTACCCATACCAAACAAGATGATGTTTCTCATATCAAACATCATGATGCTACCAATACCCACAGGAAATTTTAAAAATTCTGAGATTTGCAAGATTTGGGCTTTTCTGTTTTTGAATTGCCTGTTTTGTTTGGTAGTTTTTACCCTCTTTTTTAAAATCAAGTATTTATGAGTTCACTCTTGCTCATAATAGGTTTGGCAAGCAACCGAGAAGCATACTAGGCGAGCTGTCCGTGTGAATGTCCGGGACCATTGAGCTACCTGTGCCTAGAGAAATACCCACTCCTGATTCCCAACTATTACCATAGTTAACAGGGTAAAACATGCGTGAGTGGTGATTTTTGGTTCAACCATCATGAAACACACCTGTGGCACTAATTATGGTCCTCTGATTGGCTGAAGTAGAGTAGTATGCATACTACAGCAGGTTTGCAACTAAAATGTTCAGGATAGTGGCTCTCCAGGACCAACGTTGGACACCCCTGCTCTAGATGATATGGGTAGGAGAGGCCATATGATTAAATGTCAAATACCAGGCTCCTCCCAAACCAGATGATCCACCTCGTTTAAGCCCAGATCAATTAAATTATTCTCTACCATGAACTCATCCACAGCATGGCCACAAATGAAGAATGTTCATTTCCGCTACTTGTTTAGCATGTATCAGCATCACTGCATTCTTTAAAAACAAAAAACTTTGAAAACTTTTCTCATGGGTTGAATTCTCGTTAGTATTGCGCAACCTCAGTCTCCTCTGTTTGTTTTTTCCAGCTTTGTTGTTTTATTTTCCATCATCACTTGTCTGTTAACCATCTTGGGGAATGGTAGATGAAGAGCAGCCAAATAAAACTTTGTAGAGTGTTCGCTGACTTATTTATTGAAAGTCCTTGTTTTTCATATGTTGGACAAACAGTTTTCCCTCTCTCCGGCAGTCAGTTTTTCGTCTTGTGCTAAAGAAGACAGAGTATGTTATATGTTTGACTTTCCTGTTCTTGTGAAAGAACCATGGCTTTTAAAAGAGATCCTTCAAAGTCAGGAACTGTTCTTTGATTGTGTTGACCACTTTACTATGAAATTACACACCATTGTCATGCTTTACAATTATTTGTGCTTAACAACAATTATCAAGGTGTACGCTGTTTCTTCCTACCGTTTTACAAACTTGCTGAAAGGATTTTGTCAAAACAAACAGGTCAGTATGGAACAAAATTGTATTAAATATTCCTTACACTTCCTCTTGTTTAAGCTCTCTGCTCCTATCTGATAGTAACTTGTCGGTTTTATTTATTAAAATCCCCTATAAAATACACTAAAAACAAGATACCATACAATTTGTATCTCTTGGTTTTTTCATTAGGCGTCCTTATCTGTGAAAATTATGGTTTTAATACTGTCAGGATGAGTAAGTTGGACCCAGAAGCAAAGGTGATCTTGAAGTACTTGAGTCTTTATTGAAAAGCAACCAAGGTATCAAACAGAAAAAAACCGGCACGAGGGCCAAAACAAATCAAACAAAAGAAGCTAGACTAACGAGAACAGAAAGGGCTCCCACCGGGATCCAGCACTCTTGTAGGAGAATCCAGAACTTAAAAATAATCTGAAAAAAAGAGCAGACAAGCTCAAGACTAGGCAGGGCACACTAATATATCTTCCACAGACAGAGTAGACTGGTACAACAGCGTGACAAATAAAATAACTCGCACAGAGAAGAAGCTGACAGTGCTTTAAATAGCAGCAGGAGTAGATGAGGAACAGGTGAGTCCAATCAGACAGGACCAGAGCACAAGAGCATAATTGGGAACACCTGATCTAAATGAGCTGAGCTGAGAGAGCGAGAGATTACAGGGAGAGAAAGAAAAAGAACAGAAAACATAACATGGAAAAATGACAATCCTGACATTGCCCCCCCCTTAATGAGCGCCCCCAGGCGCTACACGGTGAGAACCATGACCTGAGCGGTAGAAGTCCTCAATCAAGGAGCGGTCCAGCACATCACGAGAGGGTATCCAGCATCTCTCCTCAGGACCGTAACCCTCCCAATCAACTAGATATTGATGCCCCCTACCTCTTTTACGCACATCAAGAAGACGCCTGACCCTATAAATAGGTGAGCCCTCTACAATGGGAGGAGGAGGGCTAGAGGGAGCTAGAACAGAATAGGTGGCGGGCTTGATGCGAGAAACGTGGAATACTGGGTGGATGCGTGCAAGGTGACTAGGCAGCCTTAACCGGACTGCCACCGGGCTAATGATCTTACTGATAGGGTAAGGACCAATAAAACGAGGGGCCAGCTTGCGAGCGGGAAACTTGAGCGGCAGGTTATCGGTTGACAACCATACTTTTTGACCACAGGTATACTTTGGGGCTGGCCTACGACGCCGATTGGCAGTCCTGCGCATATTTTCTCTGGTTCTCAACAGCGTAGTTTTGACCTGTCTCCAAGTTCGTTTGGCACGACGGATGAAAGAACTAACGGAAGGGACCATGACCTCCATCTCTTGACTTGGAAATAATGGGGGCTGATACCCTAAGCAGCCTTCGAAAGGAGAAAAGCCAGTAGATGAGGATGTCAACGAGTTATGAGCATATTCGGCCCAGGGCAGACGTTCACACCATGTAGATGGGTTCTGGTGGGCAAGACAGCGGAGTAGGCGCCCAAGGTCCTGATTCGCTCTCTCTGCCTGGCCATTGGTTTCGGGATGATAACCAGATGACAAACTGGCTGTGGAACCTATTAATTTACAAAACTCTCGCCAAAATTGTGAAGTGAACTGGGAACCTCGATCAGTCACAATATCACTAGGCAAGCCATGCAATTTAAAAACATGTTCGACCACAGTCTGGGCAGTTTCGGATGCAGACGGTAGTTTCTTGAGCGGAATAAAATGTGCGGCTTTGGAGAAGCGGTCAACCACAGTTAAAATAACCGTATTACCTTTGGACTCAGGGAGACCAATAATAAAATCCATAGCAATATGTGACCATGGACGTGCCGGGATGGCCAGTGGTTTAAGAAGGCCGGCTGGTGACTCATTACTGGCTTTGCAACTGGCACAGACTGCACAGGATCTAACATATCGCTTAACGTCTGCTGCCATTTCAGGCCACCAAAACCGTTGACGCAGTACTGCCAGGGTGCGACGGACCCCAGGGTGAGCATAGAACTTAGCTTCATGCCCCCAGCGAACTACAGACTCACGAACAGATGGAACGACAAATAATCGATTACTGGGACACAGAGCGGGAGGAGTGGTGTTACCAAGGGCCTGCATTACTGTATGCTCGACACCCCAATTCAAGGCCCCCACCACTTTCTCTTTGGGCAAAATAGGAATGGGAAGGGTGTCTTCACCCTCAGGGGCAAATATTCGAGACAATGTGTCCGGTTTCATGTTGCGTGAACCGGGTCGGTAAGAGATGGTGAAATTAAAACGTTCGAAAAACAGCAGCCACCGGGCCTGGCGCGAGTTGAGCCGCTTGGCAGAACGAATATACTCTAGATTGCGGTGGTCTGTCCAAACTAGGAATGTATGGCTCGCCCCTTCTAGCCAATGACGCCACTCCTCCAGAGCCAGACGGATTGCCAAGAGTTCCCGATTACCAACATCATAATTACGTTCCGCCGGTGACAACCGATGAGAAAAAAAAGCACACGGATGGATCTTGTCATCCAGAGGGGAACGTTGGGACAGGACAGCACCCACTCCCGTCTCAGATGCATCAACTTCAACAATAAATTGTCTGCTGGGATCGGGAGTGACCAAAATGGGAGCTGTAGTGAAACGTTCCTTCAAGGAATCGAAAGCCTCTTGTGCAGAGTCAGTCCAGATAAAGTTCTGCTTGTTCGATGTAAGAGCATTCAGGGGACCAGCAACTTGACCGAAACCCCGAATGAACCGGCGATAAAAATTAGCGAACCCCAAAAACCGCAGCAAGGCTGTGCGTGACTCTGGTATGGGCCAGTTCAGGACAGCCTGGACCTTCGACTGATCCATGGAGACTCCTTCTGAAGAAACAATGTACCCAAGAAAACTAACAGATGGGACATGGAACTGACACTTCTCAGCCTTAACAAACAACTTATTTTCGAGGAGGCGCTGGAGAACCCTACGAACATGGCGAATATGGGACTCTTCATCTGGTGAAAAAATAAGAATATCATCCAAGTAAACAAAAACAAACTCATTTAACATGTCTCGCAGGACGTCATTAATTAAAGCTTGAAAAATTGCAGGGGCATTGGCAAGGCCGAATGGTAAAACCCTATATTCAAAGTGCCCCAGGGGAGTGTTAAAGGCAGTTAACCACTCGTGTCCCTCCCGGATGCGCACAAGATGATATGCGTTGCGTAAGTCAAGTTTAGTGAATACCTTGGCACCCTGAAGAATTTCAAAAGCGGAGGACATAAGGGGTAGAGGGTAACGGTTCTTTACAGTCACTGTGTTAAGTCCACGATAATCTATGCAAGGACGGAGCGAGCCATCCTTCTTTTCAACAAAAAAAAACCCTGCACCTGCCGGAGAGGTGGATGGAACAATGGTGCCGGCAGCCAGGGACTCCGACAGGTAAGTCTTAAGTGCTTCTCTTTCAGGTGCAGTCAGAGAGTAGAGGCGGCCCCGCGGAGGGGAGGTCCCAGGTAGGAGTTCAATGGAGCAATCATATGGCCGATGAGGGGGTAGAGATATGGCTCGTGATTTGCTGAACACCGCCCCCAGATCATGGTACTCCACCGGGACGCCCACCAAGTCAACAGAATCATCCTGAAACACAGAAGCAGACGAACCGCCAGAACCCGCAGAAACTAGACAAGATTTGTAACAATCAATCTTCCAAGAAGTAATCATGTTGCTAGCCCAATCTATTTGTGGCTGGTGTTTTGTCAGCCAGGGATGACCCAAAACAACAGGTACAGAAAGTGACTTGAACACAAGGAAAGATAAAGTTTCAGTGTGATTCCCAGAAGTAGTGAGGCTCACCGGTAATGTCTGCTTGCTGATTCGAGCCAGAGGTCGGCCATCCAGAGCAACAACCGTCGGAGCCTCCACACAGGAAGAGAGGGGAATGTGGTTGGCCACTACAAAGCTCTCATCAATGAAACAAGCTTCAGCTCCAGAGTCGATGAGGGCCTCACAAACGACAGATCTGGTACCCAGTTGGAGACTAGCAGAAATGGTGGTGCGAGATGGAGAGCCAGGGGACAAGGAAATAGAGCTCGACAGGAGTCCCCTTATTGCCGCCGAGCTGTTCCTTTTAAAGGACAGGACTGGGCGAAATGACCCTCACCGGCACAATACAAACAAAGGCGGGATGAAATGCGTCTTGTCCGCTCCTCAGCCGAGATGCGGAATGCTCCCATCTGCATGGGCTCAGATCCTGGAGCTTCACAGCCTGCCACCACTGAGGAGTGTGAGTCTTTCGAGCGAGGTGGCTGGGTCCCTCTCACCTGGCGACGCAGAGCATGTCTCTTCTCGATGCGAATGGACAGATCTATCAATTCATCGAGTCCAACCAGAAGATCAGAGGAGAGAAGCTCCTCCCTTATATTGAGGGAGAGGCCATCGAGGAAGCGGGAGAAAAGTGCCTCCCCATTCCAGCCACTGGTAGCGGCAAGCGTGCGGAACTCTATGGAGTAATCAACCACAGAGCTAGAACCTTGACGTAGAGCTGCCAGTTGCCTAGAAGCCTCCCGGCCAAAAACAGAACGGTCAAAAGTCTTGCACATCTCTTCTCGGAAAGAAGAGTATGAGCGGCAGCATGGGGCATCCGCCTCCCAAACCGCAGTTCCCCAGCTCCGTGCTTTCCCGGCTAGCAGTGAAATTACGAAGGCGACCCGGGATCTTTCAGTGGCATATGTTTGAGGCTGGAGAGAGAAAACTATCTCACATTGGGTGAGGAAGGCTCGGCATTGAGTGGGCTCCCCTGCATAGCTGGGAGGGTTATTTACCCTTGGTTCCACAGGATGGAAAGAAGTACCTCCTCTCGAGCGTTCAGCACTGAGATTATGCAGCTGCCTGGACAGATCCGAGACCTGAGCGGAGAGGGACTCAACTTGAAGCCGTGAAGCCAGGAGCTCCTCTGAGTGACGTCCGAGCAGCGCCCCCTGGTGCTCAACTGCTGAGTGGATGTGGGATTCCTTCGCTGGGTCCATATTTCTTTCGGCGAGTTATTCTGTCAGGATGAGTAAGTTGGACCCAGAAGCAAAGGTGATCTTGAAGTACTTGAGTCTTTATTGAAAAGCAACCAAGGTATCAAACAGAAAAAAACCGGCACGAGGGCCAAAACAAATCAAACAAAAGAAGCTAGACTAACGAGAACAGAAAGGGCTCCCACCGGGATCCAGCACTCTTGTAGGAGAATCCAGAACTTAAAAATAATCTGAAAAAAAGAGCAGACAAGCTCAAGACTAGGCAGGGCACACTAATATATCTTCCACAGACAGAGTAGACTGGTACAACAGCGTGACAAATAAAATAACTCGCACAGAGAAGAAGCTGACAGTGCTTTAAATAGCAGCAGGAGTAGATGAGGAACAGGTGAGTCCAATCAGACAGGACCAGAGCACAAGAGCATAATTGGGAACACCTGATCTAAATGAGCTGAGCTGAGAGAGCGAGAGATTACAGGGAGAGAAAGAAAAAGAACAGAAAACATAACATGGAAAAATGACAATCCTGACAAATACTTAATGGTGTGGGCCAAATGTGGGTCTCATAAATGAAAACTCTGAAACCCAAATGGCCACTCAAATGAGTGAATTCACCTAATTTCTGCATTTATTTTTGTTGGAGTAGTCAAACATCTTGATGTAATAAACTATTTCATAACAAGTCATTCATACCATAACACATGTGCAAGGTTAATGTTCAGAGTTTTGCTATTCAACTATATATATATATATATATATATATATATATATATATATATATATATATATATATATATATATATATATATATATATATAAATGCCAAAGCATTTTTGGCTCAAAATCTAATTCCATAGTTAAATGCTTATTAGTTTTATAATGTCTGGGTTAACAATATGTGTAATGTTTACTTGACAAAAAGTAACGCCACACGCCACACCCTTGGAAAAGGCCAAGAGTGTACACTTATGTCATCACGCACACCCATTACAAAGGGGGAGCGAATGCAGTATAGCTTCTTATGACGCTACAGAAGGGATCCTCACCCACTAGGCTACCAGAGACACAACTGTACGGTTGTGGCAAGTAGACTTATGTCTCTGTTTCCTATTTGGAGAATGGGAAGAGTTAAGAAATTAATGATGATGACTAGGGCCCCTACCCTAGGTTTCTGTCTTCAACGAGGGGGCTGAAGGAGGAGGACTGAGAAACTTTTCTCTGGCATAGAGCATAGAGATGTTGTAGACCACTTACAACATCTCCTATTGCTCCTGATTTCTCCCAGACCCTCCCCCTGCTTCCTGATCATAGAGGCCCTCAACGTGAGATCATCTACGGCTATGTGAAAGAGGTCATCAGGGACAGCGTTGAGGACATTATTTCGTTCTTAAACCGTCTCAAGGGGGGTCCACCAAAGATGTTGGCCTTTCACCAGTACAATGTATATTGTTGCTTTTGTCACTTTCAGTGCAAAGTCTGTGGCAGCTCTCAGGTCTACAGCAAAACCTTTGTGGCAACTCTCCTCCTGAATCTCTTTCAACACCTTCGCTGAAACATCTGGAAGGCAGCCAAGGCATGCGGGGTCACGACAGCTTGTCCCGCACCAGCATAGGCTATCGCCGCCAGGTCCAGTTGTGCTGGCCGGATGGAGGGCCTTGGCTGCTTACGCCAGGTGGCAGGATTATCTGGTCAAAGATGCACTGCAAGAGCCTGTTCCATAACCGAGAGGTGCTTTTGAGACGAGAGGCTGCCTCACTGCATTCACACCCCCATTTTGGTGGGTGAGTGATGACGTAACCAATGAGCCTATGCTCTTGGCCTTCCAAGTGTGGAGTAATGAGGCGGAGCTTCCGTTGTCGTTATCAACGACATATAGATAACAATCCTCTATTTCCCAGGTTTTATCTAACAAAGACACTTGGCACATTTCTAATTTTCACAGTTCACCAAAGAGGGGACAAGTCTTCAACAAAAAATAAAAACTTTTTTTTTAAGTGGCACAAGGCTTTCTTCATTTCAAATTATCTGTGAATCTGCTTTCATATAACATGATGCAAAGATTGTGCAGTAGAAACAATGGAACAAGTACGTTGCTGTTTACTGCTTATAATAATATGTTACGGAGATTATTTTATTATCAAGTAATTTAAAATGATGCAACAATGTTATGGCTTCATCAATACCTAGTTCTCTGACTGGTCATGATGTGACTCATTCCTGGTGCAATAATTAGGCTGCCGTAACTGTTCACTATAGCGTTGCTGAGATAAACATAGCAACAGTTCTCCAGTGTTGCCTAGCATTCAGACGCAGCCAATGGCATGCTCACCTTGTGATTCTTACAGCTTTAACGATGCCACCTTCCTCTGACTCATGAAGGTCATTATTCGGGTTGAATTCGTCTACTACAAAAAAGGACAGAGCACCTGCTGGGTATGAAACATGCTTTGAGGCAAATGCAAAGTCTCTAGTTAATTAATGAGCAGGAAAAAAAAATAAATATGGACACTATGAATGGACAATTAATTGTTGGAATATGCTGTAGTTACATAATATAAGCATTCAGCCATACATAAGTAAAATACAATCAGTAAAATAAATGAATGAAGATCAAAAAAGTAGTTTTACAGATTGGGTCCAAACAATTTGCAATTGTATAATGTTCTTTGTCAGAGAAAACAGACAGGAAATAAAGTATAACATTTCAATGCACTTTGAAAACTTAACAATAGACAATTACATTTTTTAAGTCGAACTTAAAATAACTTGTCAAGCTTTAAAAAACAACTTATGTGTTTGTGAGAACAAACAACATTGTTGTTGATTTGTGTGACGTGCATTTTGTTATTCTGCTCACCCATGATTTAACAAGGTCTTCAGAAAACTTCTACAAGGGATCATTTTACAAATATTTTTTAAAGGTGCTGGTCATATAATTGGTATTTCCAGAAAAAAAAAGTCGATTTATTTCTGTAATCCCATTGAAAAAGTGAAACCTGTAAACTATAGTCATGCATTACACACATACTTATAAACAAATTATTATTATTATTTATTTTTTATGATAATAACTGAATGACAATCCCAAAGTCTTTATCTCAGAAATTATAATATTATTTAAAACGAATACAAGGAAATAATTTTTAGACATTTTGTCTAACTGAAAAGCATGAGGATCAGAAGTTTGAGAATGTACAGCACTCAATATTTAGCTGGAGCTCCTTTTGCCTAAATTACGGCCACAAGGAGGTGTGGCATGGAGTCAATCAATCTGGGGCACTGCTCTGGTGTTCTGAGCATCCAGGATGATCTGATAATAGCCTTCAGCTCTGAGGATTAGTGTATCCCAAACTGTAGTATACATTAAAAAAAAGTCACGGAAATGTACTTTTTCCAGCTAGACATGCTTCCACTGGGCCAAATTATGAGAAGGAACCAGATATCATACCGTAGTTCTGCTGATAATACACAAATTGATCTAGCTATCTCCCTGAATGACTACAACCCCATAAACTCTCTCTGCCAATGTCTTGATGAGATTAAAAACTGGACGCAAAACAACTTTCTTCAATTAAACAGGGACAAAACTGAAGTCGTTGCATTCAGAAGCAAAAGCGAGGTTGTTAAGGTTAACACGTATCTCACTGCTGAGGGCCTAACAACTACAAATCAGGTCAGGAATCTCGAGGTGATTCTGGACTCTGATCTTAGTTTCATTAGCCATGTTAAAGCAATGACCAAATCCGCTTCTTATCATCTTAGAAACATCGCAAGAATCAGATGCTTTGTTTCCAGACGAGATTTAGAGAAAGTGATTGATGCTTTCATCTCCAGCAGCTGGACTCCTGGAACACTCTTCTCAGCGATCTTCCCAAAAACACCATTAAACAGATCCAGCTCGCTCAGAACACAGCGGCTCCAATTCTAACCAAAACTAGAAAGTCAGAACACATTTCTCCAGTTCTTCAGTCTCTACACTGGCTGTCTGCCGGTCTCCAAACAGAGAAAATACTCCTTTAGTTACCACGCGGTGCACAGATGAACCAGCTTCCAGAGGAGATCAAGGGTGCTAATACTTTAGTCACGTTTAAATCCAGGCTAAAGACTCTCCTGTTTAGTTGCGCTTTTGTAGACTGAGCACCAACGTCCGAACAACTACTTTATCTGTGCACTTCACATCTTAATCTTTGTCCTAATTCCCATTTTTTAAATATTATGCGTTAATTTAATCAGTATGCTTTGATTTGACTTGTCTAATGTTTGATTTTATTATATCTACTTTCTTTTAAATTTATTTGTTTCTAATGTAAAGCACTTTGAATTACCCTGTGTACGAAATGTGCTATACAAATAAACTTGCCCTGCCTTGTCTAGTGAAGGAATAGAAAAGAAAAAGCAAAGTTCTTTTACACCTTGTGCATCATGACGTGGGACAGCTACTTCCATTGTGTCACACTAAAAAGTATGTACATTTTCTTGTGAAAATGAGTATCTACTTTAAGGGTGCAGTGTATAGTGTTTGGATTGGGACGCAGCATGGGTTCTGGTAGCGATGGAACTGTGTGCAGGTGCAAATAATGTTGTGACATGAAATGGGTATCGCCATAAATTGGTCAGTTTTCATGTTTCATGGATTAACACCTGATGCTTACATTCCGCAGTCTAAAAGTGCTTAAATAGAGTTGCCTACAAACAGTTCTCAGGAGTGAGTGTAAAAGCCAAAATAAAAATACAACCAGCTAGAGACACAGAAACTTACCAAAAGCAAAGTGTGAATAAACTGCAAAAGCATATTAGAAGATTGCAGCAACAACTGAATTCAAGGCATCACGTCATCTTTCAGCAGTCAGCCATAGCTCTACATCAATGCAATACTTTTAGGACAGTTTATTTGCACATAGCAAACATCGTAGACAGATATTCTAAGCAGACTGATACATAACTGAGAGTTCTACAAATATCCATAAACTACGGTCCTATCCCAATAAACATCAAGGGAGAGGGAGAATATTTTATCTTTTACTAGCAGCAGCCATCTTCCCTGAATATTAAATCAAACCCTAAACCTCACCCTCTGGTTCACAATCATAAATCGAACTCTATGATCCGCTCGTTAATCAACCTAAGCACGAGCTTCTCATAAAACACCATAGTTGCAGAGTTTTGCAAAGTCAAGGTAAAATATTTAGCCTCTAAAGCAAATGGCCAGGACACTTTTGCATGTCATATTAAAATGTGTACTGTAGTGAAAAATAAAATATTGCAATGACAAAGCGATTCACTCAGCCACAAAAGTACTGTGTTCAATCATTTCCAGAATAGAAGCGACAATACATTATAGTTAAATACTTTTTTATGGTAGTACAAGCTGAAGAAATGGAGCATGTCAAAGAAAAAGGGATTTGTCTCTGCTTGTATCTGCTTGTCACAAAGAACAATGAGACCTACCTCAAGATAGAAGAACTTATAGAAGAGTACTTCTAAACATGGTTCAAAGGATAATTGCAATTATATGACAGTTCTTATTTGTAACCCCAGACTCTGATATATTCCACACTTTTAAGCAATTTTTAAGCATAAAACAACACCTTATAGTTAGCCTCTTTTAAACAATACTAAATAACCCACACTTCTTTGAAAAATGTGGAGATTTGTGCATGATGGAATTTTGTTGGTGAATAAATCAAATGCATGCATTTCAAATGTGATCTTTTTTAAACAACGCAAACATAATGAAACCTTAAGTATCTACAATATAATATAGCAATGGGTTCAAAGATCTGTTTCATTTTATGAGTATAATCAACTATATAGGCAAACACACATACATGGAAATGATCAATAATACTGCTTTTTATAATATTGTAACATGTACAATTTCACAAACAATGAATGTACCACCATCTCCAAATCTTTATCCAGAAACCTTATAATTTACCTAAAATTATTTGCGGCGATGTCTTTGTGTTAACAGTACGTGTGCTTTCTAGCACCAGTCACTACATTACTGGTAATAACACTTGTAATATTAAAAAAAAAAACATGTGCTGCTTCGTTAAATTGATGTACACTGGATGTAGTCTGTGATATATAGAGATATAGAGAAAAACGATTATTTTATCACAAAAAGGACAAAATCTCTCCAGAACAGAAAAAAGAAATATAAAAGACAAAAACAGTGCAAGAAAGGTAGACTTCAAGTGGAGTAAAATAATGTAAAATCGAGTTACTCTGTGTCAAAAGGAAAAATTGCATAGCTTAGAATACGTAAACATAGATTTCCTACATTCTGTAATAAAAACCTAAATTAGAGAGCAGGGTGGCGGTTGGTGGCTGGTCTTTAGCCTCGACTGCCTGCAGGACAGGAAAATGTTTCCACTCTAGTTCTGTTAGATAGATCCCAGACACAGCATTTGAGAAGAACTGTAAATAATTAATGAAAGAATAACTTAAAACAAATTAAAAGAAGAACCCACATGAGGGAATAAACAACAACCAACTGGTGCAAGAGAAATCTACAGAGCATAATATGCTACACAGCCTCTTAGGATTATTCCCATGCTCAAGTCCATTAATGTGTTTATTAAAACCCAGTGATGGGTTGCGGCTGGAAGGGCATCCGCTGCGTAAAACATATGCCAGAGAGTTGGCGGTTCATTCCGCTGTGGAGACCCCGAAAGGGAAGAAAGCCGACATGAAGATGAATGAATGAATGTTTATTAAAATAGACAGGTGCCATGAAATGAAAAGACCAGAACATCATTGCACAATGCTTTACTATATTACAAAAAAACAAACACTTTTTAACCTTCTTGTAGTTATTCCATTATATAAGGCACCTAATGGAGTGCCTAACATTTGTTACATATATTATGAGCACTTTCAGACTTAAAGCATCTAGTTTGCTTTGTATCTGAGAATGGTCTCTCAAATCCCACATAGTTTTGTGCTCATACAATAACTTCTAATCCGGTTCAGAGACGCTTACATAGGTTCGTCACCAGAGTCAAACGATAAACGTTTGGCATCAGCAGTGTGTAGACAGTTCGCTACAAAACTGCGACGTGGAATGGACACTATTTTGTCTCCATACTTGCACATTGTCTGTGCGGTACGAAAGATGACATCCTTTCTCCACCACTTTGCTGTGTATAATCAATGATCCAGCCTGTTATTACATCGCGTCGAGAGCAGACTACTTGCCAATATGAGCCACATCTCTCCACTAGACTGCTTGAACAGGTTTTAGATGACCATTTAATCTCATGTCTCACTCCTAATGATTTCACTCTGAAAAGCAAGAATGGCTGATGTTTTACACGTAAAGTCAATGACAATATGCATGAAAAAGCAGACTGGGAGCTCATGTATTGATTTGTTGCGACACAGATCAGGCTTTTTTGTAGTGCCTAAGAAATCAGATTCTTACGGTTTCAGGTTTGGAAAAGAATTTTAAAAATGTGATGTTTAGGCAGAAATCTAATTCACTTGAACAAATCAGCTTGCTCTAAACCAGGGGTCGGCAACCCGTGGCTCTGGAGCCGCATGTGGCTCTTTAGCGCTGCCCTAGTGGCTCCCTGGAGCTTTTTCAAAAATGAAAAAATAAAAGGAAAAATGTAAATATGTTTTTTGTTTAATATGGTTTCTATAGGAGGACAAAAATTCTTAACGTTTTCCAATGCTGTAAAAGAGTGTAGAATAAATATTTAATTTCAACATTTCTGTCAGCGACGATTTGCGTCATCACCCGCGACACACGTTTCTATCAGCAGGGGGCGGGATGCCAGGTAAGGTGGCTGCTGTAAACAAACCAGCGGCTGTGTGGTGGGCCCTGGACCCCAAAGAGAAAAAGAGAAACATAACTGAGGAGAACTGAGGAGAACTGAGGATTCAACGGTTCTTGGACAGAATCGTTTGCATTCAGTGCCGATGCGGAAGGATTGCCTGAATGTTTGCTCTGTAGTGAGAAGTTGTCAAATAACAAGAAGAGTAATGTGGAAAGACATTTCCAGGGAAGGCATGCACGTATTTAGTAACAAAGAGGCTGTGATTTTATATACTTCTTTTCAAAAGGCTGCTGTTTTATTTTTATAAATGTATGCTGCGTTTTTTTCGCATTGTTGCCCAGTTAAGGGGCACGTTGTGCACGTTCCATTTTGATGTTGTTTTTGTGAATCTTCAAAATAAAAATGACATCAAAAATTTGATTTCTTTATTGCATTTCTCTAATTTTATCAAAGCAATGAAACATAATTCGTTAATATTGTAATCGTACAACAGAGTAGTCACGTGGTGCGTCGTTCTCTACAGGATTCACTGCAGGGAAAATAAACATTTAATCATGAAGGCTCATTATGTATTCGTAGCAAACTTAGTCATTTTTATAGTAGGCTAATATAGATACATAAAGCATGTGTTGCCTTCATTATAAGGCTTATACAAGGCTTTTAATTTTTTGCGGCTCCGGACCTATTTGTTTTTAGTTTTTTTGGTCCAATATGGCTTTTTCAACATTTTGGGTTGCCGACCCCTGCTCTAAACTAAAGACATGGAAAGGGGAGTAGCAGACCAAAGCTGGAGGTCTTGCAGTCACCTCTGTTCCATACAAACTATCTGCTCTTCAAAGTATACACAAAGTAAAGTGGTTTTGCTGTTTTAATTGGGAACATAAAATGTTCACATAATGTTCACATTAATGTCAAATATTAAAGAAGTTTCTGAATGTTTTTTTATCACTTTTAACTTAAGGGTTTCTGATCCCTCAAAAAAAGAAAGCTATCTAAGCCAGGTCTTTTATTATCTCCAGAGTTCGCCTGCGGGGACTAATATCCTTTGCCTCCAAACTGTTCCTCAGGTGGCATCCAAACATGATTGATGCTTGATAAAATCTTTTTTTACAGTTTTGACATTTCCGTGAAACTAGCAGGCTCTGAACTTTCCATCTGGTGCTACCTGCTTCCTGTCCTCCAACTGTCCTTGAGTCGCAGAGTCCCGCTTTGACCAGGGCTCTTCAGGAAAAGGGCAGGAACTCACAAGATTAATGCGTTTCCAGGGCATATTAGAGTGTGCCACCAGCTAGGCTAATCACCATCATAAGCTTATTGTTGATGCAGAGACTGTGCCGAGCTGCTTACCAACACGACTGCCAGCAATGTCATACTTGCATCGCTCCCCGCAGGGCACTTAGCTGAAAAGCTCCTCGATGTGTTAATGTTCCTGAGTCTAAAGGAAGAATGGAAGCCAAGAGAAGCCGCTCTATAGCTCCATCACCTCATGATCACTTCACAGTTATTCAAGGGTTGCCACATGTGGAGATGTTCAGATGCTTTTCTCTGTACTTAGCTAATTACACTAGTTGTTTTGTTGTTCATAAACACGAGTGATTCTAATACACATACTTATTAATAGCCAAATTATTTGTTTGATTATAAAAGGAATTAATTATAATGGATGTTTTGGGGGGGAAATGTTTATTACGGTTTATCTAGGTCTGTCACATTGAATTAATCAAAGTAATAGTTTCATCATGAAAATCGTTGTCACTGAATTGATTCTTTGGCACCAGAACTGTAATATGGAGTTGAATATAAAAAGAAATAAACATATTGTTCACTTTAGAGTTTAGACTTTAAACGAGAAAAAAAGATATCAGGCAAAAGATACACCCTTTGCATTATAAAACAATGTAAAACAGTTAAGGGAACAAAATAGTGTGTAAACTCTTGAGCAGTTGAGTAGGGATTCATACCAAAAGCAAAGAAGTCAACAAGCATATATTCTTCAACACAAACTGGGGAAGTTTATTGAAAATGGCCTTTGGAGCTAATCTAGCTGTAATAGTCAGCTGCCTTGTCAGCATGTAAAGCAACAAAGCTTCATGGCAGCTCTTTTGAAATCATATTTGTCTTCTTGTTAATTAACAGTTAAACGGAATCCTTTTTCTTCCTGTTGCTCATTTTAGAGAGTTCATTTTTCTCTCTTTTTTTCTTCCCAATGTGTTCAATGGTGCATCTGACCAAAGGGTGACGTGGATGTCGTAGCACATAACTGCATTTTTATTCGCTTCAAGCAGAGCAATCAGTGGGATTTGAAAGGGATAAAACAGAAGTCAACTGCACAACATTAGCCTTTGTTTACTTTTGTTCAAATGAAATGGACCATTAATGTTGCAGTTATTATGCCTTTCATGCAATCAGTTGCTGTTTTTTTTCTTGTTGTTAAGGTCTCTTTCTAATAACTAATAATTTTAAGTATTTAACATGCATTTTCAGAATAATTCCTATACCTTTCTTCTTTAAGTAGGTGCTTAAATGTTAAAAATGGCAAACAGTTATTTGTATTGCTATTATTATTATCGCGATCATTTGTATGTATAACTTCCATATGGATAAAGATCTTTTTATAAATTCTATTCTATATGAATTGTCTAAATCCTTTCCTTAAAATCAACAGATTTTGAGTCATTATGTTATTAATTATATTATTTACTTTAAAAACAAACTGCAGAATCTTAAGCAGACAATTTCTTTAATGACATTAATGTTGGCTATCGATATGTTACTCAGGTCAAATACCAATCAGTTCCTTATGAAACTAAAAATAATTAAAGATCTGAGCAACCTAAAGCAGAGATTTTTCCATTCACTATTTTTACCAGCTTATGAGAAGCTTCTTTTCATCGCGTAAGTAACTTAATTACATTAAAATATAGTGTTTTGAACTGATAATCTAAGTTGATATCAGTTTTGACAGCTTGGATGATAGTGACCAAAATGTGTTTATTACTCAGGAATGGAGCACAAGCTTAAGAACACAGTTGAAGAAGAAACAAAGGGCAGAATATTTTTCTGCACCTCTGCGTTCTCCTCCTCTGCCCTTGTTAAGGTTACCGCTGCTAATTTGCACCTGCGTGTGCAAGAGTTATAAAGCAATTACATGGCTGAGTGCTGGGAGAAGACAGCAGTCGCAAACCCTTGAGCGAGACACAATTCTACCTCCATTTACCAGCTATAAGGGAGATTAGACTTCTGAACTAATAGTAATAGGAGAGCATAACAACATTTTTTCTTCAATTCAGGCAAAATGAGATCTACAGTCATTACTTTTGAAGGGCTGTGATGAGAACTTGCATTCATCTAGTGCATTTACATTTTTTGCCCCACATTACAAGTCGATTTCACTCTGATGTGTTCCTCAGATGCGCTGGGTATTTATAGCCAAAACCATTTCCTGTAGAAAGGTAGCGTGAATTATAAAGAATGAAAGCAACATAGAGTAATACTCCTGATTTCCTTATACCCTTATTTTAAGAAAATAAAAACATAGAAGATATATATTAAATAGGCAACATAAAAAAACATTATTTTTCAACTTTACAAAATTATTTTTGTATGTGGTAATATTTACCGTTATTATTAAACTGTTAAAATTGACATTATTATTATGTTTATTTTAGCATGGCAACATTTTTAATTTTGCAAATACAGCAAAAACACAAATAAAAAAAATACTCACCAAACTGAGTTCCGGTACAGTTGAATTATGCGAGTAGTCATCTTTTTTATTATTTTGATAAAACTATTTATGTTAGGAAAAATACACATATTACATTGTCACATACCCTCTGGAACACAATTGAATCTTTTTTCTTTTATTTAACACAGTACTTCTCTTTTCTACATTGAAACTTTCCATCTCGTATTAGGCTCTGTTTTAAGCATTTGTGGAAAAAAAATGTGAACAAAGGGGATGGGGCTTTAATTAATTTAATTGATGGGCCAACTGTTTTGTTGTGTTATACAAATATTGTAAAAAAAAAGAAAAATATGCCAATTTCACGTTTATTTAAACACTTATGTAGTTCACTCAGAGAACCAGCAATTAAAATGAAGATGGGGAACAAGCATATTACTTTTTACTGTCACTTTGTACACATAAATGCTTGAATTATCCCCATGCAGCAATTTAATGTCAGATCTCCAAGTCAAAGTCATAAAACCCTGAAATAATGTGACGTTTTAAAAATTAAAGGCCCATGTAACAGCTTTCCGCAAGAAACTGCCAAGCCGAAGCCAGCGCTTTTATATCTCTCATTTGCCAAAAGCAACACACCAAAAAGACCATGAGAGGGCATCTGCCATAAACAGCAAGGGAACAAGCCAATTGAGACAACCCTGATTCGATTCAAAGCCTACACGCCTGAAATAATCTGTACTCGAGAGAAGCCAACGGGTCTTGGCTTGTTTATAGATACTGTAAATCCAACCATAATCGGGGAATAAAAACCTTGTTTAATCAAGGTACTTTCAAGTCAATAAAAAAAGTTATCCTTTTTGTTCTGTTACGAAAGCCTAGATAGAGGGTAAAATAAGCAAGTTTAAAGCGAATAAATGGTAGAAAAGGCTAAGTAGAGATGTATGGTGGCACTTGTAATTAAACAATCCCAGAGAGATGGATCTTCTGCCAAGGTTTTGCTGTGAGCCGAGATGTCAGACGCATGCTGTGACAATACTCCAAAAAATTCTATTCATTTTGTGTGTAGAAACTGTGGTTTACTGACTGGATCTTATGGTTTTCACTCACTCATCATCTGATTTTACAGTTGACAAATTAAGAATTCGTGCACAATGCAGGGGCATGTCATAGGCTTTTCACTTCACGGATAGAGTTATAAACTACACAAATACTCAATAATAAGGTCAGAATGTCCACAATTGTTTATCTCTATGGTTTTACTTTGACAAAATGGCTTGAAAACTGTCAGACACAATTTGAAAAAATATAACTAAATAGGCTACTGAGCTTAGATGATCTATTGGGACTCAGTTTTCTGTGAGTTGGTTGCTCTCTTTCGCATATACAAAGAAAAATTGTAGACCAGTCATTCTTTTTCCAGCATTGCTATACAATATCTAACATTATCTTCACAGTTTTTTTGTTGTTTCATCATCAACTAAGTTAACGCATACATAGTTTAGCTCTGTGGAGTCTAGGAAAAAAGCCTTTTTATCTATTTTTAATTAATCAATATTTATTATTCTGCATGCCAACAAATAAAGTATGCAATGAGTCTATTTATTGGGAATTTGTGATATCAAAAGTTTATCTCTGACGGTGGGTGAATGAGTCTTTGTACCTGTACCTGCCAAAATGAGCACTGCTATTTTCATCACTTAATGTAAGAACACCAGCCCAACCATTGATGCATTGATTCTACAGAGTTTCTTTTACCTTGACCTCTTCATAATTTCACCACAATGCAAAAACCAATATCAAAAACATTTAAAAATCACTGGTGAAATTCAGCTACATCACTGCCCCCTGTTTGTCTAGTTCAGTGGGGTACGCCAAAGGAATTTAAGGCTGGAAAGGTAAGAAGTACTGCCACCCAAGCGCTGGCGTAGCCCATCTAAGCATTGGACTGGTCCAGAATCTCCTCACATTTGGAAGCAGAGTTAGAGTACGTTCACACCATGAATGGAAGTTGCATTATCTACATGTTATGTCAACGGGAAGACACCTTTTTTATTCATGCAGAGAAAGTGGTTGGATATTGCATGATTTGCAGTGTGGATAATTTAGTTCAGCATCAACATTTACACTTTGGCAGATATTTGGGGCAGATATTCCTGTCAGCCAATCGGTAGCTTTCTCTAGAGTAGTGATGTGTTGTCTGAACCTCAGCACTCACATCACTGAACCAGAGACACCTACATTGTTAATCAACATTTTCTAGTGTCCACCAATGAAAATTCTGCTCATTTAACACTTCTTGCCATTTTTTTGTAATGGTTAATGAAACTCCACGACAATTATGGGTATAGCATGACTCAAAAGCACACCATTGCTAGCAGGAATCAAAATGTCTTAGATAGTTAGTGCCACCAGATTTGACAACAGATTTAAGGATTAACGTAATGAAGAGTTGTCATATTATCGTCAGGAAAGTGTTGCAGAACATTAAGGTGGATTGTAATGGGATGAGAGACACAGATGTCTGACACATATGTATTACTAATAATAATTTAAATGCTATATAGAGGTATTTCAGTCAGAAGTAATTTCTGGCTTGTATAGTCGTGTTACCCTTTATTGTTAGACATTAATGTGTAACTGGATTTAACAGGGTAATTTGAGGCATCTCGCCATGTAATTGGCAACTCATCCCTACGCTCTGATAAACTGGGTGGCAGCGAGTGAACATCTGTACCTGATGATGGTGGCAACGGACTCGGTCCCTGTGAATCAGCAGGGCTGGGTTGATGTCTGGGTCAGACTGGAGATTCATGTAAACATCTCCAGGATCTGCTCTTTCTTTTTCTTCCCTCATCACCTTTCGCTCTAGTAATAAACAACTAATAAATAAGCTATTATCCTCTACTTTAACTAAACTGAGATCCTGCACAAATGATTCTGAGTGAGTTATTGCAGTGAGGAAAGTGCAGTAGAATGTAATTAAAGCCCCACTGTGTGCTCTGATGCCTAATTTCTCGCCCAATGTAAGGGAATGTTAGCTTTGAATGAGTGCGAACGTAGAAAGCAGATGTAGGATGGCATTCATTTGTATTGAGATCTGGGTTGCTATCGAGAGCAACTCACTGAGGGAAGAAACGCTACATTATAGGAGGTATGTCTGGGTGTTTATTCCCAGGAGCTTAGGCCCTACGGACGGACATCAGTTTGCACGCTTTAGGGATGTTGTAACGGATTGGTGTGCAGTGCCCCACCAGCGTGAAAGGGTTTTTAGGACTAACTTTACCTTTGGTGTGGTGGGTACCTCTCAATCTAGGTGACCTCAGCCCTCAGGTTTCAATGCTTTCTATAAGTGCTGTTCTCTGAACAACTGATGCACTCTGCAGCAAACCACAATGTTATTTTATGCAAATGTAGTATGCCTTTTTAATTATGTATGTGTCTAATTAATTAATAAAAATATTAGATTCTTGATGCACGTCACTTTTGGGTACATTCATTGGCGAATTCTCTTGTTGAAATTCCTGCGGTGACCATAAATGTATGTTTAATAATATTTTCACATTAGACAAACTCTTAGCTGCCTTGAACTAAACCCTCTCACCACACATTTAGGTTAAATTTAAACTGGTTAAGAAAAACAACGTATTAATGTTCATCTACCCACAAAAAAACAATTACCTGCAATGACAATACAAATGAACTATTTTCCTAGTCCATGCATGTCTTTAAAGAAGCAATAAGAAAAGACTGCTTAAAATATTTAGTTAGCAAAAAAAAAAAATTGTTTGTAATAATATTACTCTATTACACTGTTCGTTACCTTTCTTCTCCTTTTAGGACATGATTCACTGCTATTGTGTAGACAAGGCATTGTGGTGTGTTAGTTCTATTTCCACATAGCTAAAACAGAGACAAAAACCCACAATGAAACAAAACTGTTAAGCAATGATGCTTTATTGACGAGTTAGCGTTTCGATAATCAAATAACAATTAAAACTAATTTCAGTTTCTGTGGCAAAACGCGTACAATACGATTATTTATATGAAAAAGAAACCTCACTTGTTTGCTTGAAGCAGGTCTTTGTTTGATGTGGAGCTCTTAAAACAAGGGCACATTTAGATGTAATACTCTAGCTCTGTGACCCTCAAGCTAATCGCTCTTTTAAAAACTGCTTGCTAGCAGAGGACAATGATGCATAATGATCCAGTGTCTTAGATAAGCACTTACTCTTTAGAGAAAGAAAACGGTTCAAAGCAAAATGAAATATAAAACACAAAAAGCTAGACTCAATGAAAAAGCTGGTTTTATCTGATCCTTAAGCCAGCTTTTAATGCACAACAAATAGCATTGTTACATATTTAGGTGTGAAACACTGAATTCTAAAGCAGACCATGCACAGGTGTTCTAGAAAGATAAGCTCTGTCCTTTCCGTACATTTAAGGATCCTGCTCAAAATTTGAAGAGACATTTCCCCATGCAGACTGTCAATCATATCATTTCTCCTGCACAGATGGGAAGTTTACATGGGGAGGATTTTTCAAAGCAGCTATTGCTCAAGACTTAAATAAAGAATAAAGATACCTGACAGCTGACAGACTAGAGTCAGAGGTCAGCTATGATTCCTCAAGGAACTGACATTTCAATTCCTCCACCTTTAAAGAATGAGATTTATATGGCTTAAAATACTCCATTCAAGTAAAAATTTTGCAATATTTTACATACATGCTAAATCCATAGTCGCTGAATCAAAACATTTATACATGTTTTTTCCTTTTATTTGTAATAGTTTCTGCACAGAGAACTCCACAAATGCAGTCAGCAGTTGTGGTCCGGTGGATAAGGAGATCGACTTGTGATCGGAAGGTCTCCGGTTCGATCCTCAGATCCAACGAGTTGAAGGTGGAGTGAGTGATGAAACACTTGCTCTCCATCTTCAGCAATCACAGCTGTGGAGCCCTCGAGCGAGCACCGGTTCCCCGACTGCTCCCCGGGCCCCACAGCTATGGCCCCCACTGCTCCGGGTGTGTGTGTGCACTGGATGGGTTAAATGCAGAGCACAAATTCCAGGTATGGGACACTCCATATCTGGCCGACTGGTCACTTTCACAAATTGCCGAGACAGTTTGTTTGTTTTTAGTGAGCATTTTAGACCTTCTTGTTTTTCATGTTACAGTTCTGCTCGTTGTGTTTGGACGATGTAGAGTTTGAGCAGCCGGGTCGCTTCCAAGCATCGGCTCGTAGAATGTGAGAACATGAATCGTGTGATTTTAAATTTCAACCCTGCATTTACTTCTGCAGTTCGGAATCACGCGACTGAAGATTCTGTGTCTTTCCAGCATAAATAGATCATTTTTCAAATAGGCCTAAATAATCATTGCTCATCTACCATTATTTACTATCATTGTTTATCAATTCAGTATTCACTCTATATTAGATATAAAGTAAAGAGTGTTTCCTTCATTCATACGACTTGCATATTTACACATTTATAGTAAAATCTAAATGCATGAACATTTCAATGTGAGCAGGCATGATCACATTGTATCAAAATTATACTATATTATGCATATTATGTGTTTCAAAATGTGTCAAAACATGTAAATATATTTTATTATCTGAATGTAACGACTTAAATCAAAACAACTCTCAGGAAAAAGCAATTCTACGGGCTAATGATGCGTTGTCTTCGCTAGTGAAAGCTTTTACAGCTTTTTGAAGCTGGGTTCAGCCCATTGACTGTATGTAGCAGACTCTGATGCTCGGTTCCTGTGTTTCTGAACAATCAAGATCCCAAAACAGTGTAAAAACATCAGTTTTGCCGCAGCCATACACAACACACAGAGCACAACCTGACAAAGAGTCAGCTATTATTCACATGATGAAGTCACCACACCTTGTTGCTGCCTGTAATAAAAACTAAAATTAATTATATCAATATTTTGGTTTTAAATCGTTCAGTATTGTTTTATTGTAGGATCAGGCTTTCATGTGATAATGCCTTCCATGTATATACAATGTATAACAATTATATTATATCATAATATTTGTAGTTATATAAAAATAAAAATGTGGATACCAACAAAAATGCTGTCAACTGCAAACTTTAATCAGGCCAATCCAGTAGAGTTTAATCACACCAATCCATTAAGGGAAACAAACAAATACAAACCATTTATTTTACTTTGGAATGATGGTCAAATATCCATGGAACTCAGCTTTGTTTGAGATACATTTTCTGTGGCTTTTACTCTCTTTTTGCTTGTAACAGATTTTACAGTAATTTCTGAGATCCTAATGAGACTTAAATGATTATGACTAGCTGCTTCAATTAGGAAAGCTCTGTATCATAACTCCCGAGAAGTTTAATACCGGACTATGCGGTTCCTATAATATCCATGAAGCTTCAGGTTTAAAATTGCCTCATCGTGAAATAATGAAGCCTCCCTGTGTTTCATTAAATCTGAATGTCTTTGAGGGTCTGTTCTTAAACCTAAAGAGTGAAAGTGCTTTTTGATAGCCCTGACAACCTCATCACCCCTCCTCTATTACCAAACATCTCATAGCGGTGATACGGTTTCACCTAGCACAATCATAATCTGCCCAATATAGACGGCCATGCCTTTGAGGACTTCATGGCTTTACAAATAAATTTGCTTCTTTGTATTTATATAAATGTAAGGACAAAGTAAGCTTATCCTATTAAAAGAAGTATATTAAGCATATGCATGTTAAGTATTCATTATCATTTAAGTAGTTGCAGCTCAACATTTAGGTTTGGCAGTCAAGCAGCGGATTCTTGCTACTATTTAGATCAGGTGAAAATCTTAAGGCGCTTACACACGACAATCGTTACCTCACTGTGACTGGTGGCATATATAATGAAATATTTGAAGTTTAAGATAAGCTTCAGGATTGTGGGAATTTTACTCTCTTCAAAGGGAATTCTAAAATTCACCTAATGTTCCTGAATAAACAGTAGAAAGGTCTACTCAAACACTTTTCCTATAGTCAAACGCTATTGCTGGCTTCCAGGTTTTCCTCATATGACTACTCTAGGAAGCCTCTGATTGGTTCACAGAGCCACAAAATGTTAAAAAAGTAAAAACAAATTGAGCTTTCTGGTGAATATGATTATGACAGCATATATAGTCCACTGCACTATTTATCCAGCAGTACTAGGCACACACACCTAGCCTTCTCAGCAACTACTACACAGACTTTATATTAATGTAGAGATTTTGACATACTTTACATTAATGTTATAATTTTGCAGTGTGGAAATTCCATGGCTTTATCTCCAACATGAGGCATTTATTGTTGTAAACTGGAGTTTGCTTTAAGAGTTACTTTAAGAAACATACTGAATAATAAGTAATGTTAAAAACTTGTTTTCCCTTGTCAGGATAAAATTGCAGCCCTCCCTTTGTTTGTTCCCCGAAAGAGAGTAGAAGAGAGCTGGAAATGTGAGGTGACAGTCAGCAAATGGACTTTTTTGTAGGCTTTTGTAGTGAAAATGTAGAGCTCTAAAACAGATCTTGTACAAAGAGAGTTTATTTGAGAGGAACAAAAGAGAACAAACTATGTGCTAAAGGTTTACTATACATAAAGTGTTAACAGCCTAAGCCTTAGTGTAAATTGAAAGATTGTTTTTCACAGCTTGTAAAATTCCAGGGAAATTATCTAAATGATAAAAGCCTAATTTATTTATATACACATTTCGATAGATTGACAAAAGGATCCTAAGGATCCTAAGGATTTTTATTAAAGCATCAGGTATGTTAGTATCCAAACTTTTGTACTTTAAAAAACAAGTGCAACTGAACCAGGTAAAAAAAACCCACTAAAACAATAAACCATGTATGCTGGGTACATGATAACTTAGGATACACTATGTACTCTGTCAACTCCAGAGGTTACATTATTGAAATAAAGCCATGACGGATCTGCCCACGCTCAGAAATGGATCAAATCAGATATGTATTGTGTTCAGGACAAAATATGAAAGCGACCTAGGTCAGATTTAAAACTATAAGAACTGAGCTGTTAATACTGTATGTAAATATCAGCTACAGGTCGTACATGGGCAAAAACATCTGATTTGGGTCACTTTGGGCTGCAGTCTGAATGTAGTCTTAGCTGAGGCTCTCTAAAGGAACACCTTACCTATGTTCTAACAATTAAAAGTTAGACACAAGAAACAAGAGTTGTTAATGGAATCTAATCTGACCTTCATTAGTCACTTAAGTATTCTACTGCATGGATCTTGACCAGAACTAAAAAATTGGAACACATAACTTCAGTCCTCATGTCTCTACAATGTCTATAAGTCTCAAACAGCTCTGTACCAAAATACCTAAGAAATCTGCTTACTGTATTCATTCCAAACAGAGTTCTCTGAACATTGAGTTCCAGTTAAAACTGATTTTAATTACTATGCTGCCCCCAGCTGGAACCAGCTTCCAGACGAGATTAGAAAATCAAAACTAATTAAAAGTGGTGTAAAAGTATTTTGGTGGAGTAAGACTATAAAAAAAGAAGACATATAAAAGGCTAAGGGATGCACATGGGTAACAGGGTCACAAAGGAGGATGCTTCTTATGAAGCCTTCTCCCTGTCAAATGATTTTTAATGATCTCTCCCCTGACCTGTTTTAATTCCTATGTAAAGAACTTTAAATGTCTAATGTGTATAACATATACTATAGAAATCAAATTGCCTTGCACAAGCTGTTAAATAATATAAAAACAACTGGTTGAGATCCATCACACCATGAAAGTAAATTTGTACAAAAATATATCCAACAGCAATAGTTTTCTCAAAGTATTGGTGCAAAGCATGGGAATTTGATTCTTAATAATAATGAAAAAAAACATTACTCAATCTGATAGAATTTGATTTCCATAGAGTAATTTATGTGACTACTTTTGTTAGCTTTTGCAGCATAAGGTGTTCAGAGATGTTCTTATCAGTAGCTAATGAACACACATTCTGAGGACAGATAACAAAAGACGTCCTATCAGGCTTAAGAGTCCTGGATGAGGCATCAGTTTCCACTATGTCTTTGAATTTCAAAAGATCATGTTTCAAAAGGAGAGGAAGAAGAAAAGAGGGGTGATGTGTGAGGTAAAGGAAGGACGATGTGCTCTTTTGATGAGTTTTTCCGCAAGGCCATGGTAGGGTAGCTGCTTTCATTCCACTACACCTCTTACATTTATAACAGCCTTACAGATAGCCAAAGTCAGCTTTTGTATTATTCATGTTAAGTGTTAACTAATAGTACCAGCATCCAGAATGGCCGATTTCAAGTCTTTGGAAGTTGTACAGTGAACATTTTGAGACTTATTTCAATTAAATATTGTCACAGACAGGTCAACCCATGAGCATATGCCTGAAACACAGCACGCACCACAACTCAATATATATATATAATATATGATGTATTCATTGTTTTCTTCGACATTCACAGGTAAAATCCACAGTATTGTTATTTATTGTGTTCAAAATCGTGTTCAGAGAAAGTAGCAAAGCCTTTGACATGTTTACTAGGGACACGAGGTTGGCAACAGTACACAATTATTAGGCCTTATTCCTTTTGTGCATTCAATGTCGAGTTATTCAACTATCGTTGACGAAAAGGTACAGGAACAGGCTGCACTTCGAAGTGCGTAATACAGGCACAGCTGTCTCCTTCATGTACCGAATCCATTCTTAACACCTTGGGAAAGAGCAGGCTGGTTCAGAAAGGGACGGTTGTTACTCCACAGGGATAACGATGGATCTACTCCACCTTTGAATCTTCTGCACATTAGATCATTTTCAGTTGTGGCTAAGAGCTAGCGGATTTCATCCAAAGGCCAATACTCTAAGGCAAATAAGAGTTATGCAACAGGAGCTTCGTACACTTTCTAAGTGGTTAGACAGAGGTTTTTGACTTAGGGTCCCACTCTAGGTACGTGTTCCCACCGCAAGATGCTAACGACAGACGCTTCCCTCACTGGTTGGGGTGCGATCTTAGATGGCTGTCCAGCCCATGAAGGTTATCTTCCTTCATGATAAGAAATCAAATGCCTAGAAATGATGGATGGCCCTATTTCTGGCTCTAAAGTACTTGCTCCAGCAGCAGAGAGGCTACCATGTCTTTGGGTGGGTACAAACTTTTTTTTTTAAGATTCTACGCAGCTTGTACAAGGTAGCGCTCCAAGTTCTTCTTTGGGCATAGGCCAAGTTCCTGTTCCACAGGGCGATTTACGTTCTTGCGCACGCAATTATGGGAGCAGACTTACTGTAGACTACTCCACCCAAAGTAGCCAGTCAAATCTGGGACAAACTTATGTTGCAGAGGTGGACCTCTTTGCCTCAGTGGAATCAGCATAATGTCCGCTTTACTACTCTCTGATTAGCTCATAGCTATTCAGCTCCGCTGCTACATCTTTATGCATTACCTCAGATAGGTCTGGTCCCAGGGAGTCCTAGTGAATGTCCATCAACAAGGGCTGCGCCTCTTATTGATAGCACCCTGTTGCCCAGAGCATGGTCCTAATATCTAATATCTCTCCTCAACTGCTCAACATGGATGATTCCAGTGAGGAGGGATCTTCTGTCTCAGGTGCTGGGGACAGTATTTCATCCCCTTTTGAACAACTAGAGTCAAACTCAGTGCCTGTCAGACTTCTGACCCTTAAGATAGTTTTTTTTTCTTTAAAGAGAAGTGGGCTGTGTCAGTCTCACCATCCTGCCGAGACTTTGTCCCTGGGCTAGTCCAAGCTATCCTGAATACTCATGTGAATTGTTTTCTACCATGCATCCTGCTGTCTCAAAGCCTTCTGTACTCTGCCTTTTACAACTCCTGAGCAGGAAAGACTTCTCTTACAGTTATAAGTTCTGCCCCTCTAACTTTACTGTTTTCTTATTAGATACTCACAGACGGGAACAGCTCTTTGATTGGATATTTGCTCACAGAAATGCGTTTCACATCTGTAAACAAGTAGATAGTTAGGCGTTTTGAAATAATTATTTATACAGAAGTTATTCAAACAAGCAACTGAAAACCATGTTTCATGTACATGTATTAAGCCACAGACATTGCAGAGCATCCCTGCTCTTCACGTTAATTGTAGTTCAACTTAGATGTAAGATGTTTCTAAGTCACCTTCATAGTTTGCGTTGAAGATAACTTCATTGAGAATGTGCCCATGACTTCAGAAAAATATTACCTTTTACTTTTACCTGAGCAAAATAATGCAACTATCCCTAATCCTCATAACAAATGTTGAGATGTACTTTAAGTTCTCTGTACATAAAGGTAATATTTGCAGCAGACTCAAGAATAATGAATCTGAGAAAACGGTACCACATATAACACTTTGTTGTCATAGAAAATGCACAAAACATCCATTTTGTGACTTGTTCCTGGACACACACGGTAGAAAACAATAGACCTTCAGTGGCACCCTGTCTGTTTTTTGCAGTATCACATCACTCAGGAAATGAATGCGCTTGCTAAAACTGATCATGTGCACACCTCTGGATCCTGACCTTTGGGTCTGGAAGGGAAAAGGAGTGTGTTTCATCAAAATAACAAGTGTGGACAAGGTGACCTGACTTCTAAACAGCCATGACACACACATTTCCACTACTGTCCACCTCAGAGATCAGGAGGCTTGAATTAATGAGCTGCCTGGTTAGAAAGCAAGAAATGGAGAGGAAGAGAGGAAGCTCTAGCAATTACTCTGACACAGACTTCAGGGAACTTTTTTTTGAAGTCCATTAAGAACATTTTCACTTTATGTTTGGATGATAGATCTACAATAGCATGGATGGACAGACAAACACTTAGACAGAGACATGAACAGAATTGAGGATTCCTTATATTGAAAAGAGACAAATACTGTGTACCTATCATAATTCTAAAAACATTATAAAAAAAATGTAAATATTAATATGATGTGATGAAATGTTCCTGTTTATTTCTTTTTTGTTCAGATGGAAATGCAATTTTGGAAATCAGTATGATATACTTTCTGTTGGTCATTTAATAATCATCATATCAGTGTGTCATATACATGTCCCCTTTACGGTAGAAAAAAAAACATGTTGTGTTTGTCTTTTAGCGATGTAGTATTTGGAGATGATCAGTCATTGTTCGCCTCTGTTAACTCCCTAACTTTGCGTGTACAAAAATGAATGAATGTGTTTGTTAGTATTTTAGTGTAATATTAGAATGAAAATTTTTTTTCAAATAAATGACTAAATCTTTGGAATCTACGCATTCAAATTAATCACTGTTAAATGTCACATAATTGAGAATTGATTCATTTAACCACAATATCCGCTTTATGTCTCAGCATGAATCCAAGATGGCATCTTTCTATTGATTTGGCAATTAAATTTGGTATAATACTATAATAACTGCGTTCTAGAGCCCAACAAATTCCATGGGAAACATAATAGAAATGCATTCACTCTTTTCCAACCCTGTGTTTATTGGAAGCAGGTGTCAACAAGAGAATGGCACCTACTAAAAAATATACAGTATTAGTATTAATAGTTAATCAATCAGCAATCCCAAAGAAGAGCCATTTCTACTTCTCTATGTAACATGATTTTCACAAATTTCATGTTTTAATTACAATTATAAACAAATAATTGTATCTTTTTGTTGCTTGGCTTTGTTTTCACAGAAAGACAGACAGACACAGAGTTCAAATAAATGGCAGATTTTAAGAGAGTTAGATTGTATGTTGTAATTAAAGAAGCACAAAGCTGATGGTTGAACAAATATTTCAAAGAAACAAATAGCATTTTACACATTTTGCCTATTCAGTTCAATTTAGGAAAGATGGATGTGCAGTTGGAAAGACAGAGGGACAGAGTTGGTGTCTGCAAATATGTCAGTAACTAACAGAAAAATAAAAAATAGGTAAACAGGGTTGGATTTTAAACACTTGAGCCAAGAACACATCACTTCCAAGCACTTCAAGAAGACTTGTGAACTGACTGACAGAGAACTGCACTGCTAGATACTCAGCAGATCTACCAAGATTGATTAAATATCCCAACAGACATAGCAATATAGACAACACATTTCATTTCACAAGACAAACAGTTTATCTACATTTGAGGGCAGCAAAAAAAACAAGAAGAGTAACTGACAAAAAGTGTTAAACAAGATTTTGGCAGATTGAAAAACAAAATGATAGTTACTCCACAAGGATAAAGATCAAGAATAGTTTAGCTGTTCACTGACAATTCCCCAAACCATGTGTTCAGTTAAACACAGCTTACCTGTGTCCATTCAAATATGCAACACTTACATAAACTGAAATAGAACTACTCTCTTGACTCATGTCCTTGGCTAATGAACAGCACTTCAGAAAACCCTAGAGACTCCTACAACCAAAGCCACTAGAAACAGCTCTCTGTGGGAATCTAGCACACACCTGAGGAAGCAAGTTGCTAATTTAAAAACAGCCATTCAAACAGAGCAGTGAGAAACCAGCTATGGTCACGAGGGCTGGTAACACAAACGTTTACCTTGCGGGCTGGGTTTGAATGAAGTCCCTGTGTCCAGCAGCACAGGTAAGGTTCCTCCCTCCCTCACTCACTCCTCCTGTGAGGTGGTTGGCAGTGGAATTAGGTTTGCGTCGCTCTGTCTCCCTCTCAAGATTGCAGCTTTAGGTAGGATTTCCTCACATGCTGTTGAATTAGCTCAAGCTTCTTCCTGGCTCACCTGTACTCATCAAACCTGTTTGGCGCCTCCTTCACCCACTGTGTCACCTACACCTGCTGAAACTAAAGTCACTGGCCTGAAAATGCACTCTGATGTAAGTTAAAACAAAAAACGAATCAAATTACAACCTCTGAGATGCATGTGCTCTTTTCTGCTCCAGAATTAGACTGCCTATGAGGATACTTTAGCTTTAAACAGTGAGTTTAAGTCAAGAAGACACATTTACACTATAAACATAGTTTGCTGTCCCCTGGGTGGAATGAAGCCCCATTCTGACTTTAACTTTGCCTTGTAAGCAGATACCACAATAAAGCCAATGAGCAGCAGAACTAGAAGAGAATAACCAAACTGCATGAGTCATCAATTGGCTTTATTTAGAAAGTTATGTTGTCATACAGCACAAATGATGATAAATGACTATGGAGCTGTCACCATAATCAGTTATCACAAATAATATACTGTAACTTCATAAATGCCCATCAAAAAGCTTTGCAATAGTCTTAAAACCCACGAGCTGATTAAAGTGTGAAATTAACTTATTTTTTTCCTGAAACACAACCAAAATGTTTTTCCATTTCGGTCGTGTTTATGAAGGCCAATAGTAAAAGAACATAACAACAAGAATCCCATATCAGATAATCCTTAAAAGTAAACTTTCTGACATTAACTGCATTACAGCAAAAGTAATGTCAATATGAGAAGATAGCTTACTGTCAGGAATCCACACTCACTTCCATGAACCTGGACTCAATGAACTAAGCTTAAATTTATATAGTGCTTTTCTAGAGACTCAAAGACGCTTTACAATTATCAGAGCATTATTCATTCACTCTACATTCACTCTCTGCTGGTGATAAGCTACCTTGATAGCCCTCAGCTGCTCTGGAGCAGTCTGACAGAACGTGGCTGCCATTCTACGCCTACGACCTCCTGCCCACCACCAAACACACCCCACCAGTCACACACATCCACCAAACACCATCCACTAGTCACACACATCCACCAAACACACCCCACCAGTCTCACACATCCACCAAACACACCCCACCAGTCTCACACATCCACCAAACACACCCCACCAGTCACACACATCCACCAAACACCATCCACTAGTCACACACATCCACCAAACACACCCCACCAGTCTCACACATCCACCAAACACACCCCACCAGTCTCACATATCCACCAAACACACCCCACCAGTCACACACATCCACCAAACACCATCCACTAGTCACACACATCCACCAAACACACCCCACCAGTCTCACACATCCACCAAACACACTCCACCAGTCTCACACATCCACCAAACACACCCCACCAGTCACACACATCCACCAAACACACCTCACCAGCCTCACACATCCACCCAACACACCTCACCAGTCTCACATATCCACCAAACACACTCCACCAGTCACACACATCCACCAAACACACCCCACCAGCCTCACACATCCACCAAACACACCCCACCAGTCACACACATCCACCAAACACACCCCACCAGTCACACACATCCACCAAACACACCTCACCAGTCTCACACATCCACCAAACACACTCCACCAGTCTCACACATCCACCAAACACACTCCACCAGTCACACACATCCACCAAACACACCCCACCAGTCTCACACATCCACCAAACACACTCCACCAGTCTCACACATCCACCAAACACACCCCACCAGTCTCACACATCCACCAAACACACCCCACCAGTCTCACACATCCACCAAACACACCCCACCAGTCTCACACATCCACCAAACACACCCCATCAGTCTCACACATCCACCAAACACACCCCACCAGTCACACACATCCACCAAACACATCCTACCAGTCTCACACATTCAAACTTGGCAATGTGGGTGAAGTTGCTTGCCCAAGGCCACAACCGCAGAGTGACCCTAGTGGGAATCGAACCGCCAACCTTCTGGTTGCAGAACGATCAACTTTCTTCCCTTAAATTACTTAAAGGGATATTCCAAAGTCAAACATTTAGTAAATAATCACTACCAAATGGAGCCCAATTTGAAATATAACAAAGAAGCCATGGAGTGGCTCATTCACACATTTATTGTCAAGTGCAAAAATCTGCACTCTGACGTAATTACAACCAAATCTACATTATCTTAAACTGCGCAGAACATATTCACATCTCTGGTTTGCATATACATCTCTGATATGTGTAAATATGGCTCTCTGCAAACAGAAGGTTTCAATCTTGATATTAAATGTCTACTTTATAAAAGTAAGGGATATTCAATGGAAACGTGTCCATTATAACATTTTAAATGCATAACATTGAGATCTGGTGACTGTGGAAGTTATTCAAGTATAGGGAACTCATTGTCCAGTCCTGACCTATTCCTTTTATTTAAGCAGCACACACTCAAAATGCAAGATACATTTTACATTTTAGATGGCCTTTGCAAGTCAGCCAGAATTCTAAATCACAAAGCTGACATAATGGCACATCTCGTAAAAAAAGAAAAGACAAATAGGAGTTGTCTGTTGCATTCTAAAGTAGACTTTTAGATTGATAAAAAAAATGTTGTGATCAGCAGAATGCAAATGTGCCTGCCTCTCAAATAAACAGGCCAGGCATGAAGGGTTTAACAAGAGGGTACAAGTAATGGCCCCATGGTCTAATGAGAGAGCAATCTCTGCTGTCCTATTCCACCCATCTGAAAAGTGCTCAGCCTCTGGAACCTGCATTAAGAAATGCATCTAATCCACACCTTTGTAAACTAGGGAGGGGTTGGTTTGCATTTTTTAATATTCATCAGACACTGGGGAATTCCAATAGTAACAGAACGTAGCATCCTAACATACAAGAGCTCCCTATTATGTTACATTTTCACAGGGTACTGAGTAAAAATAAGAGATGACTCAACATTCAGTCCAATTGTTCAGATCCTATTGTTTAAGTCTTGAAGGGAATCTCAGGGGCTGGCTGAACAGGGATTATACTGTGGTCTCCAATTACTTCCCAGGGTTTGTAAGTGATGGGCCCTTGGCTTAAGTTCATCACCTTCTCCTCAGTGACTAGATGCTCCAGATAATAACATCACCTGGGCCTCCTCTTCATGCTCATCCTCTAGATCTCCATCTAACACTAACTCTTTGAAAAAGAATCAATAGCAGCTTAGAGCCTAAGACTGTTATTATCGGCTGGGCCTGTACTCCACTGTAAGCACACAAATACGGATTCACTGAGCCCAATTATTATGATTACAGGACTGCTATGCAAACGGGGCTGTATCCAGGGACAAGTGAAGAAAGATTCTGCATTCTATGAGTCTATGAGGGGAGGCTAGGTGAGCTAGATAGTTTAGAAAGTGATTCCCAAAAAGGAAACAGACCCCAATTATGGAACTAGGATACCTAGAGGCTCTTTTATTCAATGGAGGGTTACTGTAAACTTGAAAAACACAAAACTTTCGATGTGGGAGAGACATGAAGGTATGAGAAGTTATGAAACATTTATTTTTGTAGGGTGTTCAGACATAGAATTATTCATGAATTTAACACTCACAAATAAAGTGCGAGAAATAATAGAATATATCTGGAAATATATACAACGTTTTACTCTTGTATTTATTATAATTCTATAATGTGTCTGAAAAACTGGATGAACCAACAAAGAGATGTGATGAGCGCATCAGAGTGTCAGAAACCTAGGAGAGCGTACTCATGTTGGATGTCTGTGATATGGACTTGAAGATTACATTGTACATTACATTGAAGATTAATAAGTTCGGGTTATGTGAAAGTTTGACTATAGTCACATCATCATTGTATCTAACAAATAAAAAATAAAATAAAATAAAAGCCGATATTTGTAATATCAACAACATTTTAGTTTTTCAGTTCATGATCACTTTGAGAGGGTTTCGGTCGACATTTAATCATACATGGGATCACTATGTATAATTTGCTGATAATATTATATTTCTAATATTAATTTAGTGTAAAATAACATTTGTTCCTGAGAATCATAAAAAGTAGCAGAGAAATGAATCCATCAGAGGCATTTCCATCAGACATTTTAAGCATAACCTGAACTATTTGTATGTTTTTTTTTATTTTGATAAAAAAAAACTTATATTATGAATAGAAGTGTAAACAAATTATTTTATAAATGTTTCTCATTGTTAAAAAAACAACCAAAAATAATGCTACTGTAGTTAATTGTTGCTTAAACATATAAAACAAACATGTACTTTACTAAATAAATAAATATTAAATAAAATTTTAAATATGACAACGCATCAAACCTATGTGTGCATCTTTCTGCACAATCCAGTAAGCTAAAAAGCCTTTTTGATCATGGATGCCTGACAGCTTATTTTTGTGAGCTTCCACTTTGAATGGTCAGAAGCTGCCACTGGTCTGTAGTGGGGTACAGGAGCATGAAATCATTGGCTAGGATGAACAGCAACATCAAAATCTTCAAAATCTGTGACTAGGAGAAAGTAAACGTGCATATAGAAGGCTTTCGGATCCCAGTTAACATGCAGAACGCCTGCTCTCTAGCCCAGCTAAAAAAGGTATGCTAGCTAATGTTCCACTATTCATTAGTGATAGTAACTTTCTTGTCACTGAAAAAATATCTCAATGATTAACAAAAAAGTGCATTTTGGGGTGCAAGGCCTCCTCTCTCTGAAAGGTGGTGTCACATAGATGGCAGCTCTACATGTTCCCCAATAATCAGCAGGAGATCAGCATTTCCATGTAAAAGTCAAGGGTTTGATTACATTCTGTATGCTAAATCTGACACAATGAAGGGATTCAGGTGTAAGATGAAGATCCATGTGATTAGAGCATGCCTAGAAGAAGCTTCAGCCAACGAGACAAAACCTGCTGAGTGAGCAGCAGAGAGCTGGCTCTGAGGAGAACGTTGAGATACAAATCTATGTGAAGGAGGAAAAGATGGAGCGAGAAGCTGACGTGATTGAGGTCCCATCAGTCCTTCCGATGCTCAGAGCGTGCTGCTGCTGAGAAAACTGGGGAGACAGCTAGGATCCCAGTGGTGGAGCTGAGTAACTGGATAGGTGCTCAGATGAAGGAGTCTGGTAGCAGTGCAGTGAGCTCAGAAGAGGTTGAGAACATGCAGGAAGAGCTTTATCTGATCTCCTAGAGGCCAAAGCACTGGGAGTACTAATGAGGTCTCACTTCTAGTACATAATGGAGATGGACACACAGTCCAGTTACTTCTTCCATCTGAAGAAAAAGAATGGCAGGGCAGGATAATCCATTCTCTGCCATCCCCCAGGCCTCCAGAACATGCCATCTTTCACTGCTTCCCAGAGTGTGAAAGACTCTTTTTTTTTTTTTTACATCTTGACTTGTGTTTTACATTGTTTTAATATGAATTCATCGGGGAGCAGGTTTATTGTTGGTGCAGGGTACACAAAGGAGAGTAGTATCAAGAGGAAGCTAAACTTCCTCCTGGTCAAGGCTAAACTCACTATCTACGTAAGAAAAGGAAATTCTACGTAGAAGGAAGGAGTGAGCAGAAAATGGGAGAGCTGTGAAGCTGCACAGTCCAGACTGTGGCTTGAGTTCAGTTTTTTAAAAACTGCTTTCATGCAAGCAATCTCTAAATATTTTAGCTGGAATGGTGGCCCCTAAATTAGTTGTCTGTCAGATGTTAAAATGATTGTAATGCTTGATCGTAGTTTCAATGCTCTTGGCAAGACAAGCAGGTGAAAAGAAAACGGTCACCATCCTACTTGTTACTCCGATAATTTGCTGTGATGGAGTCGCAGCACCAATCAATAGCTCTAGAAGCTTACTCTTAAAGACAAGTGGACAAGCATGCTGCTACGATTATCATCTGACAGAGCTCTCTTTCTCACTAGAAGAGCTGACACAATGTTGATACAGAAACTATTTAATTACAAATGCTAAAGAAATAGTATGGCAAATTGAAAATAAATAACTATTGTTAATTGTTGGATGTTCTTTAAAAAGAAAATGAAATTATATTATATTATAATGATATTTATATTGATATTAATAATATTATTGATATTATTATTGATTATTGCTTTGATGAGTATGGTGGAGCAATAGATAAAGATATTTCTATTTCTAATAGACAGAGCAATTTCTATTTCTATTATGAGAAGCTGAGATAGACTTTGACGGTGTAACAAATTGCATATTGTCTCTCCCCTAAAGTAAGTCGCTTTGGACAAAAGCGTCTGCCAAATGCATAAAATGTAAAAATGTAAAGTTACTGATTTTAATTTTGCTGGTTTAATCTGGATCATTTCAACATGCTTGTACAATCACCAAGGTTGCAATTTCACCAAACTGCAGTTAAAAAGGAAGGAATTTTAATTAAAGTACTCTTGCACAAATATATCTCCATCTCCATCTGAGATTATTCTGAAAGACATATATGGTTGGAAGTAAAGAGGTGTTAAAGAGACAGAATATGCTAAGCTTCTGCTGCAGAGAAAACAAACTTACAGAAGACATTTCAAATGTTTTTTAATCACATATAGTTATGCATGTTTGTATAAGGCCCAAGGTCATAAGCATATGGGTAAAATAATCAGTAGTCCCTAGGGTTGGACGTGGACAGTATGTAGGAGCCTATTGGGCTAGAGAAAGACTTCAATATCTGTAGGGGCAAAATGCTCCTCAATAGCTCATCAATTGTTCCCAACCAGACCAACCAGAATGTTTTGGCTCAACTTCAGAATCAACTTTATTGCCTTGTGTGCGTGTGCAGAGAAAAGGGATTTCCTGTGGTACAATGGAGCCGTCAGTGCAAACAACATAAGTATAATACAAACCACATAAGTAAAGTAAAGTGCAACACAACTAACAAGCAATTAACATAAGGCTATGAGGTAGAGGATTTTGAAGGATTGATGAAATGTAAACAGTTGAACAAAAATCTATCTAGGTGTAGTATGCTTAATTGCAAATTGCAAGGAGGAAAAATGTGCAAGAGTCCAGGTGCAGGTAACCAATTGCAGGGAGTTAAGAGTTCAGCAGACAGATAGCTTGGGGAAAGAAGCTCTGTTTGTGCCGTACAGGTCCTGGAGGGAGGGTAGGGGGGCCCCGATGATCTGCTCAGCCGTATGAACTGTCCTCTGAATTCTACAGACGTCTGCTTTAGAGGTGGAGCTAAACCAGACAATGATGGAGGAGCAGAGAACAGACTGGATGACTGCGGAGTAAAACTGGGTTAGCAGTGTCTGTCAAAGGTTGAACTTCTTCAGCTACTCTCCTTGTGCATCTCTTTCAGTGTCTTGGCCTGAAAACTTTAATTCAAACTGATTTTTTATCAAAGCAGCATGTCTCTCTAAACTTTAGATTTCGCATCAAAGAATGCAAACCAATTCCAATCAATTTTTTTCATAGTGTGACTGCGACAGTGTTCAAGCTGTGAGGGAAACTGTGTCAGCAACGTAACTAGTGCTGTAACTAGATTGGGTATTCTTCTGAAAGTGTAAACGATTACCCAAGTAACTGGATAAAACATACTCGACATCATGCGCTTCTTCCGTACCCTGCAGCTTTAATCTCTCTTTAACATTCAATGGTTAATGTCGCTGAAACTTTGTGTATTATTACACAATTTAAATCAAGCAAAACACACTAAGTGTAGATTACCAATAATGTGCAATAAAAAGGTTAGAGTCAAATTGTCCTAAAAAATATGTGTGTAATGAGGAATCTGTTGTTCTATACCCCAAGTTAGAGGAGAAACCTAGTGTAAACTAATTGTGTATGGTTTATTCAATCTAGAGATTCCCTTCCCATAGCAGGCTCTCAGTGTAATAAGGGATTTCAGCGCACGTGGACGTTTATCTGCGTGATTAGCCATCAGAATCTAGTGTTGACCATGGCAGAAAAGGAATAAATAGAGGCTTTGAGGCAGACAATTTTGCCACAAGGTTTTTTGTAATTGAGTTGTTCGAGTAACACAAGGAATCGTTTTAACCCTAAACATAACCACAAAAAAGTCGATTTTACCACCCAATTAACCAAGAAGTTTGCAACATACACTTATTTAAGAAGTTGAAATTTTAAAAATTTATTAAATGAACATTTAATTTTTTTTTATTAATCAGAGTTTTACCTTTCTGTTTAAGAGACACCATTAGTTTGCGTTTAGCCTGAGTGGAACTGAGTGTCTCTGAAAGCTTGTGAGTAAGACTCAAATCATATCATTGCATCTAAATTCATACAAAAGCATACGGTTCTACTGTACCTTCTTTCAAAACAGCAAGTTGGGTGGAGGGACAAATTGGTGAACAGGTAAACAACCTACTTTTAAACTTCCTTGGGCTTTGTGTTTGAAGGCATTTTCATGTGAGATTTCCACTGTGCACCAAAGATCAGCTTAACTGCTCAAAGAAACAAGAAAAATACTCGAATAACAGTGTCTGAACCACCAGAATGCATATTTCTCTTGACAAATGCTTCTTATCCATTATTCTACAGGAGAATAAAAAGAGCCAGAGTCTTTTCTGAGGCAGCCATCCGTTTCAGAGATGGCTTGAAGATAAGAAGAATGGCATGAATTCAGAGGAGTATGGATTGACTTTGTACTTCAGCAGTGACTTAAAACAGAACTCTGGCCTGTCACCTCCGTCCTCTCCCTTCCATCCCACTCCCACAGATCTGGCTTTCACGCTCCAACAGCCTCAAAACTAGTATCAAAACCCTCTGAATTAATCACTTCCCTTAGTCTTGGCTTTATAATGAGTCTCAGAGGGAATTATAAACTGAGTTGCATTAGGTCTCTGAAATGTGCCTCACAGTCTTTGTGTTTGTCCTTAAAACAACTGACATCAAGCGCAATCCTCTGTTCTCTTCGGAATGTCAATAACAATAAAATATACATGTAGGACACCTAGCATTTCCTACCAGTAGAGCCACGCATTCTAAATAATTGTAAAATATGTTTTAGATTGATTAACATTTATTGTGTTAGTTGACGCTTAGTTGAAGAGTAATTTATTCATGAGAACATGTTGACAAAAATCTATAATGAGAAGAAAAACAACAGCTATTCTTTTACTTCATAATGTGGCATACAGTATATGCTTGCGCGATGTATAACACTACAATTTGGCAACACTTTGAAATGTTTCGTAATAAATCAAGGAATGACCTTAACCCTTGTGTGGTGTTTGGGTCTGTGGGACCCGTTTTCAGTTTTCATCAAACGAAAAATTATACAAGCGTTTATGAGAAACTGAGATCCACTGGCCCACGCTGTGTACCCCCTACACATTTATTTTAGACACAATGTGTTCGTGTCTACTGGAGCCGGGGCATGTAAAAGTGTGAAAATTGTAGATTCTTTACCTTTATTCTGTCTTCCCAAACAAACATATATCCCATATAAACATACAATTTTTATATTTTAAAATGATATGATTGTTTGAATTTAAAGGCCCATGGGTAAATGCAATGGGTCCAGCAGACACGCCAACCCTGCCAAACTAACAATAATGAAAACAACACACATGTTTTAAACTCTAAATGTGAACAAATAAGGTTAGAAAACAAAAACAAAGTATATTTGCTGTTTAAATCCCTGGTTTCTTGACTAAAGTGAATATGTTTTAAAAATATCTTGATTGGGATTAAAAACCAATGGGTCCACCAGATCCGCAAACACTGCCGGAGTAACAATAATAAGAACACCACACAAGGGTGAAATTTAATATATGTAACCAGGGATCAACAGGAGTTGAATGTAGAGTGGCCGGGTGTAGCCGAACTGAATTCCTTCAAATAGATGTTTGAGGAAAGTTTTTGCATGCAAGGAATTGTTGGATATGGGCTGTCAAAAAACGTCTCTGGGCAGACATCAACACGATCAGTTTGTCAATCATTTTTAACTCTTGTTTTTTTTTTTTTTTATTCAGCTTCTTTCTTTTTGTTTGTTTTTTTCTCTTCTGCTGCATCGTCTTCTAATTCGAATTTTCTTCTTTTTATTTTTGCTATTCCTGTTGTTGTTAACCTATTTTAAAACTGAAACGAACCTTAGTCAAGAACCTATAGACTGAATATGTTTCAGTGTGAGTCTGAGCTATGTAGCACCATCAGGTTTTTAATGCTTGGAATGCATCAGGCTGCTATTGAATTTTACTCCATAATGACAATACTTACTTTATTATTTTAACACTTATTTTACAATTTCAAATTTTTATCGTCAACAAAAGTCAGCTCTGTAACGGATTTATTTTTGTCAGAAAGAGAAAACTACACCACAGCACATCATCCACCAATCATTGATCGAGTCAATTACATTTGATATATAGTCATGCAACTTTTTACTCTTTCTAAAGTACAAGGATGTGTAATACTTAATTAATCACAAAACTACAAAGAGACATTATAAGCAACTATATCAATCACAAGATGGAAGTCTCAATGTGACCCTCTCTTGTCCTGTAGTTGTTTTTTTCCCTGATCAATCCATGCTTCAGGAGAAAGGCTTCTGCAGCAATCTCTAAACATCCATTAAGGCATGAAAAGGCACTCTCTCTTAGCCAAGAGCTTCCTTATAAACAGACACATGTACACAGACAATGTGATGATTTTGTTGGATAATGAAAAGTGCTTGAGAAGTAGCTTACACATCTCTTAGCATTGCATTTGGCCATTGGTGATCTGGTTAAAGCTATGATGGGAGTTTTAAAATATAAAATTAGCGGAGGTCTGTATTGACATAATTGTAGAATTTGCCCATTAAGCAGAAAGTAGGTGAAATGGTTCAAAACCCTATACATATAATGTAGTTTTCTATATTTGTATTATCTTTTTAAATCTGGACTAAACAAGTGTTGTTTTTGTTTCTTGACTGTTCAAATCTGTAAAAACATACTACCAAATTAATTTGCAGTTTAACAATAAAAAAGGCAAAATAATAAGCTAAACTAGACATCCTTTTTTAGTTGGTCATTGGAGAAGGGAAAGCTTGCTCATATTTACTAAAATACCTGTTTAAAAGAGATGTATCTGTCTGAATAGTGTCTGTGTTGCATTAGTAAACTTGCTTGAGTGAGTCTGACGAGTTTTATTTACTTCTTGAACTAAAGTTAAACCACATTGTTTTAGCCAGTACCTCACAGACGATTCTGCAGGAGTAGAATGCACAGGTGCGCCTCATGTCCGAGTTTGTACCCAACCCATGACAATTCTTTGATTATGACTTTTATTAAAATAAATATTAAATATAAAATACATTTTCTTGAAACAATTATGGAAATGTCAAGTTTTATATTTACAGAAATGCTTATTTTACAACGTGAAAAAGAACAATTCTCTGCAATATGGCGCCAGTATGTTCTCTGTTATGTAGTTTTTCACAGTTTAGTTTATTGTAAGATTATACTTTATTTATGACAGTTTTGCACAGAAAGTTAAACAAATGGCAGCTCTGATTACCAGACTGATTAAGCATAACGGTGAGTCAAGTTTAATAACATCTTGCTTTCATTTAACACCTAAATTGATGGTCTATCTTCTAAATATATTATGAATAATGTAGAATATAAATGTAAATCTATATAATATAACACTAGTTAAAATTGTGAGGAAAAATAACATTTTGGAAGGAATAGTTTTGTATTATCATAGGTTGGTGTTAGAGCACATTTACCACTATTGCATTACTCCTGGAGGATAGTGTTTTAGAGAGCAGGGTTCAGGCTGGTACAGTAAAAAGTGATAATCTCTTTGATCTCACCCTAAACTGCCCCAATGCCTGCACGGCTTCTTTCTCCCCTTTATCTTTCTCACATTTTCTCTTGAAAAAGCCTTTACTTGTCCTACACAACAGTCATGGGCAGTAAATCCTCTTAGTATCTAATACTTGCCTTTATTCATGAAGGAAGCTCTAGGTTCATTGAATGAACTGAATGCCTCAGTCTCTGGTGTTATAGCAACTGGACTCCAGATTCTCAAGTCTATAGACAGATTCTCAGCAGGGCAATAACAATCCTGTCTCTCAAACACCAGTATAGAAGCTTGTGTTCTGCTTCTCATCGTGATGGGGCTTGACAGTAAGATTAAAATACTCTTGCAAACACAGAACAGTTTTACTGGCTGTTTGATGATAGCTATCTGGAATTTGCAGACATCTAGAAATATTTGCATTAAACAAAATGTTGTAATAAACACAATTCTTTGGTTGTTAATCCATCAGGTTGAGAGACAGCATCGCTACACAATGCCACTCAGAGGCTCTTATCAATTTTGTTTTGCAAAATCAAACAAAGCAACCAGATTTGCTGGTGATGTTTACAAACAAGATCACCAATCATGTACACATGTATTTCAGTCATTTGATAGTCATTGACAATCAGCCTTTTATATTATAGGCTCTACTGGAAAAATAAGGTGCTGTCAACTTAATTAGCTCTTGTTAGTCCATCATCCGTCTGCGCTCATTAATTAAGTGATCAGTCTCTGAACAGGTTGCAGTGCAACACTCTAATGTGGAACTGAGTCATTATGAACAGCTGCAGTACACAAACAGACACATCTCAGAGGGCTTTCAAAAAATCAACCACAAGAGCAGTAAATGCTGCTCATCAAAACATTCAACTCTATAATAGAACAAGTGTGTCTTCTTAACCACCATTAACCCCACGCCTCCTTTTTTCTTTTCAACAGAAAGGTTTCAGTACTCCAGGGATGCATCAGCTGTGTCCTTCTTATACTACATCTTATCAGGTGAGACAAGCATAAAACAGACAGGCGAGATGTCAGTGTAACCAAATGAAATTATATTTAAAAAAAAACTGTTGTATGTCTGGGAATGTCAAGTTAGAAACTTTGCTTAAAAAAATCCCTATTACAGAAAAAAGCCTAGACATTTTTACTGCATGACATTGCTGACGCATATCTCTAACATATTTTATTGGACATCTGACATCTGATCAGCGTACCTGAAAATAAACTCTAATGAGTACATTTTGAAACAGTACAATTAATATGTTACTTTTTATGGAGACATTTCTGTCCGCTCTTGTGTGATTTTCTCGGTTCTTCTTCAAGCAGTACTTTCTTTACTACACTTTTTTTCGTGTTAGCGGATATAATGAAAATGTGACTTTCCTGGTATCTTGAAGTGTTGTTCCCTTGTCGAAAACATGCCTCGAGTTATATTCAGATAATTTCATGCATATTTGAGGAATCCTTTATTCCTTTTTTGTGAGCTGAAAACGGTTTGTTGTTTTTAACCACGCCCAAGTTCTTAGCCCCATCCACTGACCAATCAGATTCATCACTAGTACAGCCCTTCTCTATGACAAGCGGGAAGCACAGTTTGACCTTGAAGTGTCAGATATCCAGAGCCTAACGATTTGTTTGGATTACCAGAGAATTCACTTTTTTGTAAAAAAAAAAATGGCTTGATTTTGTGTCATCAGCAAAAACTCGGAAATATCACTTTTGTTTGGAGCAGCTTTTCACGTTCAACTGGTTTGTCAACAAAGAAGAGTTGTTTACAAAAGAGTTGTTTACAAAGGCTGGCTCTAAAAACAGTCACTTTTCCAACTACCCTATGTTCATTGATTTGGCGGTCCACGCTGTAAGTAGTTTTTTGTGCTAAGCTTAACATACAGAAGGAAATACACAATTTTAACTCTGCATCTCACAAGCCGAGCAGACACGAACTCTCATGATTTGCATAACATTAATCCTATAAGGAAATCTGGTTTGAGCACAAACACATGGAGACTCTTTGCATATTATCTTCCCTCAAATCTTAAAGAAGCTCATACTATAAGATTTAACAATCACACACTACAGGATGTTGCTACTCAATATTGTGCCAGACTTGCACCTCAAAAAATAAAGTAAAGATGGCAACCAGAATTTCTACTGGCATTTTACTGCATTTGTCACAAGTACAGCTATAACAACATAAATAATTCAGAAAACAGTACACCTACATTCGAAATCACCCAGTGTAAAAGAGTAAGTATGTCTTATTTACCTTATGAACACTTCCTGAGGAACCTTTGCATCTTCTGTTTCATCTATGGAGTCAAACTCCGTGTCAGACTGGTTCACACATATAAGACTGTTTCATCACGCATAGCTGTTGTCTGTTGATTATAATGTTTTAAAACAATAACACATTTTTAAGAGGTGCTCAATGTGTTTGTTTTTGCTGAATTCAGAAACAGCGTTGGTCAGTAGGAGGCGTGTCGAAAGCATGTCTCTGGGAGGGACAGGTGTAAAAAAAATAGTGCAGCGCTAGTATCGAGGGCTTAAATATTTATTCTAAATGTTATTAAAATGTCATAGCATGGGACCTTTAACCAACTATATAATTGTGTTTTTGCAGACATCTGTTAAACTTCATTACTGAGCAAAAGTATGAAATATTTAAAATAATCCAGGCTTTTTACTCTTGAATTGCAAAATTATCTCAATTATTTGGTGGAAAATTTAGTTGAAAGCTGCAGGAAAAAGCTGTGGCTTATTGTCTGGAAAATGTCTAATGTCTAAAATCTGGAATGTATAAAATCAATAACTACAAGGCCTGCTCTCAACATCAGCACAATAGGCCCCAGGCCCCTAGGCCTCAGAACTGAAAAGTGCCTCCATGAAAAACCCTGTGAAAAACGTTTTTTATCATGTGTTAAGGTTCAGCGTATTTTTTATTCAGTTTCAGTTCAGGTGTTGGTTTTAGCTTGGTTAATTATTGTATTTTTTTTAATTCAGTCATGTATTTCCTGGTATGCTTCCCCTACACTTCCTGTTTCGTATTTCTCATTCTCCAACTACATCTCCATGTCTCTTGTAAACATAGAAACTTACCTTTACAGTCCTGGGCCCTCTACTTTTTAATCTGTACATTAAATCTTTAGGCAAGTGAGTCCAGAAAACATTAGAAAATGGCTCAACTATAGCTTGCTTAAGCTGAACGAAGAAAATACAGAAATTGTAGTCTTTTGTACTCAGAAAGTATGTGTCATGTTTTCTGCTCTATTCTCCATCTCATTGTTTCATCGCGGAATTCCATCACCCACACTACTACCATTTGCAATTGACTGTGCTGCGTAATAAGCCCCATTAGATCTCTCCTTGATTAGATCTGTGACACTAACATGCATATGTAATAGTTCTCATCTGTCAAAGGTAGTACAATAAGAGTAAACAGCTCAGCGTAAGCGATGTGATACGTATGGTTGAGCTTCTAAGACTGCTCTACTTCTGAACATTAGGATTTCAACACAATTTAGTGTGTAAGGTTGAGTCTCCACTTCACAAAATGTGCTCATAATCTTTGAGATCCAAAGCTGTTGTTAAAAATCCCCAAAACAAACAGGCACCAAGACCAATAGCAATGCTGTTGACATTTTGATAACTTCTGCGGACTTGCTAGAACTTTGTTGTGGTGGTTGCCTTGCAGTTTTTAAGCTCTCGTGAAATTCATATTCAGTACCTTTTTTTTGAGAGTCCAGTCATTTTATTGATAAAAGAGAGAAATGTCGGGGGTCAGCAAGCAACTATAAGCTGGGATTTAAAGTCAGGTCTTCTGATGCGTTATGCTCACTGAGCAACAAAAGCTATCACTTCAAGATTTTTTTTTATAAAATAACTATTGGAAAAACAACATTAAAGAAATGTGTATTATTATTGCATTTAGGTTATGTCTATATTCATAATATTGCAACTTTGACAGTAAACAAAGACTTCGAAAAACCTTGTATTTTTGCACTCTATGAAATGTTCCGTTTACCTCTGTTCCTTAACCAGCCAATTCTTCTGTTATGTAAGTATATTTGACAGAGTAAAGCATGAACAAGCATTTAAACAACTATCCTTCCAACATCATATTCAGATATCTAAGCAAAGACTCAGTCCCTACTGTCATCTTTGTCAAACTCTGTCTGTTATTTCTGGTCTTGGCTTTGATAAGAAGCCACAGGATTGATGTCTGATGATTTCATGTGAATGTCATGTGAATTACAATAAAAAGCTTGCATTTGTCATAAAGGCTGCTGCATAGATACCTCTACATTTCATACACAAAGGATAAAGGGAAACTTTGTGCAAAAACCTCCCTTTGGTGTGATACAGACTCCAGATACCAAGTACAAATTCTCAAGTAACTTGTTCTTTGTGTCTCTATAAGTCTGAGAATTAAGATGCCATACGTGCAGTTGTTTAGTCCAAACAGCTTTGTTATGATTGAATGTACATGCAGACATTTAAAGCAAAAAGTGTTGAATTCAAAATCCTGGTGTAAGTAAGTAAGGCCTTTTAGAAGGGAAAGGCTTCAATTTTATTAAATGTAATGCAAGAATGACAGATAGGATATTTCTCCAGTGATCAGGGGACTGTTTGTTTTTCGTTTTCAGAAAGAATGATGTATTTGTGCAACCTGTTGTGACCATCGAAGGCTAAGCAAGTTAACACTACAGCATCTTCTGTGCTGAATATTATAAGCTTTTGTCAGCATCCTTGCTCTATTGTCATTATGGTCTATAAACATACATTGTTCACTCAGAAAACTTGAGATTGTTCCATCTCCTGCAGAACTAGAGCAAATTTGTGCAAAAAATAGTGCAACTCCACCAGCAGTTTTTATTGCATCATGCAAAGGAGGGGTTAAGTACCAACAAGATAATAAACAAATCATGCGGGAGTTGTTGAGCAACGCGTTAAAACAAAATTAATATTAGGTGACAACAAAGTGGTTTTTGACTTTAGTTTCGTGTCAACCTGTTGTTGGAGACTCCCAAAGCCAAATAAGGAGCCATCATTTCTGTCGCTTGAGGGCGCTTAAAAAAGTTTCTTCTTGTCTCAGAAATTTTTGACACCAGTAATTAAGCAATGAGTTAATTAAAAAAAAAATAAAAATATATATATATATATATATGGATCCAGGAGGTTGTGGTGTTCTCTTGCAGCACTGAGTCTGAATGCAAGGTAAAACTTTGTACCATCTCTCATCCATGTGGCAAAGCAACTAAAACTTCACTTTAGTGAGCGCCTCATCACCCTACGCAATGAGTAAAACTGTATTGGCCATTACCAGGGAGTGCTTGGACTAAGGTTTTATCCTCCATAGTTCTCAAACTCTGCTTTACCTATGAGGGAAAGGGTTCCATACTCGTCTTTGTGATTAAGCAGCCGTTGTGTATGTACAGTTGTTATTTTATCAGGCCATTTTCAGCAACTAAGGCCATTGGCCCCATCTCCATCTTAGTTTGGCTCACTCTTTTTCACTCATCCACCTGCTCTTATGTAGTAGTAGCAGCACTGTTTCTTGCTTCATTCGCTCTCCTCTGTTTTTAGTTGACTTTCTCCTTTTTTATGTGTGGATCAGTTTAGTTGGCTTTTTTATGTGTGGAACAAGAGGTTTGTTTTACAACTGAAATAGAAAACAATTACCTAGTTTAAATATAATTTAACTGTTGCATGCAGCTTTTGAAAAGAAGATGATTAATCCGATACTCTTCTGAAATACATCTATATAAATCTCTAATTATCAATAAAAAATACATTTTCATAAAAATGCAATTAATTTTCAGTCAAACTTCCGTAGTTTATATAATTCAAAGAGTTGTCCTATTCAGCTTTATCTTTAATAACATAATCAATTGTCAAACTAACTAATATGTAGTTACATGAATTACTTTACAAATGTGAAATACGTTAAATAAAACGCATAAAACCATTCTTCAATGGAATGCATATTTTCATTTTATTGTGTATGAAGCTTCCCTTAGTGTACTTTTACATGATTTCACTTATGTAATAAAACAGTCCCTAGAAGAAAAATCTTACTATCTTTAATAAAGATGTAGTATAAAAATGTATAGGACCTTAATAACAGTAATAAATAGGAAGGAATCGAAGCTATCAAGACAGATTTAATAAATCTTTAGGTAATTATTGATGAATAAATTATACATTTGCAAAGGTGTCAACTATTTAGAAAATGAGTGCATCCATCAAACCATTAGTCATCGTAACAATGATGGTCTCATTTGGCTGGTATTTTTTTTTTCTTAAACATAATTGTATTAAGTGTCTCACACGAAATACAGCGTTTCACTTGTTTATAGTGGACAAATATTTCTTAAGTAGTTAGAGGTGACCCAAGCAGCTGCAATACCCCATTTTAATTGCAATTTGTCTGAAGCATAAAGATGAGGAGAAAACACATCAATCGAGGCTTACAAACTGAAATTCATAGATATTGTAGTACCGTTCTCTGTTTTATAGCAAATTAAAGAGTTTTAAATCTTAAGACAGATGGTGCCTTTGATATATAAATAAGCAATGTCACCTGTCTTTTAGCAGCTGAACCCATAGACTGTGACTGAACCCAATTGTGAGAATTGTTATCTCTGCTCTTTGCACTTTTTAACCTCTCCCTGTGAGTCCTCCCTCATGAGTTTCCCTTTATTTCGCTCCTTCTCACTTTAGCTGCTTCCATTACCAAGCTAGAGAGCTGTTTAGAAATCTTTTTAAATTTTTTTTGTATTTTTAATTTTTTTTTTATTCTATGGGTCTTTTCCTGAGTCAGTCATATTGTTTGTCACATAATGCTGTCCTTATTCTCAACTGAACCCATGCTGATGCAGAAAAGATGAGCTCATGAATTGTCCTTCATCTCTTTTGACCTATGGCTGCCGATTGCATTTAATGAGCCCAGAGCTAGGCGAAAAATGCTCTTTTGTGCCTCCCACCAGCTCATTCGTCCCATTTGTTACGTGGTGGGTCACGACTACCGCTATTGTGCTGATGTTAAAGGTGTTCTAACATTAGTCAAATAAGTTCAGCACACAAATGACCCAATCCTGATAGTTTAAAGGTGGGGTGTGATTTTAGGCCGACACATAACAAGCTAACAGCTTATCAGCAGGCGCTTTCAAAAAATCAAATATAAAACAAAGTGGTCGTGTTTGTCTTGAGGACAATTGTGTCCCAGTGATCGCTCGCCCCACCTTTTTAAGTTTTTTTAATATATAGTCTGAGAAATTATTTGATTAAAAACAAATATTTATGTTGCACATTTCTTTTAAGTATAGTATACAGAGAAAATGTAATACATTTGACAACATTTAGACAGCATTACATTATCCCGAGAGTTTGGTGATTTTGCATGTATATTTGCATTTTAATATTTAACATTTCTATTCTCTATATGTGCAGAAGATGAGTCTTTGTCGACTGAAGAATAAATTAGGTAGACAGTAAGCAATTACATTTTTAAATGTAAAAATAATTCTAAATGACATATTTCAAATACTGGGGCAGGTGGCATTTCTGTGTGGAGTTCTCATGTTCTCCTCGTGATCGCGTGGGTTTTCTCCGGGTGCTCCGGTTTCCCCACAAGAACAAAGACATGCGGAATAAGTGAATTGAATAAGAACGATTGCCCATAGTGTTAAAGTGTGAATGTGTGTGTGAATGTTTCCCAGCGATGGGTTGCGGCAGGGAAGGGCATCCGCTGCGTAAAACATATGCCAGAGAGTTGGCGGTTCATTCCACTGTGGCGACCCCGAAAGGGAATAAAGCCGACATGAAGATGAATGAATATTTCAAATAATAGATGGCAAACTATGGAAGGGGACCCTACAAAATGGAGGGCCTTCAAGACAATCACTTACCTTGAAGACCTAATGGTAAGTTCACCCCTGATCAAGGCACTGCTAAAGAAGCTCATTTTCCCAGATTCATGTATGATTCATGTTTAATTACTATACTTAAGACTAAATATATAATATAATAGAAAATAAAACAGAACCAAAATAAACAGAATGTCATTATTAATACATCACATGCACGAGAGGCACATGTGTTTAAAGACCTTCAAATATAGCAACAACTAGTTCTACAGGTAAAAATAATAATAATTTGAACACACTTTTAATTAGTCGTCCCTGCCAATGTATAGCTGCAGTATATCTCTGAAACCCCCTGATGATAAGATATTGAAATAAAAACTGAAAAGTGAGGTGTAAAAGTATTCACAGCCCTCTTTTCTCTGAGTACATCATATTGCCTTCAGAAGATGTCTGATGATTGCTGACTGGTCTACTGTTGGCCTAGTGACTAAAAAGATTCCACCTGTTTGGAGTTTAATGTCAGTACAAATAAAGCTGTTGTGTGACAGCCTCTGTGGGTTGTTAAGAGAATATTGGGTAGCAAACGGCACCATGCAGAGATTCAATGGGGAAGAAACATTCAAACCTCAACGACCAGAGCTTTTTCATCTGAAGTTTTGGAAAGTTTGACAAAGACTCAAACTTGATAGCTTTACAACAGCTCTCTGAACCAGGGATATAAACCCATGTTTGCATGTAATTAAGTTACTTTGGTCAAAAGCCTAACTGAGACAAATTTCCTAATTTTTTTATTTGAGTGATCTCTGGATGTCAAGCAATCGAGGAGATCTGACTCAATATCCATGTATAAACAGTACCGAGAGGAGATCTGACTCAATATCCATGTATAAACAGTACCGAGAGGAGATGGAATTAGCCTCTAGTTAAAGCTGCCCCTTTCAGCCTTTCTTTGGTTCTGCAGGCAGGAAAGGTCACAGTAGGTGTCCCATGATGTCTCCTTTTAAGAGTGCTTGGCTGCAGTCCATGGTTACCCAAGTGAACGGCACTCTTTGAACTTACACCGCAGGTCTTTTCTTTTCTGCTTTTATCCAGTACTCATGTTCAGCTAATGTCTGGGAAGGGTTATATGTTTCCTTTATGGTTATCATTTTTCACACTTTGGACCAAGCTGTCTTGGAGATGCATAGGTGAGTCAATGATCTCTATAAACTGCTTATGATTGTAATTATTTGCATTTTTTCTTGATCAAAGTTTTTCTTGCTTTAAAGACAACGATGGCTAGATTAAATGAGTTGGGTTTAAATAGCCTTTTCCATTGTTACTTCTTGCTGCACTTCGTGTCATCGCTGTCGCCTTAATGCTTCTTTTGTGCTCTCGATGGTTTAAAAACCTTGACAAGAATAACAAGCAAAATTGATGAGAATTTCATATTACATTATCCCACTAAGAGTAAGTGCAATGTTGCTTTTCTTGTGGCGAAGCTCAACATAGTTATAATCGTATCTGCCAATAAAATGATAACTTAAGCAAGAAAAATATATGAACGACATAGTCATAAAGAAGAACAATAGCTGCATTGCTTGCCTTTACTAAATTAAAATGCTTATCATTGAATGGATGTTATTGTGTGCGTACTAGAGTACATGATGGGGTTGCATGTTGCTATAGGTATAAAAATAAATACCATTCGACCGTTGGTTTGTTTGAGAAATGTCGATTTTACGAAATTCCAGTCGCAGAAACCAGTTTTTCATCATATTACATTTAAATGATTGAATATCCCTAACAATGCCTATTTTTAATTTTACAAGATGAAAACCCCAAACCCGTCATTTGCTTTATTGTAATGTATCACATCTGGTCTTGATGCTCTCTCAAATAGACATGGAAGCATAGCATTAGTTGCGCATATCTGCACAAAGGAATCATTTGCTCTATCGGGGCAGCGTTACATCTTCTGTATCTATAAGCTACACCATGCTACACCAGAACATCTCAAATTATGAGCTTCACAATGCAAATGCAGAGTAATGCTGCTAAGAACAAACGAAATGGTTTCAGTCATGCTTCGCTGCAAGGGTTAAACGGACGTACCATGTGCACACCGCTATCGGTATACAACGCCATTTTCCTGTTAGATTTCCCTCTGTCTTCCACGCTGCCTGCTCTGCCTTAATGCTGATCAGTGAGCTATTTTCAGCCGCAGGATGAAACACAGAACACATAAAAGCAACACAGATAAAAGGTCATTGTCTGAGGGCTTACCGGAGCCGAGACAGGAAAGGGCCAGAACCAGTCAGTAACTATCGACCACGTGCTGCTCCCGGACCTGCAAGACAGAGAACAACAAAGACAGTTTGTGACAAAGCTGACACGCTGTAGTCTTGGAAGAGTAAAATCAATTGTGACATTTTTCATTTATTTGTAAATGGCTCTTTGGCGGTGGACTCACCAGAAACGACAGTCTGGCTCTTACGGAATCGGAGAGGTGAGAGTAAAATAGAAGAATCCTGACAGTTGCCTTAATGAGATTCTGCATTAGGGCCGCGCTCACACACTTTCCCCTCAGCCAGGAGCACGCCCTTCACTTTTAATCTCTCACACAAGTCATTTGGGAAACGTTAACCCTATAAAAAACTAAATCCAGACACCATTGCTGACACTTCTCAGCATGCTGGATTCAATGGAAGGAAAAAGCTTAAATGATGTGCACTGATGATGATGGACTGGAATTGGACTATCATATCAGTCATAGTTGATTAAAATATTTATATTGATCATTTATATTAATAGGGGTCTATATGGATAGACAAAAAACAAACGGCAGATTTCAAAGTTACCAATTCAGTTATTGAATTTTTAAATTTTTTAATAATTCACAATTAAGCTAAAGTAGGCTTATAAAACACTTTAATGAAGATTAAAACCCTCTTTCTTCATAACATAAAACTGGCCTTGGTATATTGAAAAAGGAGTTCCTGAATTCAAAAGTAATTCTAAAGTTCTTAAGTTAACCAAATATTGTAATTGTATTCTTACCCCATAAAATTATCGAAAATGATTTTTCATTGAAACGTTGTTAATAATGACGAAACGTTCCACATTTCCTTGTTTGTGAAGCTCCATTGAAACAACTTCAAAAAAGTAATCAATACATTTTAGTTGAGAGACCACAACAATTTGTTCCTTATGAAGTTTTATAACATGTGATTTACAGTTTTAAAAAATTACAACACGTGTAGAAAGGTAAAACACAGGGTATAAGAAATAAATTACTTTTTTTAATCCCCGGAGACATTTAAAATGTGCTTGTGCATGGACGGAAGTTCTTCCTGACTAATTCCTCTATATGGTTCACAAACTTTAACACCCGATCGATGTTAAACTTGATAAAGTTTTGATTCATTAAAATGTTCTTGACAAAATTTTTGTAGTGTCTATCTACTGGACACCGTTGTTTCCCTCAGTCGTTTTAGAGCTCCACTTTCACCTATTTCTAAGCTTCTGGAAAGTGTGCAGAGTTGTGCACGAGACTTGAAAAAGTAAATAGTTGTAGTTACTAGTTTACAGTTACTAGTTAGCATTCACAAATAGTAATTGAGTTAGTGACCGCGTTACATTATTATGAAAGTAACTAATTACCAGTGAAAGTAAACTTGTACTTAAATTTGTCATATACAATAAAAATACACCATTCTGACGTGAACTCGCATTAAAACCACTTTAGTGTTCTCAAATACATGCTGCTGTAGTAACGTGCATTTAATGAACAGTAGCGCTAACGCCGGTGTAATTGGGAAAACAGTAATGGTTTGATGATGCGTGGCTGAAAAAAGTTAGTAATGCCCTTTATTTATAGCTTCATTTTTATGTTGACATTCAACAAGCAAGTGTGCTACAAGTTCTCACTTTTTAGTGGAGTTGTATCAATCACATAAATAATAAAAGAATCATTTCAGGTCTTGTTTAAGTATTTGAGTAAGTTAAAGCTGTCATTTTAGGGAACAAACGAACAGTGCTGTTTTAACAGGTACATATAAATATATGAGGCAGAACCAAGACTTGTTTAGATAAGGATGCGTTACCAGTATGGCAAAGTGTTGTACAATTATAATGTTGACCCGAATATACATTAAAATATTTCATGATAATAAAATTATATTCTGGCAATGATAACTATATTGTAACAAATCACAATAACATTGAGATATCTTCAATTCTAATTTCACTAGTAATAAAGTGAATTGTAGACTTATCTAAATATTTTTCTCTTTATTATACTCTTTAGCTTCGCAGTAGATGAACATGAGTTACAAGCAGCTTGAGAGCCGGAGTCTACACCTGATCCCTGACTGATGCATCTGACCACACATGACCCTCACAAGTCCAGAATGAGGCCAGAAATATATTGTGTCACAATATAACTCAAGTTGTGAACAGAGTGAAAAAATTAAGTAATATTCACAAGCTTCCTGTGCTTAAAAACTATAAAGAAGCACTATATAAAAGCTTGATTGATTAATTCATATCTGTTTAATCTAGCATTCGAATAATTATCTGGTGGTATTTGTCTAAACGGATCTGGAGTCTGAGCACGACAAACATACAAACTGTTGAAGAAACAATGAGGTTCAATGTTCCTCTCTAAGCTCTCCTCATCATTTATCTCTCCTCCTGCAGCTGATGCTGATCACCTGTTTGTTGTCTGTGTTGCAGTTTTGTAGCCGTTGTTTCTTCATTTGTTAGTTTCTGTTTTGTCTTTATTTGTTTTGTTTTTTCAAGTTCTGTCTGGGGAACCATTCATCGATGGATCTTAAGTTTGTATGTTCTTTATGCTGGGGAGGTGATTAGCACCTGCCTCAGTCAGCGAGGCTCCCAGGGGCCTCACGGAGGAACTCCTCTCTATTCTACCTGATCCTCACGAGGACTTTGTGAAGCTGCTTTGAAAGCAACTGCTAAAGAAGCGCTATATAAAAACTTGATCGATTTATTGTTAATCTGTGTCTACAGTACATAATGTATGTAAATTGGAAATACAGTTTGGTTAAAGAAAATCCTTTGCTATGAGAGTGAGTGAATGCAATTAACTAGTTTATTTGAACTTGAATTGGCTTATCTGCATTAAGCAATTTCATTGAGTAATTACAAAAAACATATTTGATCTTATAATTTGACACATTTTATAATGTACTTAATATCTTAATGTAAAACAATAACTATATTAAATTGTCAAACTTCTGCATAAGTTAAAGTTTCTCAGTTTCTGTGTAATATCCATTGATTGTTTTATGTAGTGACATTTGAAGAGGAATTAAATTAAGAGTGTTTACGAATTTAATCTGAAACATATCTGAGTCTGTTTAAGAAAGGCACAATGAGACATGAAATAAAATGTCAGAAATAGCTGGGTAAAGCACGATCAGGCCAGACTCTCTCTCGAGACTACTGCACTGACCCGGCTCTCTCTCGCTTTACCTCGCTGTCACAACTGACAGGCTCCTGCACTATCCCACAGCATCAGTGACACTGACTCTGTCCTGTCAATTATTCATGTCTGAGAGCTCTGGCTTGAGTCGAACCCATCTCTTCTCATTCTCAAAGAGTACCCTGCACTCTTTTCAGCCTCTGCACTTTGCCTGATAACACGCACTCATTGGGTTGAGATGCATTTCCTTCTGCAATGAACTACAGGAGATAACTCTTAAGAGATCTCATCACAGGCATGACACTATATCCATGTATCACCAAGAACCCTCTTAAAATTGTTAGTTTTAAGATTTCAAAATAGCAATAAAAGCAAGTTGAATACATTAAAACTTTTTTCAATAGAAAAACTACTTACTCTGTCCTGTGTACCTTCACTTTGTCTTCCTCCTTTCTGGGGCTACTGATAGTGTTTTCCACCCCTTCTGCTCCAGCACAAAGTTGCAACATTGATGAAAGTTCAACTACCAACACCGTCTGCTCTTACATTTCTGTACATTTTACCCTCTATCTTGTAGAAACCAAACTCTTTTTTCTTGTACCCTATCCTGCCTTCAACTTAGGGGTATAACACTGTAAATATGGCATTGCTGTTGTGGTTCCTTGTCACAGCTGATCAAGATGGCCAAAAGATTATCTCCTGACACGGTCTTGCAATTGATTTTAGAAGATCACATTTCTGAAAATTTATAATCTGACAGTGACTTTGAAGAAGAGGATGAGGTTGAGCATCAGTTAGTACCAAAACAAAGTCAAGTAGTATATCAGCACCAGGACCAGCCAATCAGCAGCAATCTCCATAGCCAGCCCATAAGCAGCCAGCTCCAGGACCAGAAAAAGCCCACCAGATAGCAAGTGAAGAAATATGTATGTAAAAAAAATGGTGAAATTGAAAGGTCTTCTTTCCCAAGAAATGAGCCAATCGCAGAGCTGCTAATGTGATAAGAATGCAACCAGGCCTAGATTCCATCCAGAAAATTATTCTGGATTGCACTAATCTTGGAGATGAACCAAATTGATTTACATGCCTATGTTCTTATTCTTGCTGGAGTTTTCAGGTTCAAAGTGGAATCAACAGAATCCCTGTGGGATGCCGAAACTGGCAGAGAACTATTCCATGTCTCTGAAAAACTTCCTCAACATTTCCAGAATCATCCGTTTAAATAATTGGGACCAATTTTGCCAACTTACTGACTTTGTCGCTAGATTTAACAACTTTTCAAGACGCCTAGCAACTTTTTTTTTGACTACCGACAAATCAAACAACTTTTCCTGTTGTTCCTGGCACCTTTTTTCGTTTTGGACTCTTCAGACCGAGAAACTGCTGCTGCAGTGTCTGTGCTATGCCTTCCTTTCTGGGCCTGTTCCAAATGGTGCACTTGTGGACTCGTGGACTTGAATAACACGTGCCCGCGAAGCGCACGAGTCCATAGGGTGTGCCACCTGTCATTTTTAGGCTCTGAATTGTGCTCATTAGCGCTGTCTATGCGGCCTTTATGCGGTCTTTTGCGAAGCCCACATCTGCGCAGGCTCCATGCGCCCTTACAACCCAGAATTCTTTGCAAATGACCAATCAGGTGATTGTTGGGAGGTGACTCGTAAACATTTACCAGATAAATGGCCTATTGACATTATATCACTATTTAAAGTCATGTTGACAACATGTGATTATACAGACCTAATGTACCAAAATACAAATGTTGAGCAACATTTATCCAAATTCTTTTAAGAGATATAGATCTTAATTCTTTGTGCATTAACAACGAATAAACAACACAAACCTCTTCAGTAGCATTAAAAGTCTTCTTTCCTGCTTTTGTCACGACGGGAGTCTGTCCCAAAATGCGACCTCAGAGCACTGAAGGACTTGAATCAAGGGCCCCTCTGTCTGGCCTTCATGACGTCACCAGAGTTCCATTTGGGACAAGGCCTCACATTCACATTAAGAGACATTTCTTTCGGGGTTACCTTGGAGGTATAGAGTATAACCGTCCGCTACTGCTCCGGAGAGTGGATCAATGCTTACATTTTATTTATTAAATCTGCTTTTTCCAAAAAAACTAACAAAATTTTTTTTACCTTTCTTGGTAATTATGGTTTTAGTTTCAAAACTCTTAATGTTTGCCCCAACCAATCCCTCTCTTAATTGCTCCCTTTCTATATTTTGAACACTCCATTATCAAATGGATTATGTAATTTTTACATGTTGTTAATTCACACCCTCCAACTGTTTAGTGTATATGCTTTCAGCTTTTAATACCCTAATTGTATTCTGTGGTAAATTATCTCCTCACTTGTTGTTCTTCCTAAGTTTGTATATATTGTTTTAACATTTTTATTAAACTAATAAAATAATCTTCCCTTTGTTTCACTGTCCCACTGCTTTTGCCACTGTTTTTCTCCAAATTATTGTTTTGATTTCATTTTATTTAATGGTAGTCGTTCCTGTATTACTTTTGTTCTTACTGCTGTTTTTGCAAGTTCATCTGCTTCTTCATTTCCTTTCACTCTTGCATCCACTGGTACCCACTTAAATGTGATATATATTTCTTGATGTTTGAAGGCTGTATATTTTCCCTAAATGTCACATAAAATATCTTCTCTTTTGGACCTTTGCAACTCTAAACTTGTAAAAACTGACAAAGAATCAGAGCATATCAAATATTTATTTATTGTTTATTTCTCCACCAACTTCAAAGCTAATAGTGTTAGCCACCATCTTAACTTTATATATCCCTGCCCCATCAGTGACTCTAAATTCTTTATCTATCTTGATTTCTGGCACTACAAAAGCGGCTCCAATTTTTGCTCTTAATTTTTGACCAATCTGTATAAACATTTACTAGACACATCAGCTGATGAGTATTATAAAATGTTTCATTTACATATTTGCAAAAGTTTAGTAGCCTATGCCTGTGCGAGGTTTTTCTCCCTCACACATCAATCATCATCACATACAATGAAAAGCAAGCCAACCTTTTGACACTATAAAAATAATTTTCAAGATATTAACTTCTTGACACTAACCGTGAAATCAAAACTGATCAAAAGTCATGCTTAGTTTAAAATAACATAGCTTACCTTTCATGTTATTTAGTTCATTCCATTCTCATTGTTTTTATTATTGTATAATTTTATTTAGCATTACGTGTCTATTTTACACCACCATATGTGTTAAATTAATAATGACATGAAACACGTGTACCTGCAGTACGTTTTTGATGGCATTGATAAAAAACCATTGGGGGGCAGGGAATGCATGTCACGTGGTATTTATGCAAACTAGATAGGGACCTAGCGACTTTTGAGTCAGCCAATAGCAACTTTTTACTGAAGAGTTGGCAACACTGATTGAGACGAAAGACCACTCGACAGGACAGTGTGGGATGAGTGGGTGCACCACCTCCACGTGTTTTACAACCCTGGGCCCAATATGACCATTGATGAGCAGTTAATGCCATTTAGAGGCCGCTTCCCTTTTAGGCAGTCTATATCTAAACCTGCAAATTATAGTATAAAGATATAGGCTGCTTGTGATGCCACTTCTTCATATGCTTAGAACTTACAAGTCTACACAGGAAAAGCTGATGGAGGAGCCCCTGGGAAAAATCAAGTGATGACAGCTGTCCAGGACCTGACTCAGGCACAACACCACAGACTCAAATCACGTGACATTTATTTTTTACCTCACACAACCTAGGACAGGAGAAAACTGACCATGGTGGGAACAATACGAAAAAACAAATCTAAGATCTCACCACAACCGCTGACTATGGAGAACAGACCTGTCAAGTCCTCCAAGTTTGTGTACTCAGCTGACACGTCCCTGGTCTCCTATGTGCCGAAAAAAGGCAAGAATGTGGTACTCATGAGTAAACTGCATAGGGATGGGAGAATCTGTGTCCAGGAGCATCAAAAGCCTGAGATCTTCATGGATTACTATGCCACAAAAGGTGGAATAGACAACATGGACTGCTTAAAGGTGCAAAAGTAGGACCCTACACTGACCACGGGTGATATTCTTTAACATGTTGGACATCTCGTCATACATCACCTTTGTGATCTGTATAACACGGGACACAGAGTGGAACAGGGGGAGCTCCAGAGAAGATGCCTCTTTCTCGAGGAACTGGGAAAAGCACTGGTGAGAGACCTCAAATTTTCAAACGACAACTAATCCCAAGAACACCAGCTTCTGCAGCCATCATGAGCAGAATTTATTATTACTGTATGTGTTCAACTTGTTGTGTAAAATGACCTAATGAAGTTCAAATTAATTAAAATCAATAGTTGCAAAACATCTTGCTTCATTTGTAAATGTGTTATTCCACTGAGTCCACTTGATTATAACCGATTTTCTTTTTTTATTATATTTTATAAAAGAAAAAACCGAGTTGCACATTTATTCATAAACGTGATCTAACAAAGGTAAAAGTCAAACACCATGTTTGTTGTTCATACGCCTTGTAATTGGGATGAAGTGAACAAATGTTAAGCATTTTACAATAAATTGTTTGGTTGTGTTGTTTTGAAAACCCAAAACTCTAGCAGGTCCACCAAACAAATGAAAACACACAAGATTTAAAAACATTAACAGAAAATCATAGCCCAAAATATTTGGCTTAGTACTTTAAATGAGATTATTTAACCAGTTTATTTAATAGTTTAATACCAATTTAACATCCATTTACTATGATTGTTCACTTCTATCATAAACCAATAACAGTAAAAGTGTGTCAATAGAGATCACCTCAATCATGATGATTAGCAACACAATTTCACTTTGCCAAAAGAGTTAAGCTATTTAATCACATAGCAACACTTAGGAACATGAGCATTTCATAAATGTATTTATTGGCAGTAGACACAAACAACACTATGTTGTTAAAGTGAAAGGAAAACCTCTTTCGAGCCATTGAACATCAGCGACTGTGTTACTTTACTTGTGTTAGAGCTGGTGTCATAGCTGGCACTCTTGACTGCAATATTTACTACTTTGAGAGTTTTGACCTTCATTTTTGAGTTCTTTAACCTGTCTTCATCTATTCCAGTGCTGAAGACTTTTCTCTGACTGTTTCAGTGTTGCTGTATAAGGCATTCGTCTCTTTCTGGCCCTCAAAAGACAACTTACACTGCAAACAGTTAACTCGCAGAGGTCTAAGGATATACCAGTTTGTCAGAATTGCAAGTCAGAGTTTAAATAAAATGGGGAAAAAAACAGTGCTTTCTCATCTTTTTAATTGTATAAATATTTAAGTTAAAAGTAAGATGAAATTCTGATAAATGCAGCCTACTGATATGCATTTATTTTTGTGTATGTGTGCCCTGAAAATGAACAGAATACACATTGTCAAATGTTTTTTTTCTACAGATTAAACATGTTTTTATTTATTAGCTAATCATTACAGTTGTGTGAAGGAGCTCATCAACCTTGTTTGAGATATTCAGAATGTCTATGGTTAGAACCAAGGTTCCTGAGGGAACGAGACGCTGCAACTCCAGGCCACTCCGCTCGCGTCCTGACGCCGCTTACTGTGCTTCAAAGTAGTGATGTGTCGTTCATGAACGATTCGTTCTTCTTGAACGACTCTTTAATGTGACTCCGTAGGAACGAATCGTGTTGGAGAGCGATTCGTTCAGGGGCGCATGCGCAACATTCTTCTGGTTTTCCGAGCGTAACGCGCTCATCATTAATGACAGGAGAACGAAAAGAGCCGGAGGACTCGGGGAAAGAACGAATCTTGTAGGTTTCCGGCTCATATTGTGTTGGTTAATATCAGGGAGCGTCACGTGACAGAAGGCCCCGGGGCCGGATTGCACTCGTTACCATCAGAGAGAAGAAATGTGAGGAACGAATGAGACTTTAACCTAAAGACAGATCAGAGCTGAGCTGAATCAGACTAAAAGACTCAGGTAGGCTTAATTAAAATATGTTTTTTGTCTTCTAGCATTATAGTTTTGTCTTATTTGTAGTGTGATTCGGGTCTGTGTGTATACTAAATGTGTTAGGGAAGAAACACACAACATTTTATTGGCATTTTACTAAAATGAATGAAATAAACGAAATGACTCGAAAAAAGATTCGTTCATTTTGCTGAACGGGACTCAAGGATCCGAGTCGATGAAATGATCCGGACTTCCCATCACTGCTTCAAAGCTGGTTGTCGTCTCCATCGCTAACTGTGTGCAAGGTCGTGCTCGGATCACATGGTTCAGAGCCGGAAACACAGCGAGCGTTCCCCGAATGGTTTGGACACAGCGTCTCGTTCCCTCAGGGAACCTTGGTTACATACGTAACCTGAGACGTTCCAACTAAGGTCTCACTCGAGAACTGAAATGTGCAATGCAAGTGTACTGGCTGTGCACATATCCCAGGGAGCTAAAATGTTGCTCTCTCAATGAAAAGGGGGTGCTGACCCTGTGTTTTTATTTAAATCAGAATTGTTTCTGAGGTTTCAAAGTCATTTCCTTATTCTTGCTCAGAGGAATTATAGAACCTATTGGCACAGCATACCCTTAATATCTGTGGGAAATTATCTGCTATTTGAATAAGAATCTTTACAGAAATTAGATAATATTACTACAACCTTTTATAAAAAGCCCTTTGACCTGCTTTTATTGACCCCTTTTCAACACTTTACATTACATTTCCCCATTTACTATCTAACACACAAACCTCAGCGTAAAGTGCTACCAGTGATTGAGTTTAGAACTGTGCCAAAAATCAAATCCATTTTAGCACACTGAAAATCTTTTCCTCAAAAGCCATTTTTTAGATATATTTCCATCTTAGACTTTTACCGGCCCATTACCTCATGTCTTTTTTTCTTTTCAGAAAATAAGTGACTATAATGGCTCCTAGCCTCAGAAAAATTGCATTACTATGACTCACCATTCGTCAAACTATATCCTTAATCATTTTTTTATAAAGCTTTTGGAAAATATGAAAAACGTTAACACACTAAGAATTCTGTATATGAACAAGTTTTGTACATCTGCAGATGGATGCTGTTACTAATTCAATTGAACGGTTTGTTAGGTCTTTCTATGTTCTCAGTCAATGCCTTACCTACCTTTTCAGTATTTACCATCAGCACTCATCTTAGTTCTTTCTAATTAAAGGCAATTAGTAATTACCTGGTCTATCTATTGTTTCACCTATTTATTGTCTGTTTAAGTTGTTGGATTACTGTTTTGAGTCATGTGTATCTTGTTGCTTTGCTCACCACCAGCAGTGAGCTTCTCGTCCTGTCCAGTCTGTTTGTTTCAGGGGATGGTTGTGAGGAGAGCCGCGTTTACCACTTAGCCTTGCTGATATCCTCTTCTCCTTAGAGAGTTCCAGGCTGAGGAGGAAGCCTGAATGTACTGCCATCCCCTGGAGGGGTAACCTTCAGTCCAGGACCACTTTGGTGTCCAAAGAGGGAGAGAGTTTTACTTCTGTCAACATTCAGAATATTTTCTTGAAAACAATAATAAGGTGTCATGAATTATCATCAGTTAATGTATAAATTAATCATTACAATGATCTTGTTGAATTGTTTTAATTGAATAATTTATTTAAAACTTTTGATTTACTGCAGAGGGCTGAAAATCACTTTAACCTCATCATTAATTAATTAGTTGTTCATGAGTAGTTAACTATTACTACTAGAATTAGGTGGTGACTAATAATGATATACATTTCTACAGGATCATTTTAAATGTAGTTTACCTAAAGGTATCAGTTAATGCATACACGAACGATCAAAAACTAATAATTAAGAAAGGCATTAACAAATTCATATCACTCATGTAAATGTTAATGACATTAACTCATCATAAATTATGACTTATTTATGACTAATGATGATTTAATGATGACTTAGTGAAGATGAGTAGATCCACCAGAGGAGGAAGAGCGTTCTCGTATAGAGCCCCGAAGCTCTGGAATAAACTCCCGGATGTTGTCCGGAGCTCAGCTACGCTCACAGAGTTCAGAACTAAATTAAAAACATATCTGTTTAATCTAGCGTTCAAATAATTGGCTCTTGGTGTTTCTCCAAACGGATCTGGTGCCTGAGCACTATAAACATACAAACTGTTGAAAAAAAACAACGCAGTTCATTGTACTTATTGAACCTATCTCCATCATTTATCTCTCATCCTGCCGCTGATGCTTTGTTGTCTGTTACATTTTTCTAACCATTGTTTTTCATTTGTTAGTTTCTGTTTTATCTTTGTTTGCTTTGTTTTTGTATGTTCTCTCCGGCGAACCGTTCGTGGATGGATCTTGAGTTTGTATGTTCTTTATGCTGGGGAGGTGATTAGCACCTGCCTCAGTCAGCGAGGCTCCCAGGGGCCTCACGGAGAAACTCTTCTCTACTCCACCTGATCCTCACGAGGACTTTGTGAAGCTGCTTTGAAAGCCACTGCTAAAGAAGCACTATATAAAAACTTGATTGATTGATGATTTGTGTCAACGCATTGTTAAGTGTACCTTTATAAAAACCAAAACAAAGAAGATGGCTAAAATTTGAATTCACAGTCAAATCTGCTGTCAAAATTACTCGACTGCTAAAGTGACCCTTTTCTGAATAGTAATATAAAAACTATCAAATCTGCTGAATACACAAGTCGAGAGAGATTGTAAACCTGATTTCAACTAATGAACAACTCCATTACTTTCCTGAAAGTCAAAAGTGTACAGCAGCTATTCGGAAGGAGTCGTAAAAACATTCATTTCATCCTCAGACAGCACTCACAATATGTCACACTTGACGATTTGTCAAAGGTTAGAGTACATTGGGACATTTGCTGCCCATATGAACCTGGATGTGCAGCCTTTCCTCATTCGGCTCGACCTTAACAAGGTGAAGAGAAAAACTGGAGCCTGTACTTTACAGCCTCTGTGTCATTTCATCTGTCAGGCTGCACAAGATCACAACACAATAAACTTGTCAACTTTCTAGAAATTACTGCAACCAAACTCATTCTCTCTCTTTCAGTGAAAGAGCTTGTGACATTGGCTCTTTTATAAGCACATGCGGAGGTCAGGGACTCTGCTGTTTCTATGTGGGGAATTAAGGTTCCTCCTGATTTATGGCTGAAAGGGCACAAGGTTCTAGTTAAATGGCTGATTAAGGTGGCTTCTGGTAAGACTGATTGAAATGTGCTATGATTGTCCTCGCTTAGCAACAAGTCATCATTTTTACCTTCAAGAGTTACACTGACACCTCCTAGAACAATTATTGACTGATTGCAATTAAGAGCAAGGTAATGCACTTTGACATGATTTGTATCTCTTGGTTGTTTAATGCATCTCAGTAAAGCGAGATGCAGGTTTATGCAATGGATTTATTGTTAATGAAAAACTCTACTCGTCATTTCAGTTGTTTTCTTCAGAATTAAAGACAAATGAGGAATTTTTGGGGTTCCTTGGCCCTACGGGAATGGTGCATGTACATGTACTACCTCCTCTATATTCATGGTTTGACTGCATATTACAACTTACCATTTCAATGTTTATTTTGTTTATGTGTCTGCGTGAATAATAAAAAAAAACATAATAATTTTTCCAGACTTTTATATTAGAAAGAATAAAAGTTGAATATTTTCTCATCCTGCATTTAGTCTTAGTAACTCTTGAACACAGTTAGAAACTAATAGCCTGTAACAAAATCCAATCTCAAACTGTGCTTTGTTTTTTAAATGATCTGCTGGAAACTGTGACCTTCTGGACTCTGACGTGTCCATTTTTGATAATGAAATCCCCACTTTCTATAATGATGCATTTTATCATCTGGTGTTCTTGCATTCCCTGGAACAGGGGTCTAAAAGCCCATATATGAACTCCACTCATCCTCTATGTAGCCCATAATGAACTTTAAGTAAACAAAACAGACCATTTATGGCCTCTTAGCTACTGATGATGATTAAAAGTATCTTCAACATGATTTGGTTAAGAAACAACACAAAAATGATAATCATAGTCAGATTAACACCAGGTTGATTGACTCTAGTTTGTTGTATCAGGATTACTTTTAAACATGTTTTTATAAAACTCTGTGTCCTGAATGAATTGTATTATTTGTGATTATTTTTAATAACAATCTTTTATTTGATAAAATGTGTTTTTTTTGTATTAGTCTGTTTAAAGTAAATTCAATTATCTCATTATTAAAACTACTCCTGGTTTGCTTTGTTTTGATAGAAAAGCAAATATTGTTAAGTGGTTTAAACATTGAAGCATATTAGGAACTTTATAGTTTTTTAACAGCACTAGAATGAGTAAGTCTTCGTGGAGTAGCTATTAGCCAAAAACTGAGTCTTCCTTTAAAGTTCTGTATGAGATCAGTGCTTTAGCTGGCCATCAGAGTAAAAAGAAGATTTGATGATATATGCACCACAGAGATTGAATATGTTCTGAGTCGATACAGTATCATAGTTCATTTTTAAAGGCTGTGTTTTTTGTTTTTGAGGAGACTATTCACAACTCCAGTTGCTCCTCACAGCAAATTAGATCACAGCTAGGCTTCTTCACTGATGTTTCACTTTAAACTTTAACACTACTTATTTCCCTAGTTGCTAATAACCACTTAGTGTTAATAATGCCAGTCAGCAACTACCATATCAGGTGGTGTTACTTTTTCTGAGTACTCTCTTAACTCTACATTTCTGATGCACTGAAGTTGCAAGTGAAGTAAACTGAAGCTGTGTTTTGTAGGAGTAGAAAGCATCTATAAATATGAAACTTTTGCATACTAAGCATAATCTCAGACAAGTACCCTGATAGTAAAGAATGAAACGGGTTCATCTTCTAATCACATTTCCTAGTAAAAAGCGCCACGTACAGGGCCGCTCTTTTTCACTGCAGAGAAATCACCTTTTAGCGCGTTTTTCTGAAACCCCCTTTGCACCATTCACTTTCCTTACCCTTTGTCAAAATTATTCTCTGGCGAGGTATGTCGGCAATAAATACAGTCTTACTCCAGAAGCACAGACTCACCCCAGTAAACGTATTGCCCCAGTCAAGTGTAAATCATCTCTTATCCCCTCACTGATTCTTGATCTTTCAGCTGTTGGTCTTGAGACGTCTCTCAGAGAGACTGCAGATGGGATGTCATCAGCAATCCCAGTCCTGCCACCTGAAAATAAATTTATCGTGAGGAATGGGGCTTGTCTTGTTACACTGTTTAATGGAAAACAATGAGTCTTGTGGTGGAGACACATTGACCTGGATAGACCATTACGTCTTTTATTATAGCCAGAGCAGCTTTGTCTTCTTCTTTAGGGATTCAGTGAGGGAATGCATGCTCTTAGATGACAGCAAAGTGGCGCAGTGGGTAAGGCTACAGCATCAAAGTTTAAAGGTTGTACTTTGGTTTTGTGTCTAAGTTTTGACAAACTCTAGACATTGCTTGTTTTCTAGATGAGTGCTTATATGTATATGTAACAGGGTTAAAAGCACTGTGTTAAATCATGCCCAAATTGGAGACATGCATTTGGTTGCTGTGCCCCTGGCAGTGTAGCACACTAGGGGGCGGTAGACAGTCTTCACCAGCAGTTGCGTGAAGATCTGATGCTGGTAAGACGTCTCGATGAGTGCTTTGTCCAAATTATTAAAATTTTATTATTTACAGGCACACAGTTATGTTTTTATGATTTCACAGTGTAGTATTATCACTTTATTAGTATTTCTGCTCTGTTAATTACCGATTTAAGTTTAATTAGCAAAATATGAGTAACACGTGTGAAACCACATGCATTTTTTTATTTTAGTTTGTCTTGCACCATCGAGCTCTGTCTGCACTGTAACCTGGGTCGTGTTCTCTGCAGGTATGTGTTTAATAGAGTGTTTATATGACAGTTTTGTATGTTAAAGCAACCAATTGATTAGTCAGAACACGTGAAAGTGCTGAGTCCTCCATTTTGTGTTGGTGCGCGATCTGTGTGTGCGGTGTGATTGGTTGTACAGTTTGACATGCTTATTTGACCCGGTGTATTATTAGAATTATTTTTGTAATTTTAAATGTAAGAAAATCCACTATACGATCAACGTTATAAACAATGTCTGTTTTAGTTAATGACCAGCAGTTGCGTGAAGATCTGATGCTGTTTGTCTTGCAGCATCGAGCTCTGTCTGCACTGTAACCTGGGTCGTGTTCTCTGCAGATGCTGGCAATAAATCAACCGTTTGTGGAACCCCTGACTCACTGATTCGTTAATGAACCAGCCTAGTCACATATATATGATTCAAGTTGGACTCAACATCTCCCCCTAATGGCACACAATGTTTATCAGATGGAACTTTAGGTAAAGTCTTTCCAATAAATAATCATTTAAACTGTACTGATAATCCATCCATCCATCTTCATGTCAGCTTTATTCCCTTTCGGGGTCACCACAGCGGAATGAACCACCAACTCACTGGCATATGTTTTACGCAGCGGATGCCCTTCCCTGCCACAACCCATCGCTGGGAAACATTCACACACACATTCACACTTTAACACTATGGGCAATTGTTCTTATTCAATTCACTTATTCCGCATGTCTTTGGACTTGTGGGGAAACCGGAGCACCCGGAGAAAACCCACGCGATCACGGGGAGAACATGCAAACTCCACACAGAAATGCCACCTGCCCCAGCCGATAATGACTTAATGATAACGTGAGAAGAACCAATTAAAACAATTCTAAATATTTAACTATTTACTAAATCATTATTGGTGTTGCTTCTCATTGTCTCATTATGTTAATTGGTTTGTTAATACCTCCTTACTAGCACCCCACGCCTGGACCATATTACATCTTGCTAGATTGTTTGAACAATCACCATGTGCAGCTCGAGCACACAGAGGCGCACCTGAGTACTCACCTCATGCTTTACTTCTAGAGTTGGCGTGGTGCTCCAGTCTGCTGAGTATAGCAGTATCCAGTCTCTGAATGCCCTCGGTTTAGATTTTTTAATGTTTGGTAGTGCTTTGGTGGCCCTTGAAAGCCCGGTTTGTCCAGGAGACAACACGACCTCATGCGTGTCCAATCACGCTCTGACAGAGCAGCTAACACACTGTTGGTGAATCATGAGATGCAATGCTGTTCAGTAATATACTCCCAACAACCATTCATAAATATCATCAACAAGCACAACAACTTATTTAAAAACAAAACATTTCAATTTAAGAACTTAAGAATCACAAAATAAAAAGAGCAGATGATCCATGTTCTCTCAGTGTTTTCAGCAAATCAGGATTACATGATTTAAGACTCCTTCGCTGCCACAACTCCTTGCATTACACCTTTGCAAAAATACACTGATGTGTTAATTAGCTGACAGCTGTTCTGACAACCTTGTATAAATACACTTTTATTATCAAAGTTAAGAACAACTTTGAGACCGAGAAAATAAGTGAAACTTGAATTGTGACAGATACAACTGGATAAACTGTTTACAACAATGAGAAATAACAACAGGCTAACAAATGTGACTCGCGCATGTGTTATGTTTTGTGCTGTGTTTTGTTTGTTTCTGTATGTACTCTTTTGCGCGCTTTCTCTCTCTCCCTCTCTCTCTCTCTCTCTCTCTCTCTCTCTCTCTCTCTCTCTCTCTCTCTCTCTCTCTCGCTCGCTCGCTCTCAGCTCGATACGGATTGGTGTGTTATCATACATCGGAAACAACCAATCATCTTCAGGCAACAACGATGAGTCGTGCTCTGCTGCAGCGAATCAGAAGAGGAGGGGGGGTATAAAAGACGCACCTGAAATCGGCTTTTGGGAGCAGCACACTGTGATTGTGCTCTCTTGGGTGTGGAACGAGTGAAAAGTTGTGTAAGGGTCACTCTTTTTGAGTGGTGTTGAAAGTTTTGTGAAGTTGTGTGTGTGTGTGTGTGTGCGCGCGCGCGCGTGTGTGTGTGTGTGTGTGTTTTCTTTCAGTAGTGAGTTTACCTGATTGTTATTGTTTTGGTTGTGTGGCTTGGCGGTTTCTCTCCGTTGCTGAAGAGTGGCAGAGGGCTAGGGAAGTGACATACACTTGTTAGGGTAACTCCTCTGTTAAACAAGTGAAGAGGGTGTCTTTCAGTTTTGTGTTCTTATTTCTCTAGTCAGAGTAGTTATTTAGTCTTTCATACTGTGATTTAGTTAGATAAGAGGGTTTAACATTTAGTTAGCTTTATTGTTTTTTTTGTTTACAGACACCACTTCAGTCCTCTGTTTATCCCTTCTCACTGTATATAGCTCATATTGTTTCTGTTATTGTTATATTGTTGTTGTGGATAATTTTTGGTTTCACTGTAAATAAATTCCCTTACTTGTGTTAAGTTTGTTGTTTGCCTTCTTTCCTGTGTTCTTAATTGCCAGCATCTTTTATTCACCTGAATCTGTTCCTCTTGATTTAATTTAATAACATCCATCTTTTATGTTACTTCCCTATCCCAGACCTTACCACCAGTGGTCGTAACAGCATGGTTCTATGAGTTCTCTGCACTAAACTTGTTAGTATTTTAAAGGTTGGACTAAGATATTTGTGGTCATATCTCAATAACTAATAATGATAATAATAATACAGGTTTCTGAATTATCAGTATTTTTTTCTCAAATTGATAAATTCTACATAAATTAAAATTTGCGACCAAAATTATTGGCTAGAGAATGTCTGGAAGTGTTTGCCCTTAGTTCAGTTTTAGTTGTATGTATTTGTACATATTTCATTGTGTTATACCCAGAACAGCTTCATTCATGTTGATTAAGATATTCTGTTCAGTTCATTGTTCATCCCTGTGTTGTTTGTATTATATACACACCCCGTCTTATCCTCATTATAGCTGTATCTTGTTAGACTTGTTAAGTGTGATAGACTCCAATTCCCATCAGCCCCTTGTCCTCTGCATAATGTGTTCACTTCCTGGTGTAGACTCGCCACTGTGCCGTGTCTCATCACTCTGTTGTTTCCTGTTCACCTACAGTACCTGCACCTCCATCATCGTCATCTTCTTAGATCTCCTCGTCTTGTACCTGTCAGTAACAGGATTCTATCTCTGGATTCTGTCACTCACACCGCTGCCATCTGTGTTGTTGTTCGTAATTGTCTACACGTATTTGAATTATAAACCCACGCTTACTTTACAATTATTGTAAATCTAATACATACTTTCTGAAGTAAAGCACAATAAGAGATAGGATCTGCAATACAGCACTGACAGTAAGCCCATTACAATCCTTTTTTTTCCATCCAAAATAAAACAAAAAAATAATGTTTCTAACAAATGTAACAATTCTATCTACGTACAGGACATTATATTTGAATACCCTGGTGTGCACTGTAACTCGCAAGGTCCTCTGAGGTCCCAAGCTGACAATTACATTCATGATTAAAATCTACGATTGAAAACTCCTCTTATAAATGTGGATTTTAGGCGAATGTGCCTTACCGATTTGTTTATAAACATGCTAATCACACTTTTGAGAGTTGTCCACACATTTTCTGGATGTAATACACATTATTTAGGCATTGCTAGGACAACCAATGCACTTTTTGATCATAACTGATGGGCAGGCTCGGTAGGGGAGATCATCTTATTGATCGTGAAACGGCTTGGAATTTCCCATGAAATGTACAAAATGCCATAAACATAAACCACTCAAACATTAGTGTTCCCATCGTTTTTTTACCCACATTTCTTTTCAAACATCTTCCAGAGGTGTCATACAGAAAGGATGGATGATTAGCTTCATTTGCTAACAGTTGCTTAACCTTACTAAAACATTTTCACTCCTACACACTTTAATTGCAAATAGAAAGTACTCAAGAGAAATCAGGGGTACTTCTCAATTTCCAAATATATTCATTTAACCAGCGTAAACAATTGCATTTTACAAACTTTATTACTTTTTACTCTGTTTAGTGCAAACTTTGCAACGGTTTAATGGTTGGTTGTCACATCTGGATTGCGAGAGGGATTGCATGGCAAAACGTTGAACATGGAGTAAATTAATAATGATCTCAAAATTATAAAGCACTATAAACTGAAAGCAATGACCCTCTTTAAGTATGTGAAATACATTGTCTTATGGCCCATGTAAACCAAAAGTTTTATAAGCATCAAGTCAGAACTGAGCATCAAGACCTGCAGTGTAAACGCAGCCTCTGCTATGAAAAATTATTGTATCAATTCACATGTTTGAACCATTAAACATCGCATGCAGCTGTTGTATACCAAATGATAGAAGAGACAAAAACAGAGAAAATTTTGGTAAAGAAAGACAGACATAAGTAGAGCTTGATAAAATCATTTATTGTGCTCCAGAAGAGTAAATCCTATTTAACCAGAAAGAAAGACAAAATGACAAATAATCTACATTACAACAACCCTTTGTAGTTCTCAGCAGCCATTTTGAATTCTTTCAAGGTCAGCCAGTAGAAAAGAAACACTTAATGAAATTTGGTTGCTGTTCGTAACAAAATGGCCCTCAGTCTTGCATTACATTCAGTTACAAGGCTTGTCCTGGCATGTTAGTCTGTGTGTGAAGAAACAAACTGAGGAGTGGAGATTTTTTGTGTTGTAAATTACAGATGAATCCCATTTCTCTCCTTGGCACATGTGCATGCACTAGATGAATCCACAGAGAAGCCCTCCACTTTATGGTTCATTAAATTTTAATATCGTTCAAAGGAGCTTCCTTAGCAGGGGGACACATGGACAGGCTGAGTTTGCATATGCATACCTGCAAGTGGGGACCGGCATATGCAGTGACAAATCTCTCTCTGGACCATTTGTTCTGTGTAGAGTTGTCATTGGTGAACACAGAGTAGAGAGGCAAAGCTCGGAGGAGACTGTTCTGAATAGGGGCATGTTGTTGGGGACAGAGTGTGTCAAGATCTGGCTGATCAGGAGAACAAGTATTCTCTCCTGCCTTGGCATCCCTCGTTTGTTAAATGCCCTTAGCTAGGGCTCATGTGTTCACTCTAACTCTTGAGGTTGTCATCTGTTAGTTAAGTACATTGAGATCTTAGACCATTCTAGTAGAATTGCTTCTTCCTCTGGTTAATGGTTCAAAGAGTAATCAAAAGAAGCACTAAACAAAACCAAAAAAATCACTGTCCATGTGAATGCTGGCTGCACATAAAAATAAAGCTTTTTAACTATTCATATCATGTTTAGAAAACAGACTAAACATGGGGGAACTCAACGGGAGAGTTTGTACAGAAGGCAACTGAGCCTCTGATCTGAGAGAACCAAATCTCCAATCTATTGCATTTTTTCTTTAATCATAAGCTACATGCGGAGGGAACAAAATTAAAAAGAACTCTCGCGTTTGATAAAATTTCCCATGAGCAAAAAAAGATTCACAATAGTACACTAACACCAGAGTACTGTCCTTCTAAACCCAATACTCAAAGACGAGATACAATAGAAGGATGTTCCAGGCTCTAGTGTAAATAGGCTCTATGAAAAGTAATCATTGATACTTCTCAGTTCTTTTTTTCCAAACAGCTTCAATCGCTCTGTGAGATCAGAAAGCTTTATTACACACTCTCTCATCAGGGGTGCTCCTGCATTAGTTTGGGTTTCATCTGCATTGATCATTTGCAAGTAGTATGTTCGGTAACAAGGCTTTGCGAAAAGGAAAGTAATAAAAGATGGGGATTTCAGCACTTTTAAATCAGTGTTTCCAGGTGAATCTGGCTTTTAGCTCGAAGAGTAAAGACTTTGATCCCTTAAACTAGGTATGAGCATACCAACGTTTCTTGTCTTTCCAACCATCATCATTTGTCTTCCTGTATTCTGTTTTTTTTATAGCTAGCAAGAAAGTAAAGGCTATGACCAAGGGCTTGGTACCGTCAGACACTCTCCTAATAAACTCTTTCATCAGGTGGTCTCTAATTTATGATTCATTGATGAGAATCACAGAAAGTTGTAGATTGGATGAAACCAAGACAAATCACCAAATCCTGAAGAAGAAACTCCTGTGTACATCACCCCTTTTTCAGACTGTGTGGGGACCGCCTCATAAAACAGCAAAATAGAACCCAAATATAAATAAAATCAAGCATTAGGTGAAATAAACATTGCTTGTGTAGACTTGTTTGACAATCAGCAAGATGAAAAATGAAACTAAAACAACTGAGACAAGTGTGAAAATCAAAATGCACATTATTATCCCATTCAAACAGCAAGTGAATCACCACTATTAAAAGGTTTTTTACCAACACACGTGTACAAAAATTAGTAACCAGTCTCACTCAAACTATTTGCAAATGCAATCTAGTCAGATCTATTTGCTACCCCTGCTCATCACATCATCCTTTGTCCATCCTCCTCATCAGGATTTTCCAACTCCTCCCGGGCTTCCTTGAACCAAATCGAATGGGGAAGAAGATGATTTTGTTTTAAATAATGATGTAATCAGAACAGCCACCAAGCAGATACATTGTCATGCGCGTCGTGCTAAAAATATCCAGCCTTCCATTGAGTCCACATGTTCCAGTATAGACAGCACTTGTGTGATGAAGCTGTATCTGCCAGGAAGCCAATAAATCCCCAGAGTGCGCTCTTGAGGTTAACGCCTCAGTACCAGTGCCCTGACCAGGGCTTAAAGAGCATTGGGTGCTTTATGTATGTTTCTAGGTAAGTAAATATGTTCTATACAACAAAAATGTCCCCAAAAAATAAATTGACAAAAAAGCCAGAGATATTCAGCGAATGCCTCTATTGTGCATATTCTTGAGGATTTATCACTCTCTTTTTTTCCCCATGGTATTCCACATCCTCTACCAGAAGGAGAACACAAGCCCAAATTAATTGAGCAGTGTCTTTAGTCTGCGCCGAAGAGAGTCATCTACATTGCAGTGCCCCGGGAAAACAATATGTTTCCTTTTGTTTACAAAGGGCCTCCCACACATCATCTCTGTGCTTCCATTGTTTCCTCTCTGGGTTACTGAATCAAACCATTCCTCAAAGAATTCCAGACTTGTAGCTGTTTCCAGGAAATGGCCCTAGTTTTCTCACAATATAAGGGTAAAAAAATCAGCTCTGCTAGTTGTTTTTTATACATCAGAAAGGTTTTGAGTTCTTCATTTTGTCTATAATATAAAACGATGTTTCTTTCTTGTGTCTCCAAACACCTAGAGGAAAGATAATCCTCAACCTCCATCCGCTCTAACACTCATACTCCAATTTCTGGAGAGGTTGAGAGTCCAGATGTCTGTGGGGTTTGTGTGCATGTGTGTGAGGCTATACTCTAGTGGTGGAGTGTGAATGAGGGTGTGGATGAGGCAGAGTGTTATTCTGTCCACTTGAGTAACTGTTGAAGGGGTGTAAAGAGGTAAGACCTGGCATGCTGTTGGGTATCATGGTTATGGTGTTAGGGGTCATGAGAGGGATGTCATCCGGTGAACGTCGCATGGCAAGGGTGTAATCGGGTGGGCAGGCAGTTCTCAGGACCACCTCATGTGGGTGCATGGCTTCTCTGCATTCTCGCTCCAAGTCACTATGTTTCATTTGCAGAGACATGATCTCTTCTTCTTGTGTATGAGGGAGCTCATTGGCTGTGGTTCTCTGTGGGCTACAACGTCGGTGGACCTCGTGTCTTCTTTTGTCCTTCTTATAGTAAAGTGCGGCGAATGCCAGAATGTTGAGGAAGAGCAATGAAGCTCCCACAGCAATTGTGACACTGAGTTCTGTTGAGTAGTCCCGCTGGTCTACGAGGAAAGGTTGGTTCTGGTTCTGGAGACTATCTTGTGTTTCCGTGGGGAACGGTGTAGGGTAGGGTCTCTTGGTGTTGACCGGAATCTTCTTTGGGGTACGAGGAGTGACCTCAGGTGGAGGCAGTTTAGTGGTGGTGGAGACGATCTGGGTTACTTCATTGAGGCTATGAAGGTGAGGCACTAACTCCAGCCACAAGTTGACCTTATTTGCACGATAATGTTCCTTCACTCGTGGCTTTAGGCCAATATGTAAGTACAGTTGGTCCTTTTGGTTATAACGTGTCCAGGCTACCTCCTCAAAGCGGTTTGGCTTTGTGTGGATGAATTTGGTGTCTTGCGGAACAGGCTGGTTGGGATCACTGGAAGGTAAGAGCAAGATGTCATTACTATCCACACAAAAGACAATTACTCAACTGAACTAAAGATGTCACAATCTATGGATTACTAATCTTGGAAGTCACACTTTTATCTAAACCTATAACATTCTTAAATTCTTAGGGTACTTAAAAAAAGTTTTTACATTCATGTGTTTTGGAAATTCATTTCTCTAAAGTGCCATATAATTAAGGAAACAAATTGCACACAAAGATAGTTCAGTCAGACAAGATTCCTGCAAAATGATTAATCTTTTGGGTTTTTCTCTAACTGGATCATGGGATTTTGAAGTTATTTAAGATTGTTACAAAACAGTTTTTCTACAGGTTATTGTTGTTGTATGAATATTCAAAAAAAGGTACATGTTTGTGAATCAACGTTTTTCTTTTCTACGTAAAAAAACACACACACTAAAAACAGCATGTGCTTTTTGCATGTACAGCAAAAAGAAATGCATACTGCATATACAAATATACTCAGTGAGCACTAAAAGTTAAGATGCAGACATGTTTCATTCTACTCAACTTTAAGAAGCAGAGAAGGGAGACAAAAATATGAGGATACACTTGCAATCTGGGGTTTGTGAACATTTGTTTGTGCTGACTACGCTGACACAAGTGGAAAAAGTGCCACAAATTATGGTTTTTTTTTTTCACTTTAAGGGATAATCCAAGCAGCATCCAACCAATGTTACAAGTGGTATGCACTGCAGAGGAAAATGGGAAGAGCCTGGGCTGCCCTCTCCTTCCCGGACTCCATGCTCCAGCTCTGTTTTGCTTGAGTTGGGTGTAAGGGGGAGGATAAATCAGTTGGGGTTAGGGTAAGTTGTTTTTCCAAGACAATCGTTTCTAGCAGCTAACTATCTTAGCATCTGAGGCTGCTAACTAATGTAGAAGTTAGTGTATTCTGGCATGACATGTCAATTACCTATTGGAGCTAGAAATATAAAGCTTGATCTAATGTCCACTTTATTAAAGTCTATATTAACAAAACAAGACAGGAAAAAGAAGCTGGCCTTGAAGTGAAAATACATTTAGGCCTTATAAAAGTGTTGATTCCATGGCATTTCATTATCTAGATTAAATGAGAAAGATATTTTATTATTGAAAACGAAGAGTACTTTGGCTCTCTCAGAAGATGATATCATTAGCTGGTAGTGCTAGCCTGAATCACAGTGTTACAATTGTGTTATTCTGAGAGAAAGGTTTCTGTTAGGCAAGGCAAGTTTATTTGTATAGCACATTTCGTACACAAATAGGGTAATTCAAAGTGCTTTACATTGGAAATAAAGAATAAAAAGAAAGTACATTTAATAAAATCAAGCATAATAAAGTCAAATAAAATAATAGTTAGCCTGGTTTTAAACCTGACTAAAGTGTTGGCACCCTTGATCTCCTCTGGAAGCTGGTTCATCTGTGCACCGCGTGGTAACTAAAGGAGGATTTACCCTGTTTGGAATTAACCTGGGGGAGACTTTACTGTACTTTATTTGATCTGAGGGATCTCAGCTCCCTGTTTGGTATGTTATCACTGATCATGTCTGTTAGAAGTTTAGGTGCTAAGTTATGTTTGGACTTCTATACGAGCAGCAGAACTTTAAAATCTATTCTGAAGGAGACCGGCAGCCAGTGTAGAGACTGAAGAACTGGAGAAATGTGTTCTGACTTTCTAGTTTTGGTTAGAATTGGAGCCACTGTGTTCTGAACGAGCTGGAGCTGTTTAATGGTGTTTTTGAGAAGAGCGCTGAGAAGAGCGTTACAGGAGTCCAGCTGCTGGAGATGAACACAGGAATCAGTTTCTCTAAATCTTGTCTGGAAACAAAGCTTTTGAACCTTGCAATGATTCTAAGATGGAAATAAGCGGATTTGGTCATTGCTTTAACGTGGCTAATGAAACTAAGATCAGAGTCCAGAATCACCTCGAGATTCCTGACCTGATTTGTAGTTGTTAGGCCCTCAGCAGTGAGATACGTGTTAACCTTAGCAACCTTAATAACCTTGCTTTTGCATTTGAATGCAATGGCTTCAGTTTTGTCCCTGTTTAATTGAAGAAAGTTATTTTCTATCCAGTTTTTAATCTCATCAAGACATTGGCAGAGAGAGTTTATGGAGTTGTGTCATTCAGGAAGATAGCTAGATCAATTTGTGTATCATCAGCATAACTAATTAACCAATAATTTGATTTTTCTCTCGTCTCAAGAACTAGCAGCTTCCTGGTAACATATGAGAATTGTGAAAAATCTTAATAAAGAGTCGTAGACTTCTTAGAGACTTACCCAGTCTTGGCAAAATTGGTCCAGTAGGTCATTACCACAGCACTGAGCATTACATCATTTTTGGAGAAGTTACAAGGAAAAAGCTCAGTTGGACCAATCATGGGCAGCCCAAAGACATACGGGATCTCATCACCATGTGCTGCATCAGCCCAGGGCGGGACTTGCTCTGTCTGGCAGTGATGGTAAAAGGCGTAGAAATAAGTTGGTGAGCCAAAACTGGAATGGAGGTCTGCAGTAGCCACTGCTGGTGCCACCCATTGATGATCTGTGAAGAGTGCCAGTAGAGTCTTTCTTCTAGTTTCAGGGTTATGGCGGTCAGCCCAGTCAGTGTACATGAACTTGATAGTTTCCCTCAGGATGTCCTTTCCCTCGGGATAACCATAGAGGTCATCCACAAAACTTGACACAGCATAATCAAAGTCATTGGCTTGCACACCATTCTCATTGTCCACTATGAGTTCCACAAACTTCAGTCCCTCCCCCTGGTTGACGCCCAGCATTATGTCGTAATTGAGAAACTCCCCTTGTTCCATGAGAATCTGAGGGTCATCAGGGATGACATCGCCATCGATAACAGGTCCAAAGGCGATGTGGTAGCGCGCAGGCTGGATGTCCTGCTCTACCAGTTCTTTGTAATGCTTCTTTTGTAGGCACTCAACCATCTCTACTGTATCTTTGAGGTTACATCCCACCTTCTTGGCCAACATGCGGGCATATTTGGCTGGCTGAAAGCTGACAGCCCAGCTTGACAAAGCTGTGCCACTCTGGGCTATTGCTCTCTGGAAAAGACCTGTATCGAAAAAACAAAAAGCAATACTGTCAAAGGAACATTCTAATAGCGGGTACTATGAAGAGAAACATTGGTAAATTGTAATTGTAAATTCACTTGTAAATTTAAGTCAATGAAAATAACCTTTTATTTTATACTACTGGTCTAGGGGCGTGTTTGATTTTGTAATGTCAGAACTGACCCAAGAACTTTCTCATTACAGCTTAATCTTAAGAGAAGGTGTGTTTTGGTTCTGTTTTTAGTGAATGTAATTTTAAAGTAAAGACAGTAGAAACGCAAATGCATTGCCATTGAGAATTAAAACAAGCTTGGGACTATATGCATGCAAAAATGAATTGAGATTTACTAATCTAAACGCAGACAAGACTGCAGATTGTTGAGTGCACCGAAGAATAAATACAGCCAGAAGATGCTGGAAATTAGGTAAAGAAAATCAAACACGTTAACAAAGAATTGATTGGTTGAATTTGTCCATATTTCCAGGAGAATCAAGGGGGTACACAGCTCTTAAAATCATTCGATTAAGTTCAACGGTAAGATGGAGAAAAGAGTATTTTATTAGCTATGTGCCCCCTCGATTCGATTATAGAAGATTATTGTTCTATTCTTGTTACTTTGCATTATCTGTCTGTGATTTTTCAGAATTCAAGACTTCATTGGTAAAGCTTGGCCTACATTTATCACAGTGGCCTAGCAATTAACAGGTATAATGTGTAACATTACTTTACCTCACAATATTTAACTACCGACGCCAAATTTTACCCAGAGTCATTCAGTTATTTCTAAGAAATTATAAATGAAGCACTGTAGTAGATCTACAAATCCAACATAGACTCGATTTTGAATACATTACATTTGTTGTCTTTATTAAATAAATTCATTTCCTTAGTGATTTTAATTGGACGTTTTGGATCATTTTCATTGCTGTCATCCTTCTGAAAAGCCATCCAGGAATTGTCATCAGCCAATCAAGGTGTTACGTTTGCACATGCTCAATTAATTTGATGTTCAGAGAAGGAGATGTAAGCATCATCTCCTGCCCTCCGGAGGAGCCTGGGATTGAGGTGGAGCTGTTCAGCAGATGTGTCTAGTGAAAGTGATTGTGATGTGAGCGAAGACAGATAGGCACAGACACTGCAGCAGCTACTCCTCTGTCTGAAGAGCCCTTCAGCCAAAACAAACAAAGTCGCTTAAATGGCAGGAACAGAAGAAAAGTTGCAAGATTTGCCGCTAGTCACTAAATTAAATAAAAATCACTTATTGGTCTGAAAGCTGCTTAACACTGTGAAAAAAACTAAAGTTGATTCATGAGGCCCTTAGTCACATAATTGAACATATTACTAATTAATCATATATTATTCCCAGGACCCTAAATGCCCCAAAGACAAGAGTGTTTTCCGCCGGTAAAAAAGGCTGCCTCTGCAGATGAGATATATGTATATTCTTTTGAATAAGTTCAACCTTTTTAAGGGTGTAACACGTAACATATGTTCACATGTAAAGATTAAAGAGGCCTAATGCAAAGAGTGACATTGTTCGGTACTAATTTCAGTGAAGATATTTTCAAGATTTAATCTCAACTTCACTCAAATAAATCCGCTTTCAGTCTTTACACATAGATTAACAAGCTTATAGCTGGAAACCTGGTTCTTCAGAGGAGAGTGGTGAATTCAAGCTGTACTTTCAATGTAAATGTAAAAGTTTTGTATATAAAAGGACATATGGCTCCTTTACATTCAGAGCATATCTGCACAACTGGTGCTAGTGAACACATGTTAGCCTACCTGCTTTAGGTATTCTTTGTGAAAAATCCTGCATCCTAACATATTATTGGTAATAAAGTTTGTATAGTGACAAGTAACCAATTGACTTTTAGTTAATATAATATTTAGATTTTGTGTTTCGAAAAGAAGAGAACAAAGGGAAATGAGTGAGAAAGAGCAAAAAGTGTCTGGCTGGAAAAAAAGCAAGTAGACAGACAGAAAAGAAAATTTAGTTACTCTGTTCCCATGGCAACAACTGAGATCTCAGTCTAAGCAGTACAGTTATAAGTAAAACATGTTCGTCATAGTAAATAAAATGGAAACAATGTGTATGTAACACTAAATCAGAAATGAAAAGTTATTTTGGTTTTCCAAAGAAAATAAATTAAAAAGGAGGAATAAAAGTCTCAATGTTTTTGATGATGTTAAAGTAGCTCTAGACCAGAACACTTGTTCATATTCTAAATAATTAGTCTAAAATAGAATCATTACGCTAATAACAGTTATTGAGGTGCAGGCGTACCTTGTGTTGTGCTTGAATTCAATATTCATGGAAACATTGTATGATTCAGGAAAAAAATATATATATATTTTATATCAAATCAATATCAATGAAATCACAATTATTTAATCTGAAATGGTTTGTATTATTAATATCGAGAATGAAGGGCAATTCATTGAGTAAAAAAAAACGATAATTCAATTGTTCCTGCTTGTTTATAAACTCTCCTTGTCACCGTTTAATTTGAAGAGACATAAATGTGAGTTTATGCTTTTGAATTGATGTTCTTCTGACTTTTTAATTTGTCCAGACTATGATGATGTTTTTGTTAAATTATTGTAAAGCTTCAGAATTGCATGTTAACAGAAAGTGACATTGCTAGGAGTAAAGGTGGCCTAAAAGGATGGTGACATTGACTTGTGTATTTCAACAATCATGAAGACACACGCTCACACACAATTAAGAAGTGGACAGTCATGGGAGTAACACCATATGAGCAGTCAGAAAATTATCAGAAGCCTATAGCTTCTAAAATCAAAATGTGATGTAACAACAAGACTGCAAAAATCTGTAGAATAGAAAAAAAAATGTTAGTGCTTTCTACTTACCTTTGGTAGAATTGCTCCAACGGTTCCCTTCAGAATAATGAGAGAGTGTCAGGAGGTTGACACAGGAGGCCCCGGCCCCAGAGCCAAACACTGTAATGCGTAGAGGGTCACCCCCAAAAGAAGCAATGTTTTCACTGGTCCAGCGCAGAGCCTGGATTTGATCCAGAAGTCCATAGTTTCCTTTAGCTGCTTGGTCTCCCGTGCTCAAAAAACCTGTGGAAAGAAGAAAAGACTGAATGAATGTTTGACTTAATTACATCATATTTTTAGAATACTAAACTCATCAACAAATTTGCCAATATTTTATGTAGGGTCTCCCTTACAGCTGTTCTGAAACCAAAAAGGAACCCTTAGTGGTTGCAATTCTTTACTGCAAAACCGTTCAAGCATCAGGCGATATTCCTATTTCCAGATGAGCCAAATAACACACCTCTCTGCAGCATATTAACTTTAACAAAAAAAGTTTCCATTTATAAACCCCTGACTTAGGAATCCTATCACTTTTTTGCAAAGAAATATCAAATGTTGCATCGAGTTTGTTATGTTATATTTCAAAAGCATTATGTTTTCTCTCCGTTTGCAGTAAGCATGCTACTCTCAAGTAGCACATGATGTACTCAATCTCTCTCATCTGATAGTTGGATCATTTCAAACATTTAAATAAGATTATTTCTTTTGAGAAAACTAGGCATTAATCAACATTGACTGTATATTACGTGAACATAGTAAGTGTGAGGGCATCAGGTTTTAGATGATGTAAGCAAATGAGGCTAAGAGTTTGAATAAATCACTACCTTAAGTAAAAAATGGGCAAAAAGACATTTTTTTATTTTAAAATACATTTTTCTATTCCATTTTTGTAATCTTTGAGTTTAGATGTAAAATAATGAGACTCAACATTACGTTAAATAATTGGAAAAAAGACGAGAAAATGCATGTAAAATGCCACTTAACTTTTTCATATTTAATCAAATTAAAAAAAGGTTTTGATATTTCTGAATAAAAGTGATACATTGCTGAAAATCAGTATCAATAAACATAATGCTTCTTTGGTTTAACTCAAAAAAGGAAAAATATACCGTTTATTTCCTTTCTTGGGGTGATCAGTTGGTAGAACTTCAGCTCTCTGAGGTCATTAGCAATTATTCCACTGCTTTAATTCCACGAGACGTTTGTGCATTGAATGAAAAACAAGGCACTAACTAATTCACTTCCATAGCTTAGCAGGGAAACCCAGGACTGTCCTCAGGGTTCTTGTGGAAGATGGATTGTGTGAATGTTTGGTGACGATGACCAATGTTTGGTGAAGATGACCATTCGCGTCTTGTAATTGCCCTCCAAGTCCCACAACACAACAAATGTGAAAAGCAACAAAACAAGTGCTTAATGCTTAGCTCATTTACAGAAACAAGGCTGCAAATTAACAAAAGCCTCTGCAAAAACATTTTGAATTATGCTTGAAAAGCTCACGCAAATTAATCTGACCCTTCCCCTGCTTCCTTCTTTTAGTTAATTGAGTTCTTTATTGGATTTAATTAATCTAGTTGTGTTGCTACATCGAGAAGTTGATCTCCTGGAAGTGGCCGTCAAATAGAAGCATGCAGTTAATTGATTTCTTTTAGTCGAGGCAGTGTGCAGAGCAAATCAAAAGGACCAGGCAGAGGCTGGAAAATGATTACCAATCAAACAGCAGGCTGTCAGGTGCTCATGCCTGCGGCGCCGAGCCGAGAGCACATTTGGCTGCTCACACAGGATCAGCCTGCTTTCAATGGCCATGCATACAGAGAGGTGCAATCCAATCATGGAGAACAAAGAGGCATCCCTCTGCTGAGACACTAAATAGCTGCGACTTGTGAATGGACATGTATTTGGTACAATGAGAAGAAAACAGGCTCACAACAATGTTCTTTAATGAGGCAAGCAATAATCATGGATTTTATCACTGTGTTCAACAGGACTGTGTTAGATTTGGAGAATAAGAGGTATTGACACATCACTGGGTATAAATAAGGGCTGCTCGTGTTAGGACAGCACTATAAGCATAATTAACTTTGTATGAAAATAGAAGTGACAATGACAGAAATATCATTGGAAACAGTGATGTTGGACCAAATGTTCATATGATCGCACGTATTATGAAACAAATAACAATCAGTAAACCAAAGCATTCATCACAGAGTCAAACAGAATATCATCAACACAAAACAATATAAGTCCAAATTAAACTGTACGATGAGTCGTGCTCAACGGAGAGGCTTCGAGGCTTAAGAATTTTCTCAGTTCAGCATTCAGTGGCCCCGGATAAACGTTAATCCACAAAGAATAAACTCAGTCTAAGATGCTTATAAAAGATTAAATCTTGTAAACTATCTTCACAAATTTAGAGCCCTGAGCGTATTCCAGGGTTTACTACAGCTTACCATTTTCTATACTACCTCTGGAAGTTTTCTCTGGATCTGCACCCAGAATCAGATAGATTGCTTTCACACTTGCTGAACTCTGCAATCTAAATTAAATTCACCCTTCACTGAAAAGAACGCCTTACACTTAACTACTACACTATTTTTATTCAGATGATACTCATTTACATAAATGTAACTTTCTGTACAAAGCTGAGCTTTCAGACGTGCTAATCACATTCTATCACAAGCTATTTTACTAAAATGAACAAAATGTATGGATTTGTTTACAGAAACAATTGTTACTACATAATACACATTTCATGATAGTTCTTGATTTTGTGACACTATTAAAAAGAAAAACTTTTAGCTTGTAGGCTTGTTTCTAGAATCAAAACCTTTACAACTAGCATTAAAGTCCCTATTGCCTAGCAGTACAAAAGCAATGAACCAGAATGACATTGTTTGGCTTAAACAGTTAAATCAACAACTAGATGAAAAATCACAAAGAGGCTTGGTTCCAAGTGCCATGAGCATAATTCAATTGCTCGTGAAATCTACGTATTGAGCTGTTAAATTAATTTCAAAATTGACTGCCAAAGGTCAATATATTGGCAACACAGTTTAAAGGGAAACATGAATGAGGGAAATGCAGAGAGAGAGAGAGAGAGAGAGAGAGAGAATGAGTGAAAGAGAGGGTTCTCTGTGTGTATATGTGTGTGTGTGTGCGTGTGCGTGCGTGTGTGTGTGTGTGTGAGAGAGAGAAAGAGTGAAGGAGTGAGAGAGAGTGGTGAGTGCGCGAGAGAGAGACAGAATGAGTGAAAGAGAGGGTTCTGTGTGTGTGTGTGTGCGTGTGTGTGGGCGTGCGTGCGTGTGCGTGCGTGTGTGTGTGCGAGAGAGAGAAAGAGTGAAGGAGTGAGAGAGAGTGGTGAGTGCGCGAGAGAGAGAAAGAATGAGTGAAAGAGAGGGTTCTGTGTGTGTGCATGCGAGAGAGAGAGAGAGAGAGAAAGAGTGAAGGAGAGAGAGAGAGAGAGAGAGAGAATGAGTGAAAGAGAGGGTTCTGTGTGTGTGTGGGCATGTGCGTGCGTGCGTGTGTGTGTGCGAGAGAGAGAAAGAGTGAAGGAGTGAGAGAGAGTGGTGAGTGCGCGAGAGAGAAAGAATGAGTGAAAGAGAGGGTTCTGTGTGTGTGTGTGTGTGTGCATGCGAGAGAGAGAAAGAGAGAAAGAGTGAAGGAGAGAGAGAGAGAGAGAGTAGTATAAATTCCCTAAAGGTTTAAAGATGAAAAGACAAAGCAAGAAATGCAGTCCAGGAGATGCAGAATTAGTACATTTGCCAGCTCAGCCGCTTTCAAAAAAAGAAATGTCACAGACTGTTGGCACTTTCACTGTCTGTTCTTTCTCTAACCCGGCACTGAGACAAATTGGACCTCCTGTTGTAGTTGTGTCCCTAAAAATATTTACAGTGTGACAACACCTTTGTATTTTTCCCCACTGCTGAAAAAAATCACAGACTTCATAACTGAAGAACCAGACGCCATCTGTTCTGTTAGAAAGTGAGAAAATGTAATGACTGGCTAAAAGCTGGTTTGAAAAGATCGCACCCACGAAAGCTATGCAACTGCCTCCAGTGGTAATTAGCTGAACTGCATGAAGATAATTATGAAATAGTGGTCAGTGAGCACAGATGGTGTGAATAACTGGCTTTGAGCGATATCTCTGTCAAAGACGATTAATACACTTGAGCTCAGTTCTGGCTAATGGCAGGATGCGCTGCAGGATCCCAACTGGATTCGACTTGACAGACCTATTCTTGTCTTGAAGCTTTGATATGCAGAATCAGAAAGCTGCAGCTTCAGGCTATAAAATAAATAAAAACTATTCCTTAGATAAATGGCATTAAAGCAGAGAGAAGGAAAATATAAACAATCATCTCCTTTTATTTCTCATCTCATGTCTCATTCTGAACATATTTTATGGGAATATTTTGTGAATACAAGAAACGACACGGTAAAGAGTTTACATTATCATCACTGAAACAATGCAGTTCAAACAAGCGCTATGACAGGGTGATCTTCAAAGTGTAAATACAGGTAAATGTACATTTTAATAATAGAGCAGATGATAGTATAACACCTAGACTGGATGTTGCATTATTTAGAATATATTATGGCCATCAGATTCTTACCAGGTTAACATCCTTGTCACATCTCATTTCTGAGGACTGAATAAATTAAAGTCCTCACGGCTAGCGCAGTTTGCTGACTGCGATGAACAAACAGCATTTCAATTCTCATTCTTGTCTCATGAAATAGTATATATTCAACTATGCAATTTCAAAAAACATTCAGCAGAAAGAACAATAACACTAGACTAGCATCAAAAGCACATAACCCTTAATGTCTTTATCTTCAACCCTTCAAGGTCGCTGAAAGTAATTGTTTTAAGCACTTTCACATTTTACAATACTTTTTACAGTAATACGCTGTGAGAAAAGTCAAATTACTGTCTATTACTATAACTCTAAAAATTCACTTTTAACAAACTCCAGCCCTCATTTTCACCCACAAAAGTTCCACATAGAATAACAAACAACTTTTTTCAGTTACTATGGCAACATGTAGACTGAGGCAGTGTTTGTGATCATATTTATATATAAATGTATATTGTATATGTTCATAATCTGCATGTCAAACTTATTTATTTATTTTTTCAAAAGTAGTCTTGTATTGGAGCAGGTTGTACTAACTTGTAAACAGGTTTGTTTAACTTTAGGCCATGCATTTAAAATGAGATAAAATAAGAAGAAAATCATGGTAGAGGAAAAAACATTTTACACAATTGTACATACATTACATACATTATTTTAGTCTTCGATAATCCTAATTGGCATACTGCTAAAAGTACATTAGCTTCACAGATAATTTTAGTGGTATAAATAATCTGTGGTCTGATGAAAAAGTGGTGTTTATGGGTTCAGTAGAGTGTTAATTACTTTAGCTGCTTGCTGAGAAGCATTGGGAGCCTAATGAAGGCTAATGTAAATACTTGCTCTTCACTTATTCCACTTGGCTAGCTTTGCTTAAGGGAAGCACAGCATCTTCTCTCAGGGCCAAACCACTGCTGTGAATCTCCAGTACACAACCTGCACCAAGCAGCCATCCATATGGATCGGTCTGCTTTAGAGCTATATACGATCTGCATCCGAGTCAATCTCAATATGGACTAAACTCAATGTCTCATTATCTTATGAGTTTGTAAAAAGAGATCAAATGTCAACATGTTTTAATGTTTTTATTTATTTAACATGCAGCAGAGGAGGAGGGTTTAAAAGGACAAATCTCTAAGGATTTTAGGAGGAAAATGCTTTTTTTTCTGCATTATTTAATCAGTGTCATAATTTTACATTAGAGGTCAAGTTATTTCTGTGTTACCTAAACATCATATGACATATGTATCTGTGGCAAGTTTGACTTCTGACATAGTATCTGTTTTTGGGAATTGTAATATCCTGCTTTTACCCTCAATTTTTTTATCATAATGTTGGATAATAATTGTAAAAAACAACAACAAAACTGATTGTTCTGTGGCTGTTCAGTGATTCTCATATGGGTAATTTACTGACTGCTTCATACTAAGCCCCTCCTTTGCATGATGCGACCGGAGTTGTCACATAGCTGTTACATGAACGCTTTACCTGCCCCCAACGCAACACAGGTTATTTTCATCACAGAATCTGGACAATTAAAGAGTTAACACATCAGCTACACAAGAAGCTCTGTTTGTGTCATGTCATGAACATGACAAGTGGTCTTATTTTAAACTGAAAAATTCCGTAAACTTCAATGCCGATTAAAAGACAACGAAAGTGTTTTTTTTTTCTTTCAGAATCCTGACAGAGGCACTTTAAAATTCAACCCAGCTTCCACTTTCAAGTTACAGGAGCCGCTACTACTGAAGGCAGCTCTTATTCGTTGTGAAAAGAGCAGTTCCTCACAGAGACAGTGCTTTATTATTAAATAGAAATAGGGTTCTGTGTGGATTTAATTACGATTAAGATTATGCTTGCTTTGTTTTCAACTCAAAGGGAGCATTTTGTACTGTTAGCATTTTGTACTGTTAGCCCTGTGAACAAAAAAATCACAGAGATGGCTGCGTTCGTTGAAAAGTGGTTCATTGACACACTGCAATTGGATAACAGCATAGTTAGGTTAGTGATCTTTATTATGTTATGATGAGTTGCGTGCAGTAATTGCATGGGTGTGTATAGGTTTCAAATCAGTTACTGGTCCTGAATAAATTTAATAAAAAAATATGTGCTTCTAATAAAGCCAGTTTCTTAGACTTGCCCAAAATGAAAGATTTCACAAGGACAAAACCTCCAGACAGACTCCTCTTTGTCATAAAGAATCATTGTTCAGTTCAAATTATTGAGCAAATTGTTAAATCCTTCTGGATATAAACAAATAAACAAATTAACATTCCCAACTGCACATCTTCCACTTAAGTGCCACAAATTAAATATGCAAGTGTAAACAGGGTTAAAGAAACCATTGATTTTTTTTCTCCACGTCAGTTTTAATTTCCTATCAAATAATCCCATTGCAAAGCAGTTGTTCTTATAGTAAATGCAATGTGTGAGGTGAAACAAAACACACATTTAAAGTTTAAACAACAGGAAGCCATAGCTGTTCTTCAAAACACTGCACTGCAACATTTATGAATGCCCAAAATTGCAGCGCAGCTTTCTTTGAAATGCACAGCTCGATAGTTGCAATGCTTCAAAACCTGATCTGAATTGTTAACCAGCTCCCTTTGCACAGAAAAGAACAACATTTGCATACAGATAACAGCCTTCTGCGGTTTAACACATACACACTCTCTGAGGAGGACAGAGACGGAGAGTGAACGCGAGAGGGAGAATAAAACCTTTTCATAAGAAGTGAGAGTCTAAAGATAGCCCCCCATCTTTTTCTACCGCTACTCTCCAGTGCACATTCTGGAATTATTGCTCTCCTCTGACGTGTAGAAGAGTGAAGGAGTGAGGCTGAGGCTGTCTTCCAGATTCTGGTGACCCTATCACTGCTAAAACGCTGAAGCAGAAAGTACTGTTATCTAACTGTCTTCATCCAGATACTAGAGCCTCTACTAGCAGTGTTTCTGAGGGAGAGAAGGGGATTTTCTTTATTTTCTCAACTTGAACACAATACAGTTTTTCCATAACTGTTTTAAATAACACAGAGTGACTGTGATTTAAGGTGAATACTGGAGAGACAAAACGTAAAAAGTAAATGTCAAAGTGTGTTTTATAGGCTGAAGCTAAGATCTAAGAAACCTGCATGGGTCCTGGAGGCCAGGTCTAACTAATGAGGCTGCAGGAAGGAAGGACTGATGTGGCTCCCTCCAGTGACAAATAGACCACTTTGAAAATGTCAGAAGCTTCTGCAGATGAGCGGCCACCGCTGGGCCAGACACATGTTTAATACACTGTGTACGCCTGTGACCACTGATAACTGTCACCACAGTTCAGTTCACTTGAGCCAAACAGTGCAGCAGTGACAAAGAGGCTGGCAAAACTCATTTTGAACTTTCCTTCATCATAAGAACTTGACGAACTAAGACAGATTATACTGTGCACAATGTTAAATTAAAGTTCACTATAAATCACTATTTAGATCATGTAGACAATGACAAACAAACACTAACACTGGTAATGCTATGCTAATGATCACAAATGAGCTTGGAATTAATGACCAAGTCTGTGTGCAAGAGTGACACAAATCCAAAGTTTTGGTTGATATGTGATCTTTATCGGAACTTTTCATGAAAGTCTGAACCGCTTAATTCTATTTTTCTTAATCCAGACTAAGGTGACTTTCATATGGGCTCTTGAATTTGGTACATATTTGATATTTTGCAAACCTCTTTCTTGGCCCAACTTAAACATGGTTTATAAAGCTTTATTCATTTCTTATATCTGTAGGCTAATTTGAATGAATTGAAATTCCTCCTCAATCAAAACTCAAGAGGAAACGGCTTTAGCTTATTTTTAAGTCAGTTGATTCTTCAATGAAAATGCTGTTCTCAGCGGTACGTAGAAACCTGTTGTTGGGACACAACGCCGCCGTCTGTAATTACTGTGTGAGTGGAGGACAAACAAAAAATCATTGGGCCTCCCTGCAGCCTCTGAGTAAATCTGCCGTTTGACCCTCAGGAGTAGCGAGAATAAGTTTGATCGTGCTTGATAGCGGGGCAATGCTGCTGCAGCAACCGAGAGCACATTTTGCCACAGTCAAATCTCACCATCCGTTTGTTTCATTTTAAACAGGACATTTGGAGACATTCATTCATTCATTCATCTTCATGTCGGCTTTATTCCCTTTCAGGGTCGCCACAGCGGAATGAACCGCCAACTCTCTGGCATTTGTTTTACGCAGCGGATGCCCTTCCCTGCCGCAACCCATCGCTGGGAAACATTCACACACACATTCACACTATGGGCAATCGTTCTTACTCAATTCACTTATTCCGCATGTCTTTGTTCTTGTGGGGAAACCGGAGCACCCGGAGAAAACCCACGCGATCACGAGGAGAACATGCAAACTCCACACAGAAATGCCACCTGCCCCAGCCGAGCCTAGAACCAGCGACCTTCTTGTTGTGAGACGACCGTGCTACCCACTGCGCCACCATGACGCTCATCATTTGGAGACATTTTAATCAAAATACTAAATCCTGCGCACTACGGTACATCATATAAGTTACTTTGAGGTTGTTTAAAAGTGAAGCTACTCACACGCATTCTCCCCCTCTGTGGGGGTGCGAGCCTTTTATGATAGCAGGACGGCGTTTGCTTTAAAGATAATCAAAAAGTAGCTTAAAACTTAATTTATCTTTAATGTCTGCAGCTGTAATAATCAAAGATGGTATGGTTCACAGTGAGTTTTATCCCAAAATTGCCTGCTTTTAACACAGAAATTCACAATTTATATAAGATTTATGCAATGATTACAACATAAGTTTATTCTTTGCTCTGCTAATATAATGGCGTTGCTGATCTGAGGAAACTTGAGGAAATTTTATCAGATGCTCAATTGTACAAGGCTTGAGAATTTTTTCAGTACAAGTTGCTGTTGTTATTTTGGAGACAGGGAATTGATCTGCTTTTTAGTGTACTGTACTGTATTTACTAGTGTGTCATTTACACAATACAAGCTTTGTGTTTGTGTAGTTCGTTACTCATTAGTAAATTTGTGGGATTAGTAAAATAAGAACTTTTGACTCTACATACCTATCCAAATATTCGGTGTGGAAAGTTTCCTGCTTGAACATGCCTTAAATGAAACAGCCATAGCTCACATATCTGTCCGAGAGATTGGTGCGCACAAAAAAGAATTCAGCTCTGTCATTAAGGACTCGTTTTTAGTGAGGACACTAAATGAAAAGCTGACTGTTTCAGTGACGTGAGTAAAACGTGAAAGACAGAAAATGTCACGATGTGACATTTGTATCGTTCATATGGGAAAAAATCTGCTCTACCTGCAAACTGTTATGACAAATATTAAAAAAGAGAATAATACAACAATCTGAGTAAATTAACTCTCACCTATGTGTTCTGATTATTATCAGTGTTATCCACACGCACCAAGGAAAACCAATCACTCCTGAAAATCAATATTACTAACGAGTCAGATGCGTTCTTTTGGCAAACAACAAATCACTACTCATGAGCTACATCCAGGGGCAAGGAGCAGCACTGCATCAACATTACGCAGCAGCTTGTGAAATACAACCCACAGGGAAGCCATACAAACGCTCCTGTTAATCTCAATTTGGATAGATGTGCAGAGACATTTAGCCCATGTCTTTGTACGCTTTTACACAGTCTTTTTTAAATTACTGTCTAAGCAAGTATTCAACCTCATAAAAACAGAAAACTGTCCTTAGTGTGCTAATATAGCAGGTGGATAAATAATCCTTTCTGAAAAAATCTATAGACAAGCAGAATATATATTCAGAAAATCCTTAGCAAAGCAGAGCAGCAATAAATAACACATTAACAGGCAACCATTTAAAACAAAATACAATTTATTTGTAGTATGTAACCTTTTTATTCTTCTATTCCCATTTACGGCTCTAAAGACACTAAGCCTGTCAAAAACACATTCATTCCTCAAAAAGTTGTTTTCAGCAAATGATCACAATCACATTCTTTTCTTTTACTGAGAAAAAAGATTGGCAAACTGTTTTTTTCCAATGCAACATAAAAACTAAGATGAGTTTTATTGTAGAAAAAGTTGCTATTCTTTTTGTTCGCATCTATGAAAGACATGCCAGAGCTCCAAACGTCCACCCACACTGTTTAGCAGCGAGAAGTTTTTGCAGAGGCTCTTGTCTGTCAGTTTTGTCAGATGCTTTTGGTAAAGAGCAGACAAATATGAGATGGAATGTCAGCAAGGCCATGCAGGACGTCAAGGGAACAGCATTGAATGCTCTCTCAGGGGCCACCACGGTTAACCATGTTTGACAGCTGGAGCAGCTGAAGTCTCTACCTGAGCTGCATCAGCCAATCAGAGCTTTTGCTGCTCTGTCTGAACCTGTGGCAACATGATCCCTGAAAAAGAGTGAAACTGTAAGCTGACACCCTCCCAGATTGGATGTCACAGTGTCACACTGGGACCTAATACACCACAGGCCCATGAGCACTATGGCACTGTAGGCTACAACACTGTAGACACCTCTCAAGATTCTCATTGAGTGTTCTACCCTCTTCTTTGCCCCTTCATTAAGCATGTTTTTTGTTCATCCGTCAATCTATCAATGCATTTAAAGTAATTAATTAGACAGTCCACCAACCAGAAGAAAAGCACAGGAGACGAAGCAACATGGGGAGGTGAGGGGCGCATTTCCTGCAGGGAACCAGGAGCAATGAGGAGACACAGTAGAGTCCAACACAGAGTGGGAACACATCAAGATGGCAAACAACGGGCTGCTGGAAAATAGTCGTATATACAATGAAAAAAGAAAGGTGATTGGATTATAAGATAACAATGATCAGGTTTGTCGACTGAGCACCGTCCAACAACTATTTTACGTCTGCACTTCATCTTAATCTATGTTTTAATCAATGTTTTTACATTTTCAGTTTTTAATCACTAGGATTTTATATGACTTTTTTATGCTTGGTTTTATTAAATGTACTTTCTTTTTATTCTTTGTTTCCAATGTAAAGCACTTTGAACTACCCTGTGTACGAAATGTGCTATACAAATAAACTTGCCTCGCCTAATATAGACATACGTCTTTCACTGCAGATATGTTTCCAACAATATGGATTATGAGGTTAATCGTCTAATTAACATAATTTAGGAGGAACTTGACTAATCACCATGCAATCATACTGTCCCATCTAACTGCATCATCGCCAGTATAAAAGACACAACCAAAGGGCTAACACTAACATCGTGCACATTATCCCTCCTTCCACCCCTTCGCCTCTCACCATGCACGAGTCCTCTCTTACATAAACAGTCCACATCTCGCTCAAACTGCGGTAGTAGTTAGAATTCTAATACGCTCCTCTAGTAAGCTTCTCGCCAGTCACGTTTACGATAGTAGGTAATTATAAGCAAGAGAGAACTCATGAAATTCATTGAGAATTCGAGTAAAAATGATCTACATAAAACCTGAGGCTCAATGAAAAAAAGTATCCGATGACAAATCTTCCACTCATTTCACTCCAACAATCTACAACAATCCTCTTTGATGAAGAGTAGAAGACATCATGCTGAGTGCTATTAATCAGCAAAGGAGAAATCTCTACAACTCTATTAACAATACAAAAACCAATAATAGTGTAAAAGACATTAGGTAGTCATCTAGACATTCGTCCTCTAAAACATAACTTCTCTGGGACACTCTCCATCTATCAGCGAATGAACAGAACATTCACATACACAACCTGAATAGATAATGGCAAAATAAATACTCCCAGCCAAAACAAATACCCATCAGTTAAAACCGTCAACAGAGAAGGTTCTCCGTGCCAAACAAGTATTTGTTAGTATCAGATGTGAATGCTTAAACAAGCCTGAATGTAACCGATAAAGACTTTACTCTGTCAATCAAAACAACAACAAAGTCATACTGTGCTTTTAAACCAAACTTATATTCTGATCTCTGTAAACACACCTTTAACGACTACAAACTACCTAAAGCTGAAACACTCCATAACAAATAATAAAGATACATGTTGACAAAGGACAAAAAAAACAAGAGAAGTAAGAAAGAAGAGAAGTATCATCTATCAATTAAGCATGCTTTCTCCTGCCGCTCTTTGAAGATGCATCACAAATTCACATTTGCCTTGTGCTTGCATCATTAATGAATCACAAGGCAGACATTTGTGTTTGATTGTATTAGAAGAGCTAAAATCCTGATGGGGTCTGCTGCTTCAAAGGCGTCTGTCTGAAAGACTTCAGGCCAGCTTGGAAATGCGCAAATCTAGCAGGCTCTTAAAATTTTAAACAGAGACAGAGACCTTCTTTTGGGAGCAGCTGTCAAACCTGTCCTGGTGTAAAAGATACACACAAACATCTGTCAGCGGAACCTCAGCTCTCAGCAAATGTGAGGCTAGCTTCATCCCATGACTTATCACATACGTGTCTCAGAGACGGACGTTTTTTAAGTAAAATGATTGAGTGGAAGTTTGCTCTGTTAAAGTCCTCTCTCTTTCAGTTTGAAGTCTAAAAGGGGAATTACAAAATTAAAAAACATAATTATACATTAAATGTTACACAATGTATTATGTGAAACAAGTTTTAAAGGGGGTGGGAACACTTAAAATTAGGATTGTCCCAATCTAGGAAAGGTTTATCTATATTTGAGTTTTTTTTTTCTTGTTTCAAGAGTGCAGCGCAAGTACAGAACTCTTTCATCAAAGTTAGATAATAACTGAATGGGTTTTAAGGTTTCGGGTATTGATGATTTATTTACGGGTAGATACTTTTTCTTGATTTCTTTTTACAAGCATTTGAGTCTTATTTTAAGAATGAATATTCTTACCCCATTGTCAGATATTTTACTTGATCTAAGAAATAAGAACTAGATTTAAGATTTTTTTCTTGTTTCAAGATGCATGTTTTTACCAGTATTGAATTTCTTAAAAGAAGATATTATTAACATTTTTGAATTAGGAATATGTTGAGTCAAAATTTCTTGTTTTAAGATCAGCGACAAAATCAGCAGCTTGTTTTACAAAGTTTCTTAAGTCAAGAAAATAAATGGCCGGAATAAGCATTTTTTTTCTCCTCAAGCAAATGTATGTGTTATTTTCTCAAAATAAGCTAAGTAATCTAATTTAGAAAGGTTTAAATTAGAAAATTCTTCCTAAAATAAGAAAATCAAGATTTTCAATTTTAAGCATTTTCAGCTTTGCTTGTTTTTTTTTTTTGTTTTTTTGCAGTGTACTTATTTGTAATTTTATTCTGCAAGGCTGCATAGATAAAAATGCATTGGGTGAAATTCATCAATGTATATAAATACACCAAATGAGTTTTTTTCCAAACCTAGCTATTCCTCTGTCTTCCTAACCGTAGCCTGGATATTACCATATAACTGTCACCTCTTTGTCAAACATGCTTATATGCTAATATGCTTATTAAAATTGCTATAAAATCCTTCCTCCAAAAAGACATCAGTCTCCAAAAGCAGATGCCTCATTAGCTGGCCTGCATTGCTGCTGAAGCTATTAAACAGCAGGCTGACCGACAGAATGTGTGTCGGTCAGTTCATCAGAGGACGATTAACACAGCCAGTCAGATTCATTGCTTTGAGTATGAGCAGATCTAAGACTGAATGAGATCACTGACAGCCAAACAGAGATATGAGAATATGAATTGAGAAGCACAGCTGGAAGACTGGCATCCTCCACTGATGTGCCTGCCACTGGAGACTCCTCAGTAAACAAACCGCTCGCCACATGACTATAAACAAACCTCCGTCATCTCAGAGAGTCTGCCGCTGCTCAGACACATCCAGAACTGACACAAAGCATCCTGAGGGGAGAAGAAGAGCCTTGAAGGATCCACAAAAACAGAAGGAAAGGTCAGAAATCTCCAAAGATTTAACCACAAAAAATCAAGTGGAACTCAGATTAAACGCTGGACAACTTGTAGTTTTGTTTTGTTCTGTTTTATAGCGCATTTTCTGATTCACAAAAAAAAACTTGATAATAAAATTCGAATTGATCAAAAAAAATTTTTTTTGAGAGAGATTATATCATTTCAAAATCAGATGAAGCAGACGGCTTCCACTTTCTAAACAAACTGCTCAGGTAGATGTTAGCAGTTTATTTAGATCATTTATTATATATACATCCAGATCCAAATCTGAGCTGAAACAAATAGTTTTCATGATTTGCCTCGTAGACAATGTAATGTAAGTAGTCGTGTGAACCTGGCTAACACTCTTCTAACCTTCGTAGTGAGCTAACATGTGTTTTGACCTGCGGGTATCAAAAGCAGAGAGATCTGGCCTTCAGCGATGTGTGCAGAGGTAAGGTTTCCTGAGGGTATACGCGCAAGTTCTGAGCTGCACATCATCTGCATTCCAAAACACACAACGTAAATGTTCCAGACAAAAATATACATCTCTTTAGGAATCCAGTTCACTTACTAATAAAACAATGTAAAATGAACATCAAGCAAGTAGAATTTCTTCAAAGTTTTTCTATTCTTTTCCCACATTCATTATAACATAACTGAACGTCACAATAAGTGTTTCACAATAATAGCTCTGGAGGAGCGTTGCAGGATTCAAACTGAAAGATAATCTTATCTGTCTATTTCTGAATGTCTCACACAGATAGATTTGAACGTTTGTGAGTTAATTTTTATTTTAAGAATTGCACATTTGTTCAAGTTGCAACAACTTGTCTGACAAAAGTCAGACGTGCAGCTATTTGGGATTTAGAAAGTATAAAGTAAATCCATCAAGCCCCCGTCTGTTCTGCTCCAGCAAGATACTTCTCTTTCATTTTCTATTGTTTAATTCGCAATTAAAAGTTCACAATTACAAATTTGCTGTAAGTAAGCTTGATGTATAAGTTTGGATCATCTATGTAGGACTTCGAAGTACAGGTTTGCTAAATCTAGGGTTAAACTCAAGCCAAACAATGCCACTGTAACATTACAGCCCACATTCAACATATATAGATAAACATATAAAAAGCATCAAGGCATGAGGCATGTAGTGCCGGGCCAGTTTTTTTTATTAATTCAGAATTATTATTCGTTTTTTTTTTTACATCATAATAGTTTAATTGTATAGTAAATTGAGGAACTTTGTTCCAAAAATCATTTAAAAGATGCACTGCCACTTCACAAAAACTGAAGCTCTGTTGTCTGACTGCACACTGTATTTACATTAGCTCTCATGTTTTATTTTTCACAGAACAGTGTTACCAACTATAGTTTCAGCAACCTTTTTTTTTATTAATTTAGTGGCTACTATTCTACTACACTAAAAGTGGTGACTATGGTTTAAAATTGTTTAATCTCAGGTTTAAAACGTAATTAGAGGCAGCCAATTATTGACCAAGCTTTGGTTAACAATAGATTTTTTTTGTTTGTTTTACATTTATTTAAACCTTATTTAAGAATGGAGTATGTTTGATATGTTTGATTGTGTTAAAAAGATTGTAATGAATGTTGCAGTTTTTATTTCTTTAAAAATGGATTCTGAGAATAAGTCGAAACAGATTTATTTTTTTGCAAAACCACCCAGCTCTATGTTCATCCAATACATATGTGTTCCTTTTGCTTTTGGAAACCATAAAACATTCTATTTCTAGTAGCAGCAATTTACAGCTTTTTAAAATGATTATTGTGGGTCCAGCTCTCCAACACAGTTCAGATTTATCATGTGGCCGCTGTAAAAATTAATTGCTAGCCCAGGTTTAGATAGAAACAAATACAAACATGTTAATATATCTGATTTAAGGTCTAGTGATAATTTTTTCCAAATTAAATTATACATCTTTATTGGCAAACAATCCTCCTAAGCCCCCCCCCCCCTCACAAACAAACACTGATGATCAATCAATCAATCAAGTTTTTATATAGCGCTTCTTTAGCAATTGCTTTCAAAGCAGCTTCACAAAGTCCTCGTGATGACCCGAGAAACAATCAGTGGATCATTCTGCCACTGGAAGGAAAATGCTACTGGTCTAATCTGAAACAATCATCAATGCTAAATGCTATCCTTAAAGAGCTATTGCTAGAACCAGAAACTTTTTTATGTTAAAAAGCAACTAATCATCTCGATGGTAGATGAACGGTGAGCCTAAATTATTATCAAGTGGAGAGTTATGTATTTTCTATAAAAAAAAAAAAGTTGCACAGACTCTTTTCAGCTTTACAGCTTTCAAAAAGCAACTGAAAACTCTTCTCTTCAGGGAACACCTACTATAAAAAAACCTTTCTTTCTTTTTCCTCCTCTGTCTTTATCTTCTTCCTCTACGTCCTCACTGCTTTGGTTTATTGATCAGTTGATAAAATGTCTATTATGAGAAGCTGAGATAGACTTTGACCGTGTAACAGATCGTCTCTCCCTTAATGTAAGTCACTTTGGACAAAAGCGTCTGCCAAATGCATAAATGTAAATGTTCTTTTCTCCTTAGACAGTTGATATTTGATTTAAAAACAGATTTAAAAAACACACATTTAGCTGTGAGGCTCATGATGGGGGAATGAAAGACAGTTTGTTGATTCTTGGAAAAGCCCAATGAGTCTCTCATTCCTGTTCCTAAAATTAGTGTGGTATCTGCAGCGAGGCTTTGATAAAGGCTCTCAGCAGCTCAGTGACAGCAAAACATTCACACACACAAAAAAAACAGCATGTTGAATTCTAAGTTTACCCACGATTGAAAGAGAACAGTACGATCATTTCTGCAGTCTCACTTCCTGTTTGCAAAAAGAGAAAGATAGAAGAACAAACATGGCCCAATAGCTCGCACACTATTCAGGAAAAGGAAAGTTCAAAGACATCAAGTGCACACAATGACTGTCGGATCACAGATGTGTCAGTGTTAAGTGTGCAGATGTGTTCATTATGTTTGTACACCGAGGTGCAATTAAAAGAAGCCATATGAGCATGTGCTGCTGAGACTGATAAGACAACAACGATTAACCCAGAGGTGAATAACTGGGGTGAGGTGGAGCTCAAGCCATTGTTAAACTAATGAGAATGCCATGCTGTTTAAATGCTTTGAAAACACAGACATTCTAATAAAGAACTCTTAAAAACTTTAAAATCCAGAATGATAATTTGACACAAGGATCAAGCCCAGTATCAATATTTTTTGACAATAGTAACTGTGTGTTATTACCAATAGTGCTCGTGTCAATCAGCAATACTGGATTTTTAAAACCAATGTTTTGCGAGAGCCATTCCGACACAGATTATTTTTTGGTATGTGTCTTTCTTGACAAAAACATCTGTGTGTTATTCTTTGTAAAAAAGACACGAAAAGGGATCAAGATCAGTGCTAAACAACTAATGCACATGATCCATCCATCCATTTTCATGTTGCCTTTTTCCCTTTCGGGGGCGCCACAGCGGAATGAACCGCAAACTCTTCTGGCATATGTTTTATGCGGTAGATACCCTTCCAGCTGCAACCCATCGCTGGGAAACATTCACACACACTCATTCACACTTTAACACTATGGACAATTGTTCTTACTCAATTCTACCACATGTCTTTGTTCTTGTGAGGAAACCGGAGTACTCAGAGTAAACCCACGCGATCACGAGGAGAACATGAGAACTCCACACAGAGATACCAACCGACCCAGCCGAGGCTCGAACCAGCAACCTTCTTGCTGTGAGATGACCGTGCTACCCACTGCGCCACCGTGACGCTTAATACTCATGATTGCAACTGATATTTGTAAACAACGTTTGTGGACTAGTACAAGCAGAAAGTTAGCACAGGGTGGTTCCCTCCAAACCTTACAGAAAAACCCTTCACCTTTCTCTTATCATGTTTTCTATGCAAATTCTGCTTGCACAACCAAGGCTTATTATATGCTAGAAAGCACTTTTGAACCTCCTACCATGTTCATTTTGGTCAACATCACTAGCCATCCTCATTCTTGTAGACTTCGAGGTTCAAGTTACTGAAAAACTAGAAATCAACATTAGTTCATATTTTTATATGGTTCTTGTTGGGGATAACTTACACTGAAGTGAGACTACAACAGGACAAAAGAGGAGTATGATTCAGATGTGATCGTTAGAGCAAACTTATAAAATGGCCAGATTGTTTGGGCAATGCACATAACGTTAGACATTGTTCCTACAAGCTTACAGTATACCGTGTCATTCCGAATAGTTGGATACAAAAGAAAAAACAACTTGCAATTATCTAGAGAATGTTTGTGCTTGTCTGTTTGTATCAGTGTGTTTTAGGAGATCTACCTATATAGCTGTTCCCCAACCCTACATTTGCAACAAAAATACAATGTACTCATTGTCAGAATGCCAAACCACTGCACTTCAACAGTTTATTTCCCCAAATTAAGAAATGCATAAAAACATGCAACATTAAAGAATGTTCACTGTCTTTTGGTTGAGAACTAAAATTAATATCTTTCTAACATCTTGTGCTCAGCGGAAGGCAACAAAAATAGTGTAGTATGATGGAGATGATGAAAGAAATGAACATGAAGTAAACTTCATTTGTGTAATTTTTACTTTGTGGAAGTGTTCTGAATGGAACCCTGACACGATTAAGAAAATTCTATTTAATTTATGAAATGATTTTACAAGTATGTGAGGAAAGGACTGTTGTGGCTACTAGCTAATGTCAAACCAAAGTATTCTGACCAAATTGAAGAATGGTGAGTAATGTAAGGACACAACTAAAGTAATTGTCAACTAAAGTATTTCAATTAAATAATGACGTAAAGCAAAGGCCAAATGACCACCTACATTAATTCATTCTTAACACCAAAAAAGGCAATCTCTCACATAACCACTTGCTGGGTTTATTGCCATCACATCAAATATTGGAGATGTGTAAAGAGCTAGCTGTGTGAAGAGGTGAACCCATGTTAGGCTCATTAGCAGGAGATATTCTACTGGCTGCACAAATTCATGCCACATTGACAGCTGTGATTGGTGATCTTGACAATTAAATTCAGATTCTAACCATGTTAAACGTAATTAAGAGGTAGCTTCAGTTGCAGGAAAGGTCAACAAGCCTGTCGTAATAAACAAGACACCGTTAAGCTGTTTGTGGGGAAATATGATATTATATACCGCTTTGGTACTTTAAATGAAAAGAGGTTCGTTAAAGGGTATCTTTTATGGCCTTTTTACATGACGTAATCTCAATTGTATGCATATGCTAAGTTAAGCTTCAGCTTTTTTTATATTCTTTTAAAAAGAGAATTTTGAAATATATCATTATGGTAGGTCAGAAAGCAAAACAACAAACAAATGTGAACAAAAATACAAATGTGAATCTAAACACAAATCTATAAAAAAATAATATTTTGAAAAGCAATGACAAATAAAAAAATGAATGAAAAGATATAACAAAGGGGAGAATTCATAACGAAGAAAGCACAACAATTTTGAAAACAGAATGACTTTTGAAAAACTACGTCTAAAATGATCGTCCTGGCAAGCTCCATCCTCCTCCAACTTCAGAATTGAGATTTTCTTTACCCCAACACGCTGCACAGCCTACATTTGTATACGAATGTGTTGTAGGTTAAAGCACGAGTTCAGAACCAACAAAATAGTTCAAAATCCACATATTTTGACCTAAACGGATGAAAGGTGTGAGTACCTGGCGAGTCAGAATAAATCATCTCTGCAGACAAAAAGCAACAGAATAATGGTACCCATGTGGGGATTCAGAGAGTTTTCTTGCAGTCCCTGCTCAGAAAGGTTAATTGGGACTCGAAGAGAGGAGTGAGTCACCCACAAGGCTTCGGTGACATTCTTGTTGGTTTTGAAGGAGCACACGCGCGAGGGGAGAGCATGAGGGTTAGCTTTTTAAACACTGCACTGACGGCTATATTTAGGAATAGAAGGTTTTAAACAGACCTTCAGGAAAGGTCCATGGACTACCCGAGTTAAACCATTGAGACTTTCACAAGTTTTTAAGAAAAGGCTTGTGAATTAGTGATGAGTTGTCCAAGGCATCGCTTTCCAGCAATCAATTTAGGTAACTGCTGGGGACCCATTCCACAAGGGGGACCCATTCCACAAGGGGGCCCCAACGGGAGACCAACATCCGCTGACACATAGAGGGAACAAGATAAAACATGTTAAACATGCTATGTGCCACTGTGGGAAATGGTCTTCAGTTTCACGCTACTAAAACCACTTGTTTTATTCCATAAAGTTAATGCTTGAGAGACACAATCGAGGCTTAAAAACACAGGGGTCTGACTACAATAGATGGTTTAGAGTAATGCACTTGTCTAGTGAAATAAAAAAATGTGAATATTAAACAAGCAGTGTTGAAGAACATTTTTTAATTCTTAAACCATATCATCAATGTATTTTACCACTAATGATAATTTTTGAAAACTGATATTTTACAGATAATTATTTCATTTGTGTCTGATTTTTTTAATGCATTCTATGAATAGGGATGTATGTCTCGAGGTATATGCTCTATTCCTAGGGTCCCCGCGACTCTAGAAAAGCCACAGAAGGAACTTCTGTTAGAGTAAATCGTTACTTTTTTTCTTTTACACGTTTTTATAGTCACATGATGACTATCTACACCATTCCAAAACACTCAGGAAAGTATAGAAATTTTTTTTTCCTACAAAATGTCTTAGAACAGCAAATTGTTCACCATATAATGTGTCCCTACATGATTTCATGTGAGACAAATAAACTTTTTAATTTTATTGTATTATATTTACTTTGAAAGGCTAATAAACCTTTCAAATTTGGTTTATTTTAAACTGCGCAATTAATGCAGGGAGATTTTGGAGACATAATTTGTTTCCTTCTTTTTTGAGGATAAGTTTCTAGTTTTTGGTATGTTTTTGGTTAACTTTTTAAGTAAGTTAGTTAAGACTTTAAGAAATAATAAAAAAAAATTATTTTTGGTTAATGAGATTTAAAACACAGAAGCCATTCAAAAAATTCTCATGAGTGCTGTATATTTTTCATCATGCTGAAACTACATTTGTTCGGTCTTTTACCAGATGCACCTCCCATGATAATAGGGGTGAAAAACATTACTATAAAAAAGTGGAAAAAGAGCGAGACTAAATATAAAATATTGAACTTTCACTCTTTGCTTGCGAGGGCTGCAGACAAAGAGTAGAGAAAGAGAGCAAACTGAAGAGAAATCCACACACAATAAATGATTATTTTGCCTGACAACATTCCTCCAGAGAGGAAGATTGGGAGAAATATAAAGAGGAAGAGGGTGGGGGTGTTCAGCAAGCCTGAGAGGGACAGGCGGTCGACTCGAAAGCAGAAGATGTAATAACGTGAAGAGCAGGGGGGGAACACAGACTGTCAGGGGCTCTCTGGGATCTGCCTGCCGCTTTATTTTTCACACAGAGACGGATGATTATGTTGCCGGTCCTGGGCTGTCAAAAGACAGGCTTCGCGGTGAAGGACGTCTGGCCTGGAGGAGACAGCTCATAGTTGAGAAAGAAACACACACAGGAACATGTGCACCCCAACACTCATAGAGCTTTAAGCAGATGCTGCGAGGCCGCACAAATGCAGAATGAGTCAACAATGCCAGAAAGACTTAGTTTGGCCATGTTGACCTTTAAAAAAACTCCCTGTTTCATACATATGCATTTTCTCTAGAAGTTCAAGTTGACTTCCTCATAGATTTCTGGTTGTGAAGAGAATCTTGCAGTCCTTTTGTAGAATAGTCTCACAAAAGAAAAGTAAAGGTAAATATTAAGTAGTTGTGTTAACCAAATGAGGGATTTTTGAGGTCATTATTAAGTCTAAATTATTTTTTTTAATGTGGCATTCATTATGTGACGTTTATGTTAAGTAAATATCAATTAGCTAATGCAACTTATTTTTTAACAGAAATATTCAGTAAGTAACTTTAGAAAAAGGGTGACACATTTAAGCTAGTTCTCCACCAGAACATGAATTTCCTGTAATTGCATTCACATACATTTAAATTAACATTTTAGGTTGACCTTGTAATATATTGCAGATTCATATAAGGATTAACATTAACTGCAATACTCTACATCCAAAGCAAGCATGCAGCTTGTTCTATAAATGGAGTGATCTAAATAATCAGTGACCAAGAAGTATATTTACAAGTGTAAAATTTTTTATTTATAGACTACATAAAAATAAAACATAGGAAAACAATTAAAAATGTTGACAAATTAGAGAAGGAATGTATAGAATAGTTAGTCCCAAATCTAAGCTCTTAAACCTCTAGAATGATTAAAAACCTTAAAAATGAATGTTTTTTTTTGCAGTTGACAGTTTTTTTTCTGAGTTGTTCACTCAAACATGCTCCAAACTTCATTTAGTTACTTAGGGCCTGAAATGTGGATATTTAGGCAATATGTTTTAATGTTCTTTTTGCTAATGCTGGTTTAGGGCTCCTTTTTGAGACCATGAAATAAAGAAGAGTCAATCAATCAAGTTTTTATATAGCCCTTCTTTAGCAGTTGCTTTCAAAGCAGCTTCACAAAGTCCTCGTGAGGATCAGGTAGATTAGATAGGAGTTCCTCCGTGAGGCCCCTGGGAGCCTCGCTGACTGAGGCAGGTGCTAATCACCTCCCCAGCATAAAGAATATACAAACTCAAGATCCATCCACGAACGGTTTGCCGGAGAGAACATACAAAATCAAAGCAAACAAAGATAAAACAGAAACTAACAAAAGAAAAACAACGGCTAGAAAAACATAACAGACACCAAACAGGGGATCAGCATCAGCATCAGTCAGCGAGGGATGTGTGATTTGCATCTGTGTTTATTCTGAGGGAGAAAGGGACCCGCTATGGGGAAGGTATATCAACCAACCAAACAAATCATCTGTAAATGATATGCATTTATACTTTTACATTCAAAATGTTGCATGGGTAAGCAATAATGAGTATAACTGACAAAATAGGCCCTCAATGTCAGTGATTCCTTAATCCTTTAAACTCAATGACCTATATAAGGTTAAGTGCACTCAAAAAAACCTTACTCATCATGTGCTGGGTTTCAAATCAATTACTTTGTAGGCACTCTTTATTGTGAAGTAAACAATTGGATATATTTTGGAACATAATAGTTACTCCTTAACCTTTGTCGGGTTGACTTACAGACCAGCTATGATTCTGTCATATTCTTATATTTTACTTTCTTGTACTTGCAGACCTCCCTCATACCACAAACTACTTTCCTGTACCCAAATTGACTTGCCGAGCAACAAATTTGGTCTCTTTTCAAGAGAGTTTAATATCTTGTCATTAACACGTATTTTCTTTTGTGAAATTTTCAAACCAAATAACAGCTTTTGATTTCATCTAAGAATGGTCGAAGCCAGAAGTAAATTCCTGGAGGGCTGCAGGCTCTGCTGGCTTTTGTTCTCAGCCAGTTTCAAAAGGAACACCACTATCTTCAAACTAGAGCATTTTTATGAAATTCTACTAAATATTGTGACATTTAGGCTACTGTTAAATCTAATTGCTATTCAATAAACAAGATTTTTGCCTGCTATATTTTTAACACTTTGAATAAACTGTTTGTAGGACCATGCGAAATGTTTTTTTTTTCTCGACTAAAGATAATCGTCACAAGAACAGGCACAATCACTACAGACAACAAGAACAAGGAGTACACACAGTGATTAGGGAGGATGACCAAAAAAGGAGAACGAGGTAACAAGGAACCTTTTATTAGAACATGATGAAATTGAACAAAAACTGAAGATGAATATGACTAAATATGTGTCAAAAAGGTGGCTGACGTGAACAGAAAAACAGTAATGGAAACTTACGCTATACGACGATAAATCACATGTGAAACATAACAATTCAAATTATTATATTAGAGAAATTGGGAGGGACCAGAACGATAAAGATAGCGTATAATCTTAATTTTTACTAGAAATTGTAATTTAACACACAAAGGAACTCTTTCTTTAAGCAATTAGTACAAATCATTTACATCAATTAAACTTTCACTAAAGTAAAACCTTTTTCCTGGGCCACAGTAACCTGGAAGGGCTCTACATGCTTTATTTCTGCAATTCTTTTATGTAGCTCTTACAGCTTTTGCTGAACACTGCAGCTCATTAACAAGATCACATCACTCCTGTTCTCCATTTCATTTCACAAGCTCTGTTTACATTTCAGAAAGAATGTAATATTCCCATCTTTGCTTTGCCCTTGCTCCTTCTTACACTTCAGAGATTTTAACATTTCATACTCCCAGCAAAAATGTAAGTTCATCTGATCAAGTGCTTTTAGAGGTTTCCGTTCAAAGAGATCGTAGCTTTGCTGTGATTGGCCCAAGGCTCTGGATCTCTCTGCCTCTGGATCAGCATCAAGTCTGTTGATTACTATATTTTAAAAAGGTTGTAAAGCTTTTAGAATTCATTCATCTTCATCTTGGCTTTCTTCCCTTTCGGGGTCTCCACAGCAGAATGAACCGCCAACTCTCTGGCATATGTTTTACGCAGCGGATGCCCTTCCAGCCGCAACCCATCGCTGGGAAACATTCACACACTCATTCACTCTTTAACACTATGGACAATCGTTCTTACTCCATTCTCTTATTCCACATGTCTTTGGACTTGTGGGGGAAACCGGAGCACCCGGAGTAAACCCACGCGATCACGAGGAGAACATGCAAACTCAGAAATGCCAACCGACCCAGCCGAGGCTCGAACCAGCGACCTTCTTGCTGTGAGACGACCGTGCTACCCACTGCACCACCGTGACGCTTTTTAGAAGTCAAATCAATTCATTTTTTATTGAAAAGCCAAAATCAGACCCAGCCAGAGAGCTCCCATGGCTGAGTGTGTCTCTTGTCAGATCGGGGGATTGTATGTGTGTCCTCTGGTCCTCTGCTCTGTTCATATTTCCACTTATATCCCTTTAAGTCCTTCCCTCAATATGGAAAAAATGAAAAGAAGTGTTTCTTCACATACCATCAGGGGTGGAAAACACATTTGATATGAGCTCCTTTTTAAATCATTTTAGTTCAATCAACTTATAATAATTATTTTCAACTACAGTATACATTAGTTATTATTGTGTTCATAATGTTATAGTATTTATTCAACCAGGTTTTTAATTGGACTTACTATTGTAAAGCACTTTGGCAAATTGTGTCAATTGTTTCGAGGAGCTGCATCTGTTTTAAATGCTTAATTGATTGATTTAGTCTCAATAATATACGTTCCTCATCTCATGAAAGTTACACTACTGTCCAAGAATTTCACAACCCATCTCAATGTACCTTCAGAATGTCGAGTGAATCTTTCTATTTGAGAATGCTTTCCTCCAGATGCGCACAAACACACAAGCAGCTTTCATTCCAGAAGGTCGAGAGTGGCTTCTCGGTGGAACTAGCTTGCTTAGAGTCATAAATTAAGTGCAAGCAGTGAGCGCCACAATCAGCCAATTAACTCAGAATCCAGAAAGGCCAATGCAATTTCATCTCCCCACAACTGTTCTGGCACCAGTCGGAGATTCATTAAAGCTGACTGACCACCTTTCCACAGCACGCACAAAGCCCAGGCACACTCAAACACACTCAAACACACTCAAACACACTCAAACACACACTCAAACACACGCAAACACACTCAAACAGATACAGACTCATCAAGCTGAACCAAAGCTAGAGGGGGAAAATCTTAGCAATAAACGAAATCAAATTGCAAATCAATCTGAATAAAATAGTTTTAATGAAGGCTTCGGTCTGATAATCAAGCCATTGAAAATCACATGTAACCTCACATTAGGAAACCCTTGAACAAATAGCAAATTTTAACATGAAATAATCTTGTTGAGTACAAATACTGAACAGAAGATAAAACAAATTCATCTGTTAATCCAACACTTTGACGTTTTCTCTTCAAAAGCTAGCAACGTATTCTATGAAGGAACTCAGACTTCCTCTTCTAGGAAGTGGACACTTGTTCAGGCTGAAGGTGCGGATGTTCGTAGCTGGTCAGAATAGTACTGGCTCAAAAGTAGGCGACCAGTTTGCACCCTAATTTGACAATTAGCTTATCCAGTATGGAAAAATATTCAAAGCATCATATTATATATTTAAAATGAAAACAAAAACACTAAACACTGGTAAAACAGCTGTATTGTTTCAATCTTTTAGCTCGCATCACAGGGTTTTAGACGGTATTTCATCACATCATTTTATTATTTTTGTAAAATATCCCAGTCCTATTAAACTGTCGGTGTAACCACAAAATCCTGGTAAATAATAAATAATCCACCCTCTAGAATTTATGCAACATTATTAATATAAATAGGTTGCATCACACATTTCAAAAAAATATTTTATTTGTAACCTTAGATAATAAGGAGGGGTTTTGTGTTACACCATATGTCCATTTAATGCGACTGTGATTCTTTAATGTGATGGAACTTGGTAGAAATGGCATATAAATCCATGACACCAATATTGAAAGTAGTATTTTGAATACATTTATTGTTGTTTTTACATTATGATCAGTCATTGTTTATATCTTATGTTAGGCAATAATAAAATACTTAGTTATTTATTACTTTAATTATGTTTGTTTTTTAAACACACAAATTAAACATGCTATAATATATTTTTTTAAGTTCAAAGTCAAGGTTACTAAACTTTTACTGCTACATAGCATTGTTCTCAAAATAGAGAGTACTAACAAACTAAAACTTTCCATGAAGAGTAAAAATAATAATAGTTTTAAATACAATGTGTTATTTAAAGTTTACATTTAGAAGGAAATGTAAAACATTGGAGAAGGAAAATTAAAACAGTTTTGACTGCAAGAAACTCCAGATTGAATTTAATAAAACATCTGAAATGGCCCTCTTTATCTAAACAACAGAAGCAGGATTTCTCTCGTCGTCACCGACCGTAAGAGTTTGTACACAGATATGAAAAGCTCTGGTTAATGTGATACACTTGGTATCATGTAACTACTTAAAAAATTCTGTAATAAAACAGTAACTTCAGTACTTTTAAAAGAAGTAATTGGTAGTAGATAATTGAATTATGTTTTTTTATTTAGAGGTAAATTGATGCTTGTTCTTGATAGGGGAAATTTCATTATTCAACATAAATGTAAAGTTTTAGAGAACAAAAACAGGGGTTTTCTTAAAAACAAATGTTTGCAGTCCTTCTAATTATCTTGTTAATCTTTTTTTATTGCGATTCAATGTTCAATATCAGCTCTGCTCTGATATAAGTTGCAGGTTTTAATCACATCAAATCCTCTTTGTTTGTGGTGATTAAATCAAAACTTTCTTTAAACCCAGACATTAATCGAACCATCAGTATATTCTAATGTTTTCTTCCATATCTCACATTATTCTCAACCGCTTGCAAGGAAAAGTCTGAGGATATTCACTTTAACAGCAAGATCTTTTATGAATGCAAGGTTTCTTTTAAAAGAGGGAAAAAACTAATGTGCTATGCTTTAGTAAGAATATAAGAGTGACATATTATCACAAGGTTTACTTTCAATCGCATTCTACACTAGTGGCTTACATCAAAGATTCTTTCACTGTCGTCAGCTTTCGCATTCTTACTCAGGTTTTTCAGGTCTCACAGTGGACTTAAATAACCTTCAAATACATGGGTAATGGTATAATCAACCTGAAAACTGTTTCTTGCTATTCTAGATTCTAATTGTGGTTTGGTGAGCCGCTCTTTGAAGAACATTTATGTTTTTTTGGGAAGCATGATCTTTGTGAGGTCACTTCCACAAATCTCTGCGGGAGTTCATGATTTCTGCAATAAAAACAGATTCTTACATTATCTGTATGTGTATTTTTATTCTTCCCACAAGACAATAACGTGAAGCTTACTATTATTTGAATGTACATTAGTCCCTTGTTTGTGAAGTTGCTTTGATGCACATGTAAAAAAAGTTTTATACAAATACATTTTATTGATAGATATTCCAATGTTTAGTTTGTACTAAAATTCCCAAGATACATTTTCAGTTTCACCATGACTATTTATCAATAAAAACCAAGCTGTGTTGTTGCTCAATGTTTTCAGAATCAGACATGTTCTTGCAGCCTGCAAGTTTTCCTTGAACTAGAGTTATATTGCACTATAGGAGAGTTTGTTTAATGCTCAGAATGGACGCCACCTGCTGTGGTGCTTTGCCTAAAAGAATTCAAGCAAAAAAAGGATTTGAGTCTCACAAAACTATCCTAACTCAAACAGAAAAGCTATCAGAGACTCTCACGCAGCAAGAAAAACGTTAAGAGTGAGCGCTGAACTTAATTTCATACTAAAAATAGCTGCCGTTTGATCAAAATACTTTTCTTACAGAAGCAGAGACTGATTAGGAAAGATGAAACAGAGCTGATGCTCAGCGACAATTTGTGCAGCTATTCTCCACAGATTAAAATGTTTCATTCATAGTAAGTTCAAGAAAACACATCCCTTTAAAGGGATGTTAAATATTACAGCCTGCAACAGAACATGAAGCATTCCTGGTTTGAGCCAGGGAAGGATCTATCAAATGCAGTTCCACTCATAAACGCAACACGGCTTGGTCTTCTTCCAAAGATGGGCCCTGGAGTAAAGTGAGCAGGTGGCTCAGGCTGGCGCAAGACCTATTCAAGTCCCAAGTTCCACCGGATCAAGAGATGGCGAAGGAGAAGCCGAGGGCAGTGCTTAATATTTAACACAAGGCCTGACAGGTAGAGGGTTGCCAGGTGTTGACAGCTTTGATGCAGAAACTATATGCAAGAATCTCTGGAGTCTCTCCAGATATAACTGCTACCAATAGATCACATTATAGTTGTCTGAGAGGGCCGAACTAGAAATACACTTGTGAAATGAGGCCAAAAAAAGTAATTTAGCTTCAATACCTCTATGGCAACTGTGCCTTTATTCATTACACGTTGACTTTATGCATGAACATAATTTCATAAAAATAATTCCATACCAATGGTGATAGAGCACACACTTGTAAGGCAGCCAAACAACACTCAATGACTACAACAGAGGCAACAACACTAGCTCTAATTAATAAATAAATAAAATAGAATCATGAAAAGTAAACCTCATAAACAAATATAAAATAAACCACACTGAAACTGGTGGATCAAATTATTCAAGTGACCCTCTGAAATGAAGATTTAGCCAATAATCTTGTACCGTGATGTTATTCCGGACCTGTTATGGCTTTGTTCCTCCTCTTAACACATATTGTTGCATATAATCCTGGAGGCTTGTGACTTCCCCATTGACTCTCATGTCAAATGGATTTTCATGCATTTAAAACACCATCAAATGTCTCCTGCCGTCAGGTTTTACATCTAAATTAGCAACTAGAACACTTTCTGATTGCAAAAGAAAAATAAAATAAAGGCTTACTTTATTGTCGCCTCGGTTTTTCAGAAAGCTCATGCTTACTAAAGCGTGCTTTCACGTCTCAGGTCTGCTGACGCTGCCAGGTGACATTCATCATCTACTGTGAACCCAGAGAGCTATCTGTAGCTTTAGTAGATTAATCATATAAACAACTAAACAAATATACATAATACAAAAACCAAAAAAAAATGTGAAGAAGCTCTTTACAATGAGGCTTTGAGATACTCAGAGTGAGCTAAAGTGACGATGACAAGACGTAAGTGTTTAAGGGCGGTTATTGTGAAAACTCACACTCTGCAAGATATTTAGATATAAATTTATGCATAAATAATGCGAACACAGTTTTTGTAAAATGTGTTAAACTGGCAATGACATCAGTATTCCGAGTTATTTTCAGACCAAGCGGTTTAAAACATCACAAATTAAATGTGTAAAGCAAGCATAATACTCTATCATTAAAACACATATTTATAAAAGGAGTTTTAAATCATCAATTTGCATCAAGTACAGATTAGCCTTATACCAAGAAGTCTGGGGCAACATGAAGCTAGCATTCTGGAGAAATAGAGGGTTGTTCACTGCTGCTGCATTCCCGCGAGTAACACATCTCAATCAATAAGTGTAAATCAGATATGCTCCCAAAATTAGACTAAAATAAATGTTGTGTTAATGTCCAGCTGATACATACAATTTATATTACATGATAGGTAACTTTTCATTCAAAAAATAAACATTACACAACTGCATGAAATTGATAATATGAACTTCTTTTTATAACTCATGTGAACGGGTTTATCTGAGAAATGAGCAAGTCTTAAATGTATGCTTAAATCACAATGAAATGACTATGCAAAGTACATCAAATCCAACCCTACGTTTGGAAGTGCCTTAATGCTTTCAGGTCCTCAAAGTAGTTATAACGTCAGAATGTACTCTCCATGAGGCAGGTGTGATGCTACCCCAGTGTTCCGTGCTGTATTGAGAGGTGGTTTTGGATTTTACAAACACTGTACTAAGGTGATCTTTTTAATTAGAGGCTCACCAATCATGGCCACAAATATGCTAATCAACTGCTGAACTAGATTAAATAACAACAACCTGGAAATTTCAGCCAGCAGTGTGACAGGTTGCATAACCTAAACATAAAAAGTAAATAGTCATAAAAAAGTCAATACGTTTGATAAAAAAGGATACGGTTCAAAGCAGGTCATGGTCGAAGGGCTCCCATGACAAGCGCAGAATAAAAAGCTGTACCTTTGCCTCCTTGCTTTAACATTCCTGCTTGACTAGACTTGTGTCTTATAAAACAAGACCCAACTCATGTGTTCAGAGATGTGGAAACTCAGCATCACCTCATGCTTGACTGCCGTTTTACATATGCATATGCAAATACTCACACGCTCAGGGAAAATTGCATCTCAATTGCGAAAGAAGCCAGAGATTAGGTGATAAATGCATATGGGAAGTCTCTAATTTGCTTGTGTAACTGAGGTTAGATTGAGGTACACAGTTATGTAACTCTCGTTGCGCTTGTCGTATGCATCCAAAAACAAATATGGAAGTACTTCCAGGTCACGCTTTCTCCCCCTAAGCCTGAACTTGTCAGCGTGTGTCTCATGGGTCATTGAATTCATCTTAACTTAACAACATTTAGTCACTAAGTAGAAAAATCATCTCGCCGTAGGATGTTCTCAAACACAGAAAGAAACAAAAGTGACAAGCAAAATGCATATGCTGATTAAAAACATCACTGCATGGAATCAATGCAAATGGAGGCACACGTTTACTGCACATGCATAAGGAAGGTAAGAATGTGCTGCAAGAGAGTGAGGTGTTGAGGCGTCTTTATGTGTTCCATTCGGGATTAGAGAATTCTTCATGCACAAACTGTCTGATTTGGCCCGCGGCTCACAATTTGGTGATCACTGATATGGTGGATAAAGGTAAACGTTAACAAGGAGTGGGACTTAAATGAAAATAAAAGTATCAGCACAATTTCTCTTTGACAAAAGGTGTTCAATTTATGAATTAAAACCTGATATGAACACAAAAAGGGCTTCAAACTAAAACTAAACCAACCAAACTCAAGCAAACATAACAAAGAAACAAAAAGCTGTTAGACCAAAGATTGAACTAGAGAGCAGAGAGAGGTGAAATTCTACTTTTAAAGGGATAGGGGTAGGGTAGGCGTCGCTTGTTCTCTTGATGAGCTTTCGACCACGCCTCTTCTTAATTTTCTTTAACGTGAGTGGGAAGACACACACACACACCATTTGAAATTATAACAATGAACTATAAACAGTTGAACTTAAACATAATTCTGGTCAAGGAGCCTGGGCAGTGTTTACTGAGAGATAAATATATATATTATATATATTTCATCATCTATGCTGAGTCGCAACTCAGGGCGGGTAATTACTGGAGAGAGACGAGTCCGAGTCTGCCACTCTGTCCGATCTCTGTATTTCAGCTCAAAAAGCTCAGACAGTCCACCTTCTCTCTGAGCCACAGTTTTAACGGTGCTGTTCAACTCAAGCAATGATAGAGGGACAGAATCTGGGTCCATGCGGCAGCGGCCACCCTCAAACCCCTCCCCCACGCCCTGCCCTGTCGACTCTAATAGTCTATTGATTTTCCATCTGCTGTAGGATCAGTCCCCACTTTTACCATTCACTCATGATATTAGCTGTCCATTAGCTGCAGAGCTCTCGGGCCTAACAGCTTGTCAGCAACACTGCACCTCCAGCACAACACAATCAGCTGATTAGTTTGGAGACTTGAGCAGTGCCAGCGACACAAACAGCACTCCAACATGCAACACGAGGTGTTCCTGAGCCAAGAAACAGAAAGGTGAGGAGCCAGGGGTCACAGGTGAACGCTAACACCCCCGTACACGTCAGACCGAGCAGCGAGATGCTAAGTGGATTAAAGCAGGACGGATGTTCTCAGGAAAGCCTCTGTTCGTAGCTTGTTACCCGATGCACTGTTTTAGAAGCTGGAAAACTGCCAGGCTGCTTGGAAGCTCTGCTGAGATTTCTTCAAGTGCAGTCACGCAAGATGGCATGCTTGTGTCCTCCTGCTCACATAGACTGTGCCAAACTTGCCACTAGAGGTCACATATCTAGATCATCCTGGAGCGTTTGTTTATGTTACTACTGCAATGGGGTCAAGTAAATGACTGACCGTTTGCTAGTTGTGTCTAGCAAAGTGTGTAAAATTTTGCCCTAGTGATCTCTTACATGATTCGTCTTGATGTCTTGCAAAGAATAAACCTTTCACAAAGTAGAATATATTCATACTGTTAATTTGACTTTATTCCTGATTGCCAAACTCTGAATTCGTAATGAAGGGCAGATGAAAGAATAGCGAAGAGTATTTATTGCAAGGGAAAAAATGAGCATGTGGTAACTTACAAGCACATGTTTGCTGTGGGAAATCTATACTGTTTAATTGTAGAGCTGAAATGATAAGCCTCGGCAGTTTTGTTTGTGCCACGAGGAGCTGTAATTATCATCCCGCGAAGATAATGAGAGATTGATCTGCAGTGTTTGTGAAAATCAAAATAACATGTTGGAAAAAAAGACTAACTAAATCAGGTCAATCACAAGGCAAGCACATCACAATATTAGTAATAAAGCATACTTAACAATAAACAGTAAAATACTCTGATTATTATTGTTGAAGGGTTTTGTGGCATTGGAGATTGGTCCTTGCTGTCACAGGAATGAACAGCATTAAAAACTTGGAGACTGTAGGCCATTACTAAGCCTTCTTTCTTCAAAGCAGATTTACTAAGGAAGGCACCTAATATTTCAGAGCATACAGAGGAAGCTATTTTCAAAGCCGTCTTCAATCCTGCAGCCAAAAGAAGCTGTCATAGGGATGGTTTGCTCTCGATGTGCCTCTGATCACTTCACCTCTGTCATCTTTCTCTTGCAAAGGATTCAGGAGCCAGCCTTCACTGAGGGATTCTGGACTACAAGCCAGCCAGATTTAGAAGCGTCACAAAGGTTTATCTCCAAACTGTCAAAGAAATGGCTTTGTTTTCCTGGATATGAGTCACCTCGTATGGTAAATGGAAATTCATCTTATGAAAACTTAAAATTTAATGCATATAATAAAACATTTTCACTTATTTTTATACATCACTTTGCCGCTGGGATAGGCACCCTGAGGTCTCTTTTAATTCGGATGACAGAGAAGAAATGGCATCTTAGTGGTTGATAGGAGCCTTCGCCAATTACTAGGCAGAAAATAAAAAGACTGAGATCTGTAGCAGAATTTTATTAAAAAAAAATGACTGGATTTATATAATTATTACTCCTGACAAAAAATACAGAATTCCAGCTCATGGAAAAATTGTGTTACATTTTTTATTGTGTATAAAATAACATAATTTTAAGGTGCATTTAAATATGTACAGTAATATGTATAGTAACCCTCTCTTATGATTGAGATCGCAATAAAATGTTTTTATTTTTATTTTGTCTGGTGGTCTGTATGATGGAGTATTCCTAATTTATAAAATTTAAGTTCCATTCGTACACCAGCATTATTGAAGGACTGCATGAAGAGCTTTGAGAAACAGCCAATCTGTTAGAACCAGCTGGGCAAAGATAAAGCTGCCACTGTCCTGTATTTCCTTCAGAAGAACAATTTGTAATTGTTTTATTTTTCCATAGTTAAATTTTGTCCCAGTGTTCTCGTTTAAAGCTATTTATCACACATGTATGGTTTCCTTCCTTTTGTATATCCCTTTGCTATCTGTTAACTAGTTCTGGTTAGCTTGTTTAGGCTTATTTTTCATTCTCTAGCACTTATTCACTCCTGATCAGCCCCTTGTTCAGTCTTATTAGATTCACCTGTTCTCTTCCGTGTTTGCTCTTGTATTCACATTCAGTTTTCAGCCTTAAGTCCTGCAGTGTGTCTGCACTGCATCTCTTTTGTTCTCCTCACATCTCTTTTTTATTTTTCATTTTATTTTGTCTTTGTTCTTGCAGTTTGTTTGAATAGCTCACCTTTGTTTTACAAGCTGCAGTCTGGGGTGTATTTTCTAGTTGATTTCTGAGTATTATAGAATTCAGTTTTTGCTCTGATAAAACATGTGTTTTCATTTTCACCGTTTTTTTTGGTCTTCAGCAAAATGTTTGACACCAAAATAGCAAATAGTAACAGTATAGTAATAGTATAGTTTTATAGTTTTTTTTTTTTTTACAAATGTACTTAAATTTACTTAAATTACTATGAAGGTATTTGTATCTTAGCTTTTAAATGAATTGAAGGTAGAAGTCTTGACCATTTTCGTCATCGGTGAGGTTTCTTAGTTGTTCAGCAGTATTTGCCAGATACTCTGATAGCAGGCCTATATAATAAGATTTCTATGCTTTTTTTTATTTTATTTTTACTAGACTTTTACCAACACTGAATTTATACAATATTTAAAACCTTTGAATAAGTGCCACAATTGTCACATTCTTCAAGTCTGTTTCAGTGATTCATTAGCTTGGAGGCTAATACATTTGTTTTGCTAGACTTTCCCTCATAACTCAACAAAATCTGTGTAATACTTGATTTTGTTCATGAAATTTCATAAAAGATGTTGTTCATTTTTAACAGTGGCACTCTTATTTTTGCTTTTATTTTTGTTTATTAGCATTAGTGATGGGAAGTTTTGTTCACTTTGGTGACTCGGTTCTTTTGCTCTCTTTCACTCAACAGAACTACTCTTTGAACGATTCCTTCTTTTCGTTCATCCGTAAATAATTATTTCCTTTATTCCCTAACAAGATTACTTGCCAATAGTTATAACAAAAGACTCCAGCGAAATAGAATAATAAATGAAATTAAGCTTACCTGCTTCTTTTGATTTTCAACACACACCAGAAAAACCTCTTCTGATGCTTCCAAAACATTGACATTAATTCGTTTGTTTCAGTAAAATCCAAAATGTGCCCACTGTGTCCACTGAAAAATGAGCTTTAATATTAATTTCGCCAAAACACGAGAATTATCACCAGAATAACACGTGAAATACCATCACATGTGAACGAGCGATTCAAATGAATTAACCGTCTCTAACATCTGGGTACAGAAAAGCATTGAAAACGATAAGAACGAGTTGAAGAGTGATTCAAATGAACAGTTTATTTCTATATCCTAGCACGTGAGCCATTGAAAAGCATTGAGAACGATAAGAACAAGTTGAAGACTGATTGAAATGAACTGTTCTTTTCTTTATCTGGCTTGGGGTCCATTGAGAAGCAAACGTGAGATTGAATGAGATGGCGAGAATGAATCGTTCAATAGGAAGAGTATTTCCTCAAGACTCACTAGAAAGATTCATTCTTTTTGAACGAATCGTTCATGAAAAATACATCACTAATTATTATCCTTGATTCATCATGCCTACTATCATTATTTCATGTACAAGGATCTGCTGTAAATGTTGTAATGTTAAAATGTTATGTTATTGTCCTGGAAATTAACTCAAAAGTAAGCCTGAGCCATATAGTGTATAACACTTTTTGTTACCGAAAAATTGTAAAGTAAGGTGTTATTGCTTTGAAGTTGTTGTAATAGCTAATACAAAACTTATTACAGATAGCAAGCTGCCCAATGCTGAACAAGACTATGTGCTATATGATCTTCTGTGGCCAAAGTGAGTCTGAGAATCTTGCAACAGCAGACTCAAATCCACTTCCATTTCATTCCCGCTCCGATAATATCTCTGACCTTGTGTCCAACCTCAGGTCTACAGAAACGCAATGTTGCTGTTCATCGATTTCTCACCATGGCCTCCCATGAGCTCTCTGCTCCTTGCCAACGAGCATAAAGGATGCGCTCAGCTTAACCTTATTCATTCTAGTGACAAAAACAAAAGGCTACTGAAATGCAAAAGTTATGATGGCTAAAGGACACAAATGAATCAGAATGACTCTGCAGGAATTCTGCTAATGAGAAGACTAATAATATAGAATAAGATATTTCAAACATTTTAGAGAATATTATCACATTGTTAAACGTTCATTTGGAAACATGTAATAAAATGCTACTAGATACAAATAAAATGAGAATAGCTTAATCATACATGCACAAACTGTTTTAAGGACAAAAGTTGTAAATGATTTAAATTCCTTTAAGTTCTGAAAACTGTAATCAACCAGTTACTTGTTATATTTTTCTACCTAATTAATTTCCAACTCATTAAAAAGCCTATTAAAATCACTTAACTTTAGTTTTGTGGTAAATACTAAAGTGCAGCAAGATAATCAACAACACAAATTTTAGGTTCTGATACTAATAGCCAAATCACAAACAATAGAGGGCGCTATAATCTACGAATGCACAGAACCTACTTCAACTGACCAAGACGTCTATGCTTTCGGCAGATCCCTCTGTTTGCCTCTGAATAGCCAGGGACAAAGCAGCATTACACTAAAATGGAACTTATCAATCTTATCTTCCTGGCAGCCAGTGGAGGGGAAAAATGAGGGGAGAAAAAAACAGGACAGTCTGTCGCACTGACAGAACAACTTCATTTATAACACAGCTGATTGGGCACTGGCAGGGAGAAAACTCAGCTAGGGAGGGAGAAACAGGAGAGAGGCTGATGAAAACAAAAACACTGTTGGCTTATCCCTGTGCATCGTCTCATTAATTATCCCTCTGTCTTGAGAAAGAGGAGGCATGTGCTCGTCTGGGCCTTCAGAAGTGATCAACTGATAAATGGTTTGGTTAACGGAGCAATCCATTCTGCGCCTGCAGATAAAAAAAAAAACGTTGGGGTGGATTTAAAACTCATGACACAGACAGAGGCAGAACAGAGCTGTTTGTAAAAACTGCTGTGGAAGCTGATTTCTCTTTCTTCTCCTGACAAACAGATCCTTGCAACACAAGATGTCATTTAACTACTGCTGAACCAAGATATGTCATACGGCTTTTTAATGTGACATGTTTGCTGGGACATCTACTATATAGAAGAAAATAACAAGACAATATCTCTTAATTGCGTTTGTGCTGCACAAGTGATGATTTGGGAAGTATTTGTAAAAAATAAAGATGTTTTAATGATAAGCCAAGCAACTGTAAAGATTAAGTCTTCAAGCAAGGGCAAACCATAAACCTCAGGCCTTTTAATGCACTTTACCTTCTATCATGGTATAACTCAGCAATTGGTTGAACATAAGAACACAAGGCAAAAATGTATTAAGTTGTGCTTTTCAAGTGTATTCTGGCTTAATTACTTCTGTCAATGATAACAGTATCTGAAATGAAAATGATTCCTTAAACATACAGTATTTAAGACATACAAGAACCATCAGTAATCATAAAATGGCCCTGATACGTTGAGACATTAAGGAATTCAATTCAGTTCAGGTACTAATACTACTGAAGGTGTTAGTGTAAGAGAATATTTTATATTTACAAAACGTATGTTTCATCGAATTTTTTCTTAGTTTTCCAGACACTTAGGCTTACATCTGGTTGCCAGATTGTGCTGATCTGTGTTTGCTGTTGTTTAAAAGACACTAAACCTCGAAACCTTGTCATGGCTAGAAATAAAAATAATAAAATATGCTGAACTGGGCACATTTCTCTCTTTTTTGAACTCAACTTGAACATGGGTTTTTCTATATTATCATTAACATTATGCAAGCTAAAATATAACTTGAGTCATATTTGTTTTGAAAGCTCTCAAACACAGACTCGGTGTAGGCTTTGGTTGATCAAAATAACTGATTAAGCTTAATGCTATTACTGAATGCATCTTCACAATGACAAAATGTACTGTACTTTTTTGCTATACATAGCTAATTTTCAAACCTACACAAATAAGGCATGTAACTTGCTGTAACTAGCATAACATCGATCTGCCAACTTTTTTATGGAGAGAGGGAAAATATTGTTGACATTTTTGGTTGAGGTTTAGGTAGTGTTGGATACAAACTTACTTTTGCACCTTTAACCCTTGAATACTGTTTGGGTCTGTTGGACCAATTTTCAGTTTTCATCAAAAGAAATTTATGCAAGCAATCAAGCAGGTATTATTTGAAACTGAGATTCACTGTTTTTTTTCTTGAAAAACATTGAGCAGAAAAAAATGTATGACCCCACACTGTATCCCCCTTACACATATTACACACAAGACGTTCGGGTCTACTGGGACCGGGGCATGCAAAAGTTTGAAAATGGTAGATTCTTTACCATCTTCTCTCCTCTTTAGAATCTTCTCTCTTCCCACACAAACATAAATCACACATAAACATACAATTTTAGATTTTAGTATAAAATTCTATGTGTAAAAGGTCCAAAATGCAATGGATTTAGATGATGTGCCAACCCTGACAAAATAACAATAATGAGAACCCCAAACATGGTTTAATTTGTAATTGTGAAGAAATAAGGTAAAAAAACTATAAATAAAGTATATTTGCTGTTTAAATCACTTGTTTCTTTGCTAGAGTAAATATCTTTTAAGTATTTTAACATCAAATGTCTTGATTGGGATTAAAAATCAATGGGTCCCCCAGACCCACAAACACTGCCGGAGTAACAATAATATAAACACGACACAAGGGTTAAAGAAGTTCTTCAGCCTGCTTTAGGAGAGCTCTGTTAGGCTAACCATGTTAGATCTGTGAACCTGATTTAAGAATGTTAAGGTATTTATAGAAAACAAATAATCAGCAGCTTTCTTCTTAAAAATAATAAAATGATCCCTGGTCACACCTCGCCTAGTACGCTTCTCCTTTTCTCGCCCACCACACTTGAGATAGAAGGCAAATATGAGCACGGGCAAACTCATGAAATTAAACTACTGCAATTGTACCTGCCCCCCAAAAAACCAACAGAATGCGAAAGGCCTTTCTCAGAACAGAATAGTGTGTGTACTACAATTTCAACCCAATTTTACCTATCGAACAGAATGAAATTACACATAGAAAAAGATTCTTCTCTCCTTTCAAAAGATTTGTATAAAACATCACAAAAACACACACATCATTTTGATATAGCAAATTGATCTACAATTGATCTAGATCAGAAGAGCACTTCACAGGAATCTTTAAAGACACTTCATGCCAATGCTGATTAGTTCCTGTATCAGGTCCAGCCTCAGAAGGTAGGCTCTGTTGTGCACATGGAGTCGTTACAACAGCATTGGATGAAGAGAGCCTCGGGAATGCACTCAAACCAAACACAATCTGGGTGATCTACAAACTGTGTTTAAGAACCCAGCCAAGCCAACATGACCAAGCATTCAGCAGGCAGAGCCACTACCTCAGGCCAAGTCTATTACTCCCAGATTGCTGTAGCAATCAGACACAGAAGGTGACTGGAAAGCGGAAGGAATTAGCCATGCAAAGTGAGCAGGGATGACAAACAGAAACTGGCTGGTCAAAGAGGATCGCCTGCCCAAAACTGCAATCAAACTTCACAAATGTAACTAATGCCTCACATGGCTGAAGCTTACGATTAGGTTTGAGAACAAAACGCTGCAGAGGGACGGAATCAGGAGTAAAAAAAGAAAGAAGAAGAAATATAATATAAAATTAAAGGAATTGGTTATTCTTAAAAAGGACCTTCTTGTGATAACGGATAAAATCTTTCTGTCCCTTTTTAAGAGCAAGAGCACAAACACATGCAGCACACAAATGCAATTTATGGGAGGAATAAAAGAGTTTGCAGCTTGGTGCTCAGGTTGGAGAGATGAGGTTATCACCTCTATCTCCACATTGGTGGGGGCTGCTATAAAATCATACCTCAGCAACAGGCGCCGCAATGAGATTTGCAGGACTGTAGTAAATGTTCCCAAGTGCTTTCCCGTTGCCCAGCTCTCACACTGACAGAAGGGCATCCTGATATTTCACCCCACTTCCCAGCAGCATTGAAGCCTTTTCGGAAGGCTTCACGCTCAAATGCAATGTTTAAGGCTTAAAAGAGAAACCTTTGCTGTTCACTCAGCTAAAATTATTTGGCTTCCAGTGTTCTTATCATATATAGAGATATCATTTTGGGGTAACAAATATATTTTTTTCTATTTTTAACTGTTATTTGCCTTGTATAGACCAAGAATTGGAAAAGGATGCAGAACGTTCCTAAATGAACACTCTTGACAAATGTATTAAGTACCTGTTATACTTGCTCTGCTGTCTAACAATGCAAATTCTGGTCTTGGTCTGAATGACCAGAGTGAGGGGGCTATAAACTTTTTTTTTTAATAAAACCTCATTGTATCTTTGGTCTTGAGTGCAGAATTGCAAAGGACACATATTTATGTCTTCCTTTTCATGATCTAACGTCAAAAGCAATTAATTACCGATATCCATATAAAAACCTAATATATAACTTGTACATTATTAATATTGAAGCAAGTCCCCAGTACTGTCAGCCTTACATCGCTTGTGCAGTCATGGTGGGAGAATGATAGCATTTTGGTTTGTGGTAGCCATTCGTTCTCTTGCTGAGTAGCTCTCAGGCTTCAACTACAGGTTTCTAAAACCGCAAACGCAATAGAAGTGTAGACGTGTGTGGATTACTTGTGCAATTTCCCGGCCCCATCATATCAATCTGCAACTCATGATTGGCTCCTGACTGAAGTGAACCTAGTTAGCACCTGGATGAGAGAACTCAGCAGGGGGTGCTCACCCGATGATGTGAGTAGGATTCGTGAGTTCTATAGTGCCCAATTACACCTTTGGATGAGGCATTAAATCGAGAAAGTTTTTTGATTGTCTTAAAAAGTTCTTTAGACATGTCATAAATTATTATTATTCTTAACCCTTCTGTAAGTCGCTTTGGACAAAAGCATAAATGTAAATGTATTTTTATTATTATTATTATAAATAAGGCAAGTTTGGGCCTTAGCTAAGTGCTAATACAGCCTCTTAGAGAAAACTTTTTTGTGATAATTATTCAGGTTTTCTTTTCATTTCGTAACCTTCTGTGAGCTCGTCAGAAATCTGCCATGTATTTTTCAAGTCTTTTGGCGATAGATCATTGACAGAACTTCCCTCGTTTTTGGTTTAACCTCATTTCCTTTATGTCAGTCTGTGTCTATTCCTTATCTTTCATTTTCCTGGTCTAGATCAAATGACTGATGAAGGCAATCTGTGTTCAGTTATTGTATGGAGATTTTTCTTTGTGTTTTCTTTTATATGGTCCCCGCCCCACTCATTTTCTTCGTTAAAGCTTTTTTTGTTCTCCTGTTTTCTCCTCATTGGGATTAATTGCTTCACCTTTATCATCTTCCCTTAGTTTTCTGTTCCTTGTGGGCACTCTGTGGTTTGCTCATCCATTCTTTTATTGTATTAATAAATACTAAATAATTATGTAACAACTAAAGCATTATTACAAAATAATGCTACTTAAAGAATATTATTTCACGTGGCATCAGTGAAAAACTGTTTATTCTGAGCAGCTGTACACCCTTAACAGAGCTTCTACTCCTCAAGGCCATCAAAAATCTAAAAAAAAAAAAAACAAATCAGTAAAAACAAATCAGTATTTAAAAAGTGCTCTGTTTTAGTTAAACATGCTTTTGTTTATAGAAAATCAGGCAGTTGTGGTCCGGTGAATAAGGAGATCGACTTGTGATCTGAAGGTCGCAGGTTCGATCCCCAGATCCAACGAGTTGAAGTTGGAGTGAGTGATGAAACACTTGCTCTCCATCTTCAACAACCACAGCTGTGGAGCCCTCGAGCGAGCACCAGTTCCCCAACTGCTCCCCGGGCCCCGCAGCCATGGCTCCCACTGCTCCGGGTGAGTGCTCACGGTGTGTTTGTTCACTGCTGTGTGTGTGTGTACACTGGGATGGGCTACATGCAGAGCACACACTCCAGGTATGGGTCACTCCAGATCTGACCAACTGGTCACTTTCACAAGATAAAATCAAATCATTGCAAAAGGTCTTTGTTTAATTATATATTATTATTTTATATAAAGAGAAAAAACCTTGTCTTAACATTATCTAGAATTACACTAACAGGTCATATTTGTAAATTCTGTGCACTGTAAAAACAAAGGTACATGCTTCACCTGCTGGCACCTTGAAAAAGTTTGGTGGATTTATTCCACATAATATCATAAAATTCAAACATTCATGAAAGAGGGGGGTTGAAATACATTCTTAAAAAGAAATATGCACTATTAATTAGGGGGTATGCTGATTATTTCACTTGGCTCCTATAGAGGGATGAGGGTCTGTAGCATACGCACCTTCTGAATCAAATAAATGATGTTGATAATGACTGATATTGATAATTAAATGCAAACATCCGAAGGACCTCCCTAACAAACTCTTTTTTTTTCTGAATGAGCACTTCTCCAGGCATAAGTGAAGGACTTACAGGGAAGTCAGTTAAATCACAATTGAACCACAACAAGTGCAGTGAGGTGATAGAGCCATCTATCAGCGGACACGAAGTGCTTGGTAACATCACCTCAAGTGCGGAAGAGACTTCATCTCAATAAAAGCCTGCATTTTGTGAAGGTGGAGAAAGAGGGATGAATATGGAGATGCATGTGGAAGGAATATGCTCTGTTTTTTATCGCTGTGGTAACCAAAAGCAAACTGTGTCACTAACAACCTCCTTCCTGTCTTGGAATAATGAAAATACATACAAAACACATCTCTTCGCATCTTAGATATGTCATTGCATAAATAATGCAATGAGATTCCCTCTCTCGCATCCTAAGGGTCTATATAACACACATGGCACAAAATGGATTGCACTTCAGCATAACAAGGTCTGGTTGTCATAAAAAGCTTTCAGACAAATGGCGTGCCGTTCTCTCTAATAAATTACGAGATACAAGGAGGAACGAAACGTTGCTCTGCAAGATCAAATCACCACCAGTAGCAATTCATTCTAGTATTCATACTTTCCACGTCGACTCCGCCCCCTCATCTGTCCGCAACTGGTTAGAGCCAATCATACAAAAAAATTGTTTTGTTCAAAAACAGAAGAAGAGCTAAAGTATCAATACGTATTCAAAAGAGTTTTTATGGGTTGTGTGAAGTCATGGCAAAATGGAAGGAGCTCATCTGTGTTAACAATTGCAAGCACAGTAAAAGCATACAGCTTAGTCCTAAGTGTTATTGCTTGTGTCAATAGAAAACATTGAGCAAGCTTGAAGAGGTGTTTGTCTCTGCAGCTGGAAGGGACAGGGAGCTGAGCGCATGATCAGAACATCCAGAGAGTGTTTTATCAGTTCACTATGGAAAAGTCTTAATCGTATTTGGTCTGTAATCCTCGAGCTGACTCCCACACACAGTCTGCACGACAGCACACTTGTTATTCTGACAGCAGTATCAGTCTGTCCGGCTCAATATCACACAGGACACGGCAGATCAGGACAGAGGAGTGGCCCAAATGCAGCAGATGGACTGCTAGGACTGTACACTCTGCCCTAAACGTGTGCTGCTCATCATAGGAGACAGGGAAAAGGTTGTCACAATTAAATTTATGGTAAAAAGCCCCCAAAAATTCATCCGAACAGTGTGTTCATCTATACTTTTATACATTTTGAAGAACTGCAATTTTTGCATCATTGTATAATAACAATTAATACATTTAAAACAAATTCTCAAAATGCCAAAGCACTAGGTATGCACCAACATTTCAGCCTAAATACTTGTGACCAAACATGGCATTTATGTTTTTTGACAAAGAGGAGAATGAAGAGGCCAAATGTGGAAACTGAAACGTTGATGCACACCCAGACCCTTTTTTCATTAAGAGCACACTTGTTTTGCAAAATAACTTAAAGGAGAATATGCTTACTATTTGTTTTACAATATGTTAACTACTTTAAAGACTTCTTTTGATGCCGCAAAAAGGAATTTAATATTTTCATGGGTTAATATTTTCAATATTTTCAGATTTTTTCAAATTCTGATTTATTTACACATAAATCAATGCTAGTATTAAAGTGGTTAATACAATAATAGGAAGAAATACAACACTTCTTTTATTTTATGAACATAAATAAATTAATAATGTTAATAAAAATAACATATAAATGTGACATTTTCAGAGATGCACACAAATTTTATTCTACAGGTAAGTATTTGTGTAAAAAATAAGTATATACACATATTTTATAAATAAGTTAACTTCTACTTAAAATGTTTTTTTTGTATTTTGCTGTAAATCATCTTCTCATTTTCGAAGGAGTTCAAAAGTAAACTCTCTATAAAACACATCTGTAGTCTCATTGAGCTGTAGATGATGTACACAAAGCCTTGCAAAGAAGTAACATACATCTAGAAATGATAAAAAACTGTAAAAAGTTGTCCAAAACAAACATAGTATTTTTAACAACACATTTTTGTTATAGGATATAAAACCAATTTTACTGGGATTACCTGTATGGGAACACTTGACACGGTTTTTAATGTAATTAAAAAAAAATCATTGCAGTCCATTTGTTTCATTGCACTTGGCGCTGTACCGAGACTCCTGAACTATAGTAAGTGGTTCACTGGAGTTCATTCTGAACCAAATCCAACTGCAGCAAAAGTAAGCTAGCGGGATTAAACAGCAGTCAGGACCTCTGCCAATTTATCAAAGCAGAATTCCTACCGAAGGCCAAATCTTTAGTCAAAACTCAATCTGCAGATCAACAATGATGAGCGCAGGCGATTCCTGGAACTTACAGCATGCTTTAAACACAGGTGGCTAAGCCTCTCGGGTCGTGTAGAAATGAAATGCTTTGTTTAACTTTTACTTCTAGGACAATGACTTCAAATGTGGACAATCAGAAATAAACTCTCTGTTATTCAGGACATGGGTCTGTGAAATACAAGCAGAGGGGAAAATGGTCAAAGTTTTGACGTGTCCACTTATTCACTCGTAATTGCCTAATTCAGAGATGATGGTAAGGTAACTATTTAACGATGTGGAGAACATGCACAAGAGGCTTAATATAGAATAAAAATACAAGGGCTGAAATGAATTGTTCATAATAATTAATAAATATATTGCTTCATTTAATTAAATAGAATCGTAAATTTATAAAAAAAAACAGGATTTTAACCAAGAAACCGACAATAATTAGATAAATAGCTTTGATTTTGTTTGTTATTTTATTTAATTTCAATAATTTTGATCCAGTAAAAAAACTGCAGCTAAATGAAATGTATACATATGAATATTTCAACCAAGACAATTGGTGGAATTTACGAATTTACATCCCTGTTGATCAATCACTCTAAATGTATTTATGCAGCTCTTTTTGCCACAAAACCCACTTACATGTTTTTAGGGAGGAAAATAAAACGTAAGATAGTATTTTAGCGTCTTCAAGGCTCAATGCTTGGACCTCTTCTTTTAGATATTTTCTAACTAACTTGTCTAAAAAAAAAACAGTTCCTTTTTTGCTACAGAGGTATAACGAATATTATATTCTTAAATAGCATGACAGCTTCGTAAATTTGAAAAATTACAGATGAAATGTTTTGTGTATGAAGCAAATAGAAAAAGTATACCACAACAAGAGGCAGAAAAAGTTAAATAAAAATGCAGAGCCTATTAAACACAACTTTAGAGTTTTCTGTTGATCTTCCAGCAGACATTTTTTATTCCTTGAGTGTGCTTAAGCATGAGCAGAGCGCATTTGATTTCCCATCTTTTCCAGCCAATCACGATCATTTTGGATATTATGCTCCATTACTCATCAAAAAACTTCAGAAATGAACACATAAGTGCACATAATTAACACACACAAATTGTGAGAATGTTTTGAGCTTTTTCACATAGCTCATATGCTGCTTGAATTTATGGGTACAACTTGGTGGGAATTATTACAATTTTTGTTGCCGAAAATATCGAAGTACCGCATGTGAAATGCAAAAGTCACATGATCAGCGTGTGAGACTTGAGAGCCCTGTATTATTGGGATTTAAGTTTGAACAATGTATGAGGACTTAATCACTTTTTAAGAACTTGTGAATGTTTTTTTAAGTTGTGGGAAGAAACCGGAACAGTAGAAGGATGCTCATTCCACAAACAAATCCCTTCGACCAATTATAAACATGATTTAGAGAAGGCAGCAACCACAGCACCACAAAATACATTATCAGCTAGCAGCTTTTATCTTAGACAGCAAGCAAGTTATTGAATTTACAAACAAAAGAGAAGCCAACGAAGCACTGAAAGCATTTAGTCACTGGTTTGCCTAAACAGTTGCCAATAATGTTGCAAACTGATTGTTTTCTCATAGAAAATCCATTTCAATTCAGCTTATAATGTTCTTCCATGATTTAGATGATGAAGCACTGCTGCTGAAAATCAGCTGGAGAAAAAAGGTTGTTATATACAGCTTGATGGATTCTGACTGCTCAGAGTTTTCCCAAATCTGACTGGAAATGCTGCTTTCCAAAATGTACTCAAAAAGCTGTTAACCTGACTCTAAACTATTAACAGATAATTCAATAAGTTTAAAATCGAAATATTGTTCAAGGTAGCCTGAACTAGCTAGCTGTATATTAGTTACAAAACAACTTTCTAATATATTCTTTACATTTAAAAGTGCTCGTTCTATTGAAAACATTTCACATTTAAAATGTGTCTCCCTCCAGAAACCTTTCTTCTCCAAGTAGCAGAATAATTCATTAGTGACTTCCCAAAGTGCCACACAATATTTTTTCGTAATATGTTTAACGTCTACTAAATGACTAAATAAAACCCAGACTTAAGGAATGCATCATATGAGGAGTGACGGACGAGGGGGTTTGAGTGTATTCCTGCAGCGCAGCATGCCTGTTTCAGACTTGTCCCCAGGGGGCATCATTATTTGTCTGTCCACCAACTACATCCGACATTAGACAGATGCAGACAGCCACTTTCACTAATAAACTGTAGCTCTTCGACTAAAGAAGCTCTTCGACTCTCTTGCTCCTTGTGCATGTACTTTATCAAGCAAGTAATAATGATTTTATTGACATTAATAAGATTGTCACTGAGATCTGATTGTTTAAGCCTAGATAAGATATTTGCTTTCGAACCTTGATAGCCTTCTGGTCTGATTTGCTTGAGGCAAGGTCAGTCAATGACAGTCACAAGAATGATGCACAGGAATGATGTTTGTACGATTGTGTATAACAAACATTTGTGTCAAATAAACTTTGTAAAATGAGTGGATTAATAAAGATGGTATGCATGGCATATGTGGACCCCGATGCAGGAATACCTTGTTTTGTTTTTCTCAGCAACTCCCCGAATCTAGAGAAACACTGAGCTGTTAAAAGGTTTTACAAACAATTCTTACAGATAATTAACTTTTTAGTCTGCTTTTATTCTGACTTTTATGTTTTTTCTTCTATTTGCATTTCATGTCGAAATGTCTAATTGGTCTAACATTAAATTAATCTAAAATATTTTTTGAAGGACTGTGTGCTTAAAAGTTTTTTTTTTTTTTTGATCAACATCACTACTTTAAAGTAACATTAAAAACAAACAAATCCTATGTTCCCAAACTAAACAGGGTAAGATCAAAATACTGTGAGTAAAAACGTACCTCTGATATAATGAACACACTCATCCCGAGAGCAAACCAGAACAATGAGTCTAAACAAAACCAGTAGAATAAAAAAGAGAAAGCAAGTGATCAATAAGGGGAACACCAAATGACATTTACAAGATTAACAACTGCACAAGATGACAACTGAAAACACTGTCCAAGGGCTCTAAACAAAAACACTAAGTGGAGGCAAACAGTCATGTAATAATAAGGATCACATTACTGGTGTAAGTGAAAACTTGGAAAAGTAAAGAAATTCATAAGAGAAGGACTTTCAAGAACTTGTCACCCAAATCTGTAAAACGCGACAAGATGATGCTCAACTCTCACACTGTATGAGGCAACAATGAACGACTTCAGGCCTTTACACTCATTCATAGCATTTCATTTTTCTTTTTACTTGAGGGAAAAAAAGCTTCTCTCTTCGACACTACATTAATGTTGATTAGTGTGATTTAGTTAGTGTGTGAGGAAAAAGTGAATGTAAAAGATTTATGCACTTTCTGTTTGTTTTTTATTCTTTCTTCAGGGTTTTATTAATCTTAAATATATTTATAATGTAGATTTTTTTATTTCAGTCTGTCAAGTTAGTTTTATTCATTCTGCCTAAACTAAAACTATTTTTAAATCAAAGTAGCACAGAAATATTGTTTCTCATACTGCAGTTTCTACGACCATCCAAGACTCATAAGCAAATATATCATGAAAGCAAATCAAGATGTAGTGCTGAAATCTGATCATAAATTATAAACTGCATGCGGAATCGTAGCTTAGATGCCTCGCACATCACATTTCATGTCCGACACTGAACTCTTTTGATATTTACATCTGAAATTGCTGCTCGATGCCATCTGTTCTAGCTAATGTGCCATGTGTGGTGTTTTATTTCTCGGTTTAACAGTCCTTGCTCTGTGTTTCGAGCATCCGTGTAAAAGTATCTCCTGGCTAACGTGGTAATTACACCTTAATTTATGAAACGAGAGGGTGACTTGGGTTTCTCTAGCACAGAAAAATCACATTACTCAACTAATTAATAACTTAATTAAGGCTTCTCGCACATCAGGCGTGGCTGATTGCATAATAATTAAAAGTAAATGGGTGACTTATTTAATGGCACCTTGAGAGCTGATAGAGGTGAATTGCCGTGATTAAGCTGCTGCTGATCAACTGTCTTTTAATACCTCTCTTTCTACCACAAGCGCTGTCATTTAGAGAAATAAGCGTGAAATATCTTTCCGGAGGAACAAAAAAAACATCACAATTTGCTAAGTACTTAAAAACTTTTTTAATGCTGCGTACTACATGTCTAATCACACTAATTCAAACTGCTCCGCACTTCAATCCAATGTTAGCTTTGGGTTTAATTATTTAAAGATCTCGAAAAGCCTGAATTCAAATCAAGCACGTGTTCAGCATTTATTGGCTTCTACCAAAAATGTCTGGTTCAGCTGCGAGCGGAGCTCCTTAGAGCACAAAGGGAAGTGGGTGTAAAAGTCTGGCTGGCTGCGCTGTAGAAATCCCATATTGCTTCTTAGCTTTAGATTTTTCCAAACTGAGAGTCGACTGTAGAAAATAATTATCTACTTACACTTATCAGAGAAAAAATAAAGATCAAACACACGTTTGATACAAGGTGCAACTTCTGTGTCTCTCAACAAATGCTAAATAAACGTCCTCCTTTCAGGCTCAATCCATGAAGCACATTTAGAGGATTTACTGCATGCTCACGATCCGTTTTACAGAGATAAGCTGGTACTATTGTAATTCTAACATGACTCCATAACATATTGTCCGTCAAAGTGGCTTTTTCTACATTCCTTTCAGCAATGAGCAGATTGTCCTTATCACCTGCTCATTATTTCTTGGCAAGATTAGCGAAAGCAGATTTGCTCTTGTATCTATCGATGGGGTGATTATGCACAGACAGTGTTAATGAAATTAGTCTCCTAATACTTTTTGGCCTATTCAAACAGGCAGATCCTCAGTGGCCAGGAAGTCTTCTTTCTTTCTCCAGGAGATGAATGGAGTTTCCATTGAATTGAAGTGATGAAGAGAGAAACCAGTGGTGAACATTTGTTTTTTTTTTATTTTAACAAATGGAGATAGAGCCAGGGAATTTGTCACACAGGAGGAAATCGTGCTGAACTCACACATATTCTGACAGAGGCTCACTAGCAAAATGGAAGCCCTTAAAAAATAATACAGGTATCTTTATAAACGAATAACTTTTTATCAATAGTCAGTCATTTTCAATTCATTTACATGTGTGAGACAGTCGGAAGAAATGTGAATAAATTGACTTTGGTTTGTGTTCCTTCAAGGGCAACTTATAAACAGGAAGCACAGCATGAAAAATGACTTTGATAACGCAGCAGCTTTCACCTGCTTCTCAGGAATATCATTTCTGAAAATGCCACTCACCAACTATTACTAATCGAATCTATAATAAATTAACGAATTAACTTAAAACATGCAAATTAAGGTAAAAACAAACAAATAGTCGCAAACAATGCACAATCATGAACAAAGTGCTTTTTATTTAAATATTTGAGATTTTTCATCAACAAATAAACGTTTGTTTGGCAATTGGATATTTTTGGAACAGTGGCATACGGTGTAAGTGTGTGGGGCATTTCTCTGGAAGAGGAGGAATTGTTTGTAATGAGCCACAGAGGACATGGGTCAAACAATCACTGAGTGACTGAATCCAAATGTAAATGATGGGCTGATTCAGCTCAAAGATTAAGACATGATCAATAAATCAATGGTTGTTCTAACAATAAGAGGCAAAATAATAATGTAGTTGGGGGGAAAAACACCACCACAAAGAACCCAAATGATTTCTCTATCTGTTGCAACTGGTCACTTTCCTTATTTCCTGTGGTTAGAAGCAAAAAAAAAAAAGTCTAAAAACAAAAAAAACCATCATAATAAAAAACGGGGAAATGAACTCATGGGAAAAAAAAATCCAGAACAGAGCATGTTACACTGATAACAATTAGTTTTATCCCATAATCAAGATTTACGTTTAGTTCTGATGTATCCCAGAGCACATTGGAAAAAGAAGATGAATATACTCTTCTGAAAAGTAAATTATTGAGGAAAATGATGGGTGTCAAATAATTTAAATAGTAAATGTGCATCGAGGCAACTTCCTCTTTTGAGTCAAACATGTTCCCCCAATCCTGCTCAGAACCTCTGGAGCAATCCTCATTAAAAAGGATCTGCTATCAGTATCTCTTCATCTAAGTGCACGGTGGAGTCTGGTTCCAGAGAGATTTTAAACTCATTCCGTATTTAACCAGAAGCCATTGAAGAGAGATCAGGACTGAAGTGATGTGTTTACTTTTTTGTTTCCCTATAACCTCAACCTTCATGATTACATTAGCCTATTCAAAGGATGGAACAAAGATGTTGATTACTGTTTTGAAATAAAAAACAAAAGGCAAAGGTGATAAAAACAATACCCAATCAAAGAGCTTATCTGCGTGTTCAGTTTCAGGCTACCATCTAGCAGGTTAGCTAGATTTGTAAATAGTGTATATTATTTTTCAAGTTGCTCCTACATTTTATCTGGTTGGGTAGGAAAGATGTTAAGAATGCAGACAAAATTTGGTTCTGTCTAGCCTTTTAATCTACAGTTCAGCTGACCTCAGGCAAACTCTATTTAGCTTTTTCCTCCTCTACACACACAAAAAAATACTTAAAGTAAAAAATGTAGTCACTGAGGTCACTGATCAATGTTATGGTGTGCTAGCGATAAATTTTAAGCTGCACAGCACTCAAAAATCATCAGGCCACACATCAAATGTACAGTGAATCTAATTAAGAGGGTGTATCACAGTGGTTAGTGCCAGATGAATAGACTTCTCCAAACAGCGAGAGCAGGCTAACAACAGATAAAATCAAGGAAGTGTGAGAAATGAGAGAGCAATATAAAAATAAATAGCCCTGAGTTAAATGAATCCACTTCTTTTTATTTACTCTGCCACAACACTGCAAAAGGTCAATCTGGTATGAATGAAGCCTCATTTGTGGCACCGCAGCATTCAGCATCGTTAGAACATGGAGATGAAATGGTGTGGGTGTCATCCGTTATCCTCCTGTGATGACCATTCAGCCAAGCTCTAATCCCATCACACCAATTCAATCAGCTATCCTTCTCTTTCTCCTTGCTTAACTTCGCTCTAAAAACCCGCACCTGCTATGAACACCAACAATGGCTTTATTTCTCAGTTTTTCAGCACATCTTTTGGTAAAATTCATTTGATCTCCATTCATAGTTGTCAAACCATCATATTTTACATCTACTACGTTTCCTTTGTCTCTGATTGTAACTCAGACCATATAAGAGAAACTCAAAGAGGGTTGTGTGGAGGAGCCGAGTGTGGCTTCTCTTCATCCTTCAAAGGACCGTGTATTAAATGGAAATCTCAATTTTCCAAAGCAGAGGCAGTTACGAAAACAACTATCTGAGCATGAAAAGGTTTCTGAATTACACTTTGATAAAAAAGAAAAAGCAAGACAGACCATGTGAAAAGGAAAATTGAAGAATAATGGAACTGTAGCTATGAGGGATTGAACATTTATGCACGTATTTTAACAGAAAATGCAATTTTTGGATGAAAAAAAAGGCTTTAGAAGATAATATCAAAAACTATTTTATAAAAATATCTTTTAAAATATTAAAACAATCAAAACATCAAGAAAAAGTTCCAAAACATACATGAAGAGAATAGGACTGAAATGTGACTGAAAATCAAATGCAAATAGTAGAGAGTTGCAGTGCTAAGAATGCAGACGCCACATACGCTTTTCAACTGTTTTACTTATTTGAGGCTGTACCAACCAATCAGGAACGTCCTAGGGTAGTCGTGTAAGGGAAATCCATTAACCAGCAAAGCTGGATGATGGAGTTTGTCTACAGGAAAAACGAGTAATTAGACTTTTCTTGCCTCAATTCAGGAACATTTTGGGCATTTTCAATTTTGGGCATTATCTAAACATGTTCTTGTTGCTTCATACAGTTCATTTTGACCCCTTGAGGTCACATACATCACCTGGAAGATGTTTTTTTTACTGTTTTAGTAAACTTTAGCAGTCTATTTAGCAGTCCCTTAGATATGACTGAGCTTATCTAAATGGTGTTTGAACAAACTCAATGGGTTTGTAGACTAATACATTTCATTTTGAAGCTAAATATTTTTTTCATTCCACCTAAAATTTTATTTTACAATAAAATGACCTCAAGTGGGTGAGATGACGAGGATTAAAAACAATCATCGTGGAGCTTTGACAAGCGCTTATGTGATTGTTAAGATAAAACTCTTGCTACATTGAATGGTTAGCTGAACCATAATCGATAGAATTTTCAGAGACTGCTTCATGAAGCCATGTCAGTGTGCTGTTCCCAAGTCTCCCTATGGAGAACTATTCATTCCATACCAGCTATCAAGCTACATCTGTGGCAGACCACGAATTTAACATAACACCGTCTGACAGTCACCTACGGATATGAGCCGAATGAGTTTTGACTACAGGCATAACGACACAAAGAAGCGCTTTCCCACCGCAGAAGCATCCATCTAGCTGACAATAGATTTCCATTAGCTTCGAGTGAGACTAATTGATCTCTCTCTCGTTCTCTCGCTCTGTCTTTTCTTTGCCTACAGGTATCATAGAGAAATGGACAGAGAATGCTGTGGAAGAAAGATGGGAGAGCGCACGTTTACCAAACATCTGATCGATTTTGAAATGGTTCACTGGTCACACGTAAGGCGTTAAACGACTGCCTCATATTTTTCAATTATCCCCTAGACGGATAAATCTAGCTGCATGTATAACTACAGGTATAAATAACTAAAAGATTACTTTAACACGAAGAAGAGAACACACTTTTGCCTTCGCCCCCAAAAAGCTGTTTGTGAAAACATTTAGTTGTGAAGCACTGGGTCAAATTTTGGTCAATTTCAGCTAAACTCGCTAACACAGACCGTGCTTGTATGTCTGATGAAGCTTTAAACAGTGCCCTTAAAGGTGTTTGCAAATAAACAGTTATTTAACCTATTGAACAACATGCCCTTACAAGATGAAGGAAAAAAGTTAACTCGTAACCTTAGAAACTGTTCCCAAGGAAACAAGGAACTGCATATTGAACTCTAAGAGCTACTCAAGAAGAGTGCTGTTATGTAATAACATCAGTGATCCAAACATAAGAACAAAACAAACAAAAACAGTGCAGAGCAACATGAAATAAATTACTATACACCAGCAAAAATAAATGGCAAGAAACTACAATTGTGCTTTAAATAAAATAAAGCAACAAAAATACAATAAATGTAAAAAATTACAAGTACAAGAACAGTAAAAAAGTCAAATAAACTAAATTACAACACATTACAAACAATTTCAAATAAGTTCATGACAAACGATTGATACTACTAAAAAAATCTTCTTTAAAAAACATCTGACTTGACTATAGATAAAATTATGGATTGTAGGATTAATTTTATAATGAAATGTGCACTCTCTATTTTAAGTAGTCATAAAGATGTTTAGATATCTAAAATTGTAATAGCACTAGTAGGTAAGTAAACTACAGATTTCTAAACATAATTTTTATATCTACTTGGCTTGTCAAACCGCCAATAACGTTATTCACCATGACGAAGATGATTGAAAGTGTGAAAATCACTTGCCATACATTTACTGTTTTTATAAAAAAGTCGATGCATTTTAGCAGCTCAAACACCCTCCATGCAAAGTTATAAACACTTACAAAAAAACTAAATAAATAAGCAATGCATCAAAAATCCAAACATCAGTCACAAACTAGTTCTAACCCTCAGTAGGAAAAGCTGCACAATGATCGAGCCTCTGAAAGTGAGCCGTGTTCTCGGTCCCAGGGATGTCATTACGAACACATGAGTATTGGAGGACTATTTATAACATGGCACACGTTAACGATGCCATCCACCCTAACGTGCCCCGGCACACAGCCAGACATCTGTCAGTGTGCTGCATCTTACACAGGGGAGCATCGCCATGTTTAATTACCCAGCCAGGTTGATTATCCCCGCTAGCCTCGACCATCGTACATGACTGCATCACATTGTCATTTCTGAGTATGTACATGGCCATCAGACTGATGGTTTCTTCAAAGACCACCTCAAGGAGCTTTCCAGCACAAAGCAGCCAAAATGACCCACTTAATTATAACTGAACACAAAAATGGTGTGTTTTCCTCAACACTCCTGCGTCAGCGGCAAGTTTTGCTTTGGGAGTTTCATTTAATTTTTAAGAGCTGCAATGAAATCTGAATGAATAAGTAACCAGATAAACCGATTTCAAAGTTTAATAGAAGGGTTTTTTTCTGTAATACTGTTTTAAAAGGCAAAGATTTCGGTAAACATATTTGAACTCTGCTAATTGAGATCAAGATATAATATGTCAGATGTTTTACACTGTTTTAATAGAGGTATAGCAGTGCATTTCAATCGGCTCAATCTTGCTTGGCTTCTCTTTCAGCTGCTTTGGAAGTGCGGATCCTCTTCGTTTATTCTTTTCGGATTTGAAGAGACCACACTGCACTCATTTCAGGGCCACCTCTATGGTTCAGGGGGTCCTAAGCAGACTTAATGTGGAACCGTTGGGCCCTAATCAAATGCCGTCTTGTCATATCTGAAATGCGGGGTCTGACTCAAACATAGTAACACACACGTAATTAAAGGTTAACTAACATTATTGCATTCGTCTGGCTGTGCAAATTTTATTGAATGTTGGTGCAAGATTAACAACTCATTTAATATTTAGAGTAAGCGTGTTATTTCAAAGAAACATTAGTTCAATCAGAACTTTAAAAAAAGCACATAAATGCATCTTTAAGTTCCATCAATTAGACAACCTGGATACTTTAACTGCCTTATTTTTGTTTTCTTGTACCGGTGGTGGGTACAATATAATCATGTCGGTGCATTCTGCTCCTTTTCCTCTTTTTGATCTACACACAGCTGACCTCAAACTATCTGAGCACCAGATTAGCATTAAATCATTGATTAATCTTTTCCTTGTTCCCAGCCATTGTTGATATTCTGTGATCTAAATCCAGAAAGAGAGAGGGATGGAGGGAGGGAGAGCTGCCTCTGCTCAATCAAACGGCTATTGAAGGCCAGAGGGTGCATTGCACATTTCAGGATTAGCAGCGACACCCAAAGGAAGGTATGATACAGCCTTTGGCCCAAGACTCCAGAAGAAAAAAACTTGTCTTCTTTTGCGGGGATGACATTTAAAGCTCTCTTCAACACCCATAAATAGGGCTGGGGAGTATCCACCTCTGTGTGCTTTCTAGCTTTTTCCATTCTCAAATCTATAGGTATAAAAATGGTGTCTACTGCCCAATAGAAGTTGTGTCTCTGAATAGACCTTTGATGTGTACATAAACATGTCCTTGATGAAATAAAAAATGAAGGTTCTACTCAGGTTTTCATCATGAAACTTGTAAGAAGAGTTGTAAAATGCATGTTTGGCATCAAGCCTTTAGAAATCAAGAAAGAGCATCAATAATATCCAGCTGAAGACCCTCAAACCATGCACTACTTTCAGAACATCAGGAAGCAGGATTGCAAACAATTAATTCTGGGTTAGGTTAAGGTTGCTGTTACATAAAGGTTTTATAAAGCTTGAGGTAAGAGGAAAGTTTTGATAGATGTTTGGGATTCAGGGTTGATTGTGATTAGATTACTATTGTTATAGATGTTTGATGTCTGAGGTTGAGTTTAGGTGGAGGTTAAATCCCAAACAACAACAGATGAAGATCATTACAGATGGTTGGAGTAAGTGGTTGGGGCTGGAGGAAGGTTGTTATAAATGTTTGGGAGTCATGGGAGTGAGTGGTTAAGGTTACAGATAGGTTGTTGTTATAGATGTTTGGAGACGTTTTTTTATGAGTTTTGGATTTATGATTTGGATTTGTTGTCAGTCAGTGGTTAACATTAGAGGGAGGTTATTATAGATTGTTGGGATTAAATGAGAGTTCGGATAGTTTTTGTGGCTCATGGCTGGGATTAGATGAAGGTTGTTATAGATGGTTGGGGTGAGAGGTTGCTGTAGATGTTTTGAGTCACTCGTTGGGATTTGAAATCAGGGTACCAGAAAGACTGGTCCATAATTTAGGGCTTAAAAAAAGCAAAAAATGAATTAATTTCCCAAATGACCAGACTTAAACACGTACTCTTCCGGTTTCATATTGACATGCTTTTTAAAAAGAAGGAACCATAATGGATAAACCTTCTAGCATCACTTTGGTTTCTTAGCAACTGCTTCCTGCTTGAGTGCTTGGTGAGGCTGAAAAGGGGCTTCAAAATGGACTCTGTACTGTCTGTGAGCCCATGGAGAGAAGATTCTGACTCTTAATTACTACTACAGTATGATATATTGATTTGAGCGAATAATGTGATCCAACCCAAACTAACAGCACCGTCGTTTTCCTTTGACCCTCTCATCTCTGCTAACATTACATTAAAGGATTCATCCTGCAAAACCTCGACTGTTTTTGTCATTCAGCACCGGAAGTCATTCTGCTAACTGATAATAACACCAGGGATCTTAAAACATTCAAGAACTTGATTGGCTGCACTCGTAGGTCTTGTTTGCGTACACCAAGAGCTGTGTTCATCACACACGTTTTTGTGAAGTATCTCAAAATAATATAAGGTGTTTATTATCCATTCCACTATTCACAATGATAAGAGAGGATAACAATCAAGATCTGAACATCTAATACTGGTGAGATTATGTGCATAAAACAGTAAACCGTCAAAAAACAGCATGTAGCCAAGAGTAAAAAAAAACTGCATAGAACATATGAGGAACGGCACACTTCCATTAAAAACTTTTTTTTTTGCCATATGGCAAAAATTCTGGTTTTGTTTTATTCTCCTAGATGAGATTTATTAACTTCTTAACATTAGTTCAGGAGGAGCTTGTGTTATAACTGGCAGAGTTTTTCTCCTTAGGTGGGTAGTAATCAAGTAAATACACACAAACCAAACGGGAAATTATTCATTTTCTAGCCTTTCACTACTCTAACGGGTTATTTTTCAGGCTCCGGTTGCTTCTTTGTTCACACAACTTCAATAGTACGCTTCTCCATTGCTTACCACCTTGTCTTGTGATGTTCAGCAGTTATAAATAAGAGTTACATATGAATTGTAGGTGGTATTTCAGTACTTCTTTTTAAATATCTAATTAAGAAATGTTTTAATTAAGAACAGAGGCCCTTGAGTGACACTCCAAGACCATCAATAGATCACCTTAGTAACTATATTTGATCATCCACAAGTGATGCCTTACCAAAAATAAGAAATTACTAGATCTCATTTAATCATATTCACAAAAAACTATTGTTGTTGCTGTAGACACTACAGCTGATATTTTATATGGTCTATGAAGTAGACGAGAATGTCCACATTAAAAGTTGGTATCCTTTCAAGTTTTACATTCTGATACAAAATACTACTCAGCAAAAAAACAAAAACATCAAGTTCAGTTTTAAGGAGCTTAAAGAGCTGCAGCTACCCTGAGTGTGACAGCGTTTCACTGTGCTCGAGTGTCCATGCAAGCTTTACTGAATGCTTGTACCAAGGTTTGAGGAGAAAACTGTTCCATTGATTTAGCAGACAATGTAAGGACTGTAAACTAATAAAGCTAATAAAAACACTTTGTTTAGTTTTCCGATTGTGAGGATCAGATGAAAAAAAACTGATGACTCTAATGTAATGAATATTTCCAAACAGCTGGCTTCATCGCAATAAAAGCAGAGCTGTCATCAGGTCTGACAAAACAGACATCCCACACATCAAATCATTCCTGCCTCTCTCGAGAGCAGAGACAGGAGGACAAGAGAAATAAATCGATGAAATGAGGAGGATGAGCTGGAAGATGCAGAGCATGAGGAAGCCAATTAACATAGCTGAAAATGCTCCCAAAAACTAGTTACTAGTGAGATTTCAAATCCATAAGGAGTTCACTTTCCCAACACCTAAACCCACATATTTGATCAAATCCAGATTAAGTTCACCCCATTTATCCAAGAGAATTACACGATATCACGAGAGGTTATACTAGAGAGCTTCGAAAGAAGGTTATTAGCCCAATGGCACATTGTACAGGAATAACAGCAGAACATACATGAAGTAGCAAAAATAGGTTCTTTAGAAAAGAGAAATTCATTGAAACATAGACAGGTCCCTGAAGAGAAAATTATTCGGCAGCTCATTCGGGAAAATGCACAGATGTAATTTCAAAGAAGTTAAACAGTGCATATTTGAATGAGTACATCAATGACAAGGGCCCCAGTTTCCACACTTACACTGGACAAAAAAAGTGAAATTTTTTTATCTACCATTCATCAGTCTCGTGAGCATTACAACACAAAACCATGATATGTTTTTTGAAAAGTTCTAAATCTCTCTATAAAGAGATAAAACACATAATGCATAGTTTGCTGAAAAGTTCAAGTGTTTTTCTTAAAAAACTTACATGTTATGTGTATGGCTTGTGCATAAACTGAAGGTAAATTTCAAATGGATAGAACTTACCAAAGCAACATAATCATCCTGTAAGTAAAACTCATTCTGCTTCATTAACATAATCTACTTTTTCACAGGGAACATTGATATTCTCTAAATAATGTAAACAAAATCTGCCATTGTCAATGTCCAATAAAGACAAATGTCAGAAATTTTTTTTTTTAATAAAACATTAGGGTAGCACTTTATAATAACTACACACTACTAATAAAGTATTAAGCATAAATAAATAGTCACGTAATAAATAAAAAATTCTATGTTATTGCATATTTATGAGCCTTTTAAAAATGTAACTTTTTATTCTAAACCGATGAAAAGCGCACAGCGCCAGATGAGTGAAATATTTTGTCTCATTTGTTAATATTTTACAAAGCATAAACAGGTCTCACTTTAGATAAGCTCACACAAACAGTTAACTAGCAGCTAATAAATGCTTTATAACTCCCATTTGAAAAATGTGATTTATAAATGATTAACTGATCCTCAATAAACTAAAGTTATTAATTATATTATATAAATCAGGAATAAAGCCTTTAAATGTATATTAATAAAATGCTTAAAAATGTGTAATAACATAGAACTAAGGCTTTATAAATTACTTAATAACTATTAGTTAATGGTTAATAAATGATTAGTAGAGTGTAGTTGTTGTAAAGTGCAACTACATGGGGTATAATAACATAAACAAAATCACTTGAAACAACTTATGACTAATTACAATTAATAGAATACTTCCATAATACATTAGCTTTGATTGGCCAGACTGACAACTGGATTAAAAACAACAACATTAACTTGAGGTGTGATATCTGACAAACAGAAGGGATTACATTTTATGTATAATGTTGTATTGTTATTCTTGAGTTTAAGAACAGTGTTTGTCAGTTTGATGTTGTTTGTCTTATTTATCTTTTAGTAGTAAAAATAGTGCACTTCCCACATTTTAAATCTAGACTCGTGTATAATTGACTAAAATGTTTGATCTGTTTTATTTTATGATATTTATTACAAAACTACATATCTGCACTAGCATGTTTTTGTCTCTTTCATCTGCGTGATCTCTGAGTCCCTTGTGCATCTATGAAAATCTCTTTTACATAAATCATGAAACAGGGTTCCGAGGACCTAGAGTACGAGTTGGATATAGTGCTTTTTAGATAAAAGCAAAAACGAAGAAATGGACTGTCGCTAGTTTCCACTTTTAGTCTCAAGAATCCGTTAAACTGCGCTCGCAAATTCTAAAGATAGGAGCATTAGAGATGAGCGGGAGCACCAGCCTTTGAGTCAGCTTGAGAGTGGAATGTCCATCATAAAATAAAGATTTTTTTGTGTGCTCATTTCTCTCTACCTTTAAGAAACACTTAAACACCTGAGAAAAATGAATATGCAACTGCTAGCTTTTGGGGAAAGAATGGGGGGTAATTTTGAACTAGACAAAAAATATTTTATTAAAGCAGTATGGAATATATCGTATTGTCTAATCTGAAAATAAACCACACCACACACTATAAACAATAATCCTTGGAGGAATTAAAACTAGAAAAAAGAAAATAAATTCAATTAAATATATGCACTAGACTGACTATACATTAAACTGAACAACTTGCTAACATCAGGCTCAAAATGGAGAAAAAAAGGTTTATTACATTGAAATAAAACTGTTTCTTATAGCAGGTACGAGAGACGACATTTAGCACGGTGTCCAGAAAAACAATGGCAACAAGAATCCAGCAACACAAGATTATTAGTGAAGAAACTCTACAGGACACACACAGTTGCTATGCAAACTCTAAAGTTCCAAGAAGGGAACTTCAGAATCAGGAAGTAAACACAGAAACATACTGGGAATGCGCAGTTTTTGAACGACATGCTTATGGAAATTGGTGTCTTTAAGAAGTACAGAGATGATGGTGATTGAAAGATGGAAAGATCTGATGCAGTACTACACAAGCATGAGGACACAATGGACCGAATACACTGATAACAAAATATAACTGGATTCAAACTGTACACACAAACTTATTAATAAGCTGAAATAAGAATTTTTGCATATGCATATAAACAAAAAAGTATCATAAAAAGTCTGGCCACACGCTCGTTGTGCAGCTGGTTACTTTTCCAGACTCTCGTCCCTTTGCTGGTTACCTCCAGAAGATTTCATCTCATGAAGGACATGTTTTATGTTGGGAATCTCCTTTTCTTTGAACTGTGGACATGTCTTTATGTTGAACACCTTTGTTGTAGCATTTGTGAGTCTCGTGTTGTTGTCAAGCTATAGTCAATTTCTAAGTCCAGTAAATAAAACATATACTTTGTATAATAGCTGTCTTGCGAAAAGAAAGGACTGGAAAGCAAATCTAAGGTCAGCTAATAATTAGATTCGTTGCTAATGAATCATGGCCCTGGAATGACTTTTCCCAAAAACAGCTGCCTTTTGGTTTGAACATGTCTCCATTCTCGGATTTGAGAATCCTCAGAGAAGAGAAAGTGACTTGTTATATGTCTTTCTGAAGCTGTGTGTGGCTCATAAGCTCCAGGGGTGCTTGGCACACTCTGTTCTGCTTAGAGATTATTCTTTCCGTCGATGGTCTACCCACTACACTCCCTCTACTGGTGTCAAACTACCAGCGCACGAGCTGAAAATGCAGGGGAAAAACATGGTTTGCTACTTTTACTCACAAATAAACAAACAGCCCTTCACGTATGATAGAAATGGGGGTCAATTATGCACAATTAAATCAGTACCATAATAAATCAATTCCTGATTTTTACTCGTAATGGTAAATAAGCCTGTCCTCTGCATTTAGGGAGCACTCAGCTATTAGATCTGGGGCTGGTTTCACTGATAAATGAGCTAAACATCAAACCACCAGCTGATGGCTTTAATGGAACAGTCCCTTTCTTTGTTTTAAATACCTTGACATTTAGCTCGATGGATACCCGCTGGGTGGGAGGGGAGCTGATCACGAATGAAGTCAGCAGATCATTCGCTTTTACAATGTGCTGTGTGTGTGTGCGTGCGTGTGTGTGTGTGACTCACAGAGGAAAGAAGAACCTGCTAATAGAGACCCCACAGATGCCCGGCCGTATGCTCATTGAAGCCAAACACTGGCATGAATTCACGGGGTAAAATCTGACAGCTCCAGATGCCAGGGCTGGCACGAGCGGGCTCAGAAACATTGTGCACACCTTACCACAAGATATATTATGAAAGTAATTCTCGTGAAAGTAAACTTTACATGAAAGTTGAAGTGACTTGAAAATCTGTCCACTCAGATCAGGGAGCTATAATAGACGGGGTCGAGAACTCACTGCTCCACACTTCGAAAGTCTCTCGATTATTAAGCTCAACCTTTATCCCAAATAACCAAAGAAATAGCTAACGTACTTTTTGTTTGAACATATTTGTAACATTTTTCTTTTTTAAGTGCATGTCTAAGGTTTGTTTAATAATAAAAAACATGTCTTTTTTAAAATCTTCATTTTGTAGTAACACAGTTCAAGGGTTTATAAACTTGCATCACTCGTTTGCATTTCTTACAATCAGTTGCAAGAATCTCTACACATAAAATGAGCATTTACCAAATACAATCACAGTAATTTAAATAGATTGATTTGTTAAAGTTTCAGCCTTGTACATGTTTAAAACCTGGTGTAAGTGTTAATATAAAAGTAACAAATCAAATTAACTACAAAGTAGATTAAAGATATACAAAAAGAGTGATATATAGCTTTACCATATTGCAGTTATTCAAAGTTGACATAACAAAGTTAATGCTGTTTTACTGGCTATAAATGTTAGATAGACTGTAACTAATTAGTTTAAACTTTATTATCTGTTACACTCTCACCTGACTGCGTAATTGTTGTTTCTATGATTTGAAATGTGTTCTAAACATTTTAATATTGCACTTCAATTTGGCAATCTACATTGAGTTAAAATGCTGATGTGGAAGAGAAGGGACATAGAAGCTGGGAAACCAGAATTTTTTGTAGAAATGTTTAATTTGCGAATGTTGTATTAACATCAATTGGCACAGACAACAGAAAACAATTCTGTTTTTTAACGATCCTATAGTTTCAAAACGCCAATTGTTTCACATATGTGTCATTTTTTTTTTGATCACAGTTGACATAGCTAAGATGCCATTTATCAATGTGAAACTATTTTAGTGCCACCAAACTAAATGAAACAGTATGAGATAATATGCTATTTTTTGAGAAGGTGCTGAAATATGTTCTGTGTTTTTCGTTGACAAACTTGACTCCTCTGTAACACTGACAGCACTTTTTCATGAAGCTTACTTTACCCAAGATTATGAATTACTAGAAATTCTTTTCCCTCAATTGAATGATCAAAATGTTGACTGCTTGTGTTTTTCAAAATATTATATTATAATATGCTTTATTTTATTTTTTGTTCATTTTTATTTTATCTCTGCAGTTTAGTTTGTTGCCCAGTATTAACCAGCTCTCCCTCGTAGTTATTATTATTGTGCTCTGTGAATTAGCTACATTTACTTTTTCTGTGTCGACCTTGTTATATTCTCCACCCACTGTACATTGTTAGGGAGGTCATCTGCATTTTTAGTTTTTTTTTTTCTTTCTTGATAGTAATGCAATCAATTTATATAAAAGCTCCCCTACCCACCCACCCTTCAATAACTGTACAACTCCCGAATGAGAAATAGAGCTCTCAAAATCACTCGGGATGCTGCTCACCCAGGCAACCACCTCTTCCAGCTCTTACCCTCCAGCCAGGGCTTCAGAGCCCCAAACACCAGGAGAGCCCGGGACAGCTTCTTCACTCAGGCCATCAGCTCCTGAACCCATAACTTCCCCACCATCAAATATTTCATCTAAGAATTGCATTAAGCAACAGGACTCTGGTGAGCACTTTTCCAGTGGCTCCACTTTCTGTTGTTCGGTTGCTGTACTTTTTTTTTTTTACTTTACACTTTGCTCTGCACATTACCTACAAAACACATCTCTTAAACACTTTGGACTTAAATTTATAGTTTTATTACTTTATATTTCACCACCTCTATTTCTAGAATATTACTATGATCTATTTACTTTTAACTTAAGCAACTTAATTATATAACCTGTGTTACTGTGCAACTGTGTTACTGTGTCATTTTTTTATCAACACTGGAGAGTACCCCTGTACCACAACAAATTCCTTGTGTGCGTACTTGACAATACTTGACAATATCCTTCTGATTCTGATGCTGATAGCATTTTTCCAGATGCTCAAAGAGACTTTACAATGTTCAGAGCATTATTGATTCACTCCACATTCACACTCTGGTGATGATAAGCTACATTTGTAGCCCTCCGCTTCTCTGAGGCAGTCTGACAGGACGTGGTTGCCAAACCGAGCCTACAGCCTCCCGCCCGTTATGATTGCTTCTCCATTGTTAACCACTTAAACTTTGTATCAATTTTAATAAATCTGTCATAATAAAAAAATTTGGTGGCTTCCTGTATTTTGGTTGCTTACACTGTTGCACTAATATTACTACTAAAACGAATAATAATATTAATATTTAGCACCAACATTCCCTCCCATGTCCCCCAGCCCCCCATAAAAAACAGACATTTTTAAATACACTGTAAAGTAAAAGCAGATATTTAATTAGGCTAGCAATCACCCTAGCCTGAAGATCTCTTGTCAATGCATGGATCGAGGGACGAGCTCAGATAGGCGACTGATCACTGCATGCATTAGCAGACAGACTGTAGCTCCCAGCTCCCGCATGACAATTACAGCCAAAGTGGAAGCTCCTGTTGAGAGCACACACTACATTCATCATCTCTGACACACTAAGAAGAACAAAAATCACCTCCACGCTGCCCTCCATTTTACAGGTCCGAGTCAGAGAAATGAACAGTGTTTGGCTATTGCTGCTCATCAGCGGCCAGTATTCTCTGCAAAACCAAAGTCAATTTGAGAAGGCAATCGAATGGGCAAATACTTCCTGCAAGCCGAGACCTTCTTAACTACAGACAGTAGCTGAGACAAGCTATTCCTATATGTATAAAAAAGCACATGACCTCTTTTTTTCTGGGCCAGCAGATCAGGACACTGCCTTTCAACATTTCTTTAAGCTAGACTGCCAAGACTAAACCAAGAGGGATTGCAGAAAAGACATGTGCACTGAGAGAGCGGATGAGGAAGAAGAGCTTGAGAGGATTTCATCGTATGCAAATACAGCATATTCACCAAACTTTATCATTCACTACTAAGCCATAACTGCTTCAGTCAGTGTCCTGAAAATGACTTATCAGTACGTGTTTTAGAAGACTTGATATATTGTTTGAATATAACAGTAAAAGTGACCAATTGGCCAGATATGGAGTGAGCCATACCTGGAATGTGTGCTCTGCATGTAACCCATCCCAGTGTACACACACACACAGCAGTGAACAAACACACCGTGAGCACTCACCCGGAGCAGTGGGGGCCATGGCTCTGGGGCCGGGGGAGCAGTCGAGGAACTGGAGCTCGCTCGAGGGCTCCACAGCTGTGGTTGATGAAGATGGAGAGCAAGTGTTTCATCACTCACACCAACTTCAACTCGGTGGATCGATCTCCTTATCCACCAGACAACAACTGCCTAATGGCTCTCTCTCTCTCTTTCTCTCTCTCTCTCTCTCTCTTTCTCTCTCTCTCCCTCTCTCTCTCTTTCTCTCTCTCTCTCTCCCTCTCTCTCATTCTCTCTCTCTTTCTCTCTCTCCCTCTCTCTCTCTCTCAAAATCTGCTGTTTCAGGCCATGAAGAATGTTATATTATTATATTAAGTGTAACCTAACACAAAGTCATGTACAATTTGTCGTTTGTGGTAAAAATGCTGGTAAGGTTTTACCATGACCACATATGGTAGTGTAATGCTGGAAAAGTCCAATTGTTAATAAATGTAGAGTGCTCCCCTGTGTTGTAATGTGGTGCCTATATTTAATATACTGGATGTGTAGTTTACCATTATCACAATATTTTAATGGTTGTGTGATGTTAACACGATTGGGTGCAGTCAATCAGCGACACATATAAAAGAATATAGGAAGTGAAGGACAGAACTGAGAAAGGAGGAGAACTTCTATCTTGCGTGATGGTAAGACTAATAGATTAAACATTAAATGGAGCGATCGATTACTTGAACGTGTCCTTACACTCCTGGTTTCCTCCTGAATTTTACAGAAAGCTCGTATGGTTGCTCATGATCTTGCTCCACACGCCCAAAAGGACCCTCTCTAAATAGCTTTCTTGTTTCTGAGGGGAGCGCAAACTTTTTTGCATTGGACAGTTGTTCAATAATGAGATATTGATAAAGGGATTGAGCTGAAAAGAAAATTAATAGAAGCAAGTTGCTGTCAGGTGGTGCTTTGTTTGAATGTTTACTCCATTTTTTTATTAATTGTATTCAGATACTTAAATTTGGTGCGACTCAGCTATCCTGAGAATCGTTACAAGCTAGTAGGCTAATGTTGAAACCATTTAATGTTTATTTCAACAAGAAGGTTTACAATTTGCACTCTTTTTTTATTTAGTAAGAGAAACATGGTTTTAGCAGACATGAGATCCTTTTTAGTAGGAAATAAAAGATGAATATGTGACGATTCTTGTTTATGGTCTTAAATGTAAGATTAAAAGGAGTCTTTGGATATTGCCCATATGGTATTTAAAAATGTGGAGTTGTAAAAATTATCTTTCATGTGGTAATTAACATAATTCTAAGTTTGATAAATATCCAGTGTCCAATGTGAAAGTGCTTTGTGTATCCAGTTTTTTTTTCTATTTTAAGAGTTGACTCTTGAAACAAATCATATTTTAGAGAAATCAGTTTTTTTCTTCTTCTTTTGGGTAATTTTCCAAAGGCTTTGTTTGAAACAATGCTCCATGAACCACGTGAATGTGAGACGGCGGGATCAAACGACTCTGTAGGTAGCAGGGGGAATTGTCGGAGCAGTGCACAGGGAGACTGCCTGAAAGAATGAGAGTCTACATTTTAACACCTGAAAGGAAAGAGCAGCACATACTTTAACCCTTGAACATGATACCTTGGCACGTTGATGGTCCAAACACTGGAGGCGGTGATTGCAGTTGTCATTCTGTGACAAAATACTACTTATTTAGAGGACTAACACGTCTTTGAAAAGAGGTTTATCGCTGCTTTAAACATTTGCTCATTTTCTTGAACTGAAAACTAAGTAAGAGAGAGAAAAGCAGCAAAAGCTTTCCTGTGACTGGCCTCAAGGGCTCGCTCTGTCTGCGCTGACAATTAAGACAGAATCTTCACTATTAAACAAGATGGCTTCATCAGTTGCTCGAAATGATTACCACTTTTTGCTTTTGGTATGCAAATGATTGTGCACAATACACGCTGTTTCATTGGTAGTGGAGTTCAACTAGTTCCAGAACTAGAAAGTAAGAGCACAAAACTCCATTCCTCAGGTTTCAACACTGGCTGCAAGTGACAGTCTCATCTCTCTTTTAAAGTCTCATCTATAAACGTAGGCCAATCAGACGGAGATTGAACATCATTTTTTTAAACTGAAATTATGTTTTGACAAACAGTGTAACCTTTTTATAAAAATAGAATTCCAAACAGACTTTATATCAAACAGAGATGATTATAATATTGTGTCCAGATAACATTCAACATGAATGTGCGGGAATCTGATCAGCTCAAAATCAAAAAGGATTTACTATATCTGTTGAAAAGAGAGCTTGACTTCAAGGCTATACTAAATGATGTGCTTGATTAATTCTAAGCAATCTTTGTTATCATCTTCTTTCAAATGCCAGGTTCAAACCCTTTATTAAATATTTTTAACCAATTTTCTTTGCCTTTAAATCTCATCATCTCCTAAAATCACTCTAAAGTGTATAACGTCTACAGCAATGGAATGAGTTGCTTAGAAAAAGAGCTTTAGAATGTCTTTAACAAGCATGAAAGTCAATGGTTTGTTTGTCTAAAATTACCATCCCCTGACCACAGGAGACTGAGGAGATGATGAGCCGCTGAAGAGTTTAATAACACTGGAGTTTCTGACTGAGAAACGAGCTAGAATGTCAAGTGAGGGCATGCAGTGTATTTAAATAAAAAAAACCTTTCCACTCTGCCCTCGAGCCAGTGCGAAACAAATTCCACCGACAGAGACAGAGCAGCTTTTGAACCCATCCATTTTAAATTGACCTTTCAACACAGGAAAAGCAGAAATTGTCCAAGACCGGTTTTAAATTCCACCTTTTGAAAACTTCTACCTTTCGGGGACGCAAAAATAAGCCCTAATGGGAGCAGACATCACGCTCACCATTCAACCACATCGTCCTTTACGGCTGAAAATTCAACACTGATGATGCAACCAGAGCCCCTTTAAGCTTCAGCTTCAAACTGAGAAGAACCATGTAATACTGTCATACTAAAATACAGAATTACCTGCCACAGAATGCCGCAGGTCAGCGGTGGAATGATTATCATGGACGCCACAGGAGCAAAGCAGTGTCAATACCTTTTTAGAGTCACAGGTGTGCAGGGAATCTCTCATTATTATAATCCTGGAGAGATGACTGATGTGCTGACTGATATTTGCTGTCAGAATTGTCAAATGTGAGCAAGAAACCTGTCTTCTAAATACGTTTAGAAACAAACTAAATATCACGCCGAAACAAGCAAGCAGCAGTAGAAATACCTGCAGTTAAACACATTCCAGTTTTAGGTTTTGCTGTTCTTGTTTATGGAAGTCGGATGAGCTTTCAAAATTAACTTCACATATTGGGGGGAAAATATGAATTTAATTCAAGAAAAAAAAATATTTTACATGTTTTACAAGTCTCCAATGTGATATTTTCGACATTCTATTTTAATGACAATCAAATACTGCATTGACATTTTGTAGGGACAGACACCCCACCCCACTCACTGCTTAATTCTTATTTTGTTTCATTCCATTTCGATCTTCCTCAACTCAAGTTAGTTTAAAAGAAAAGAGGTCGTAACTTCCCAAAACGAAAGTGTACATTTCAAATATTCAAGTACATTTTATGCAATGCTAGTGTGCAAATATAGCTTAAAGCAGGGGTAGGGAACTTACGGCTCTCGAGCCATAAAGGCTGCGTCTGGCTTGCAGACAATACTCTAATGAAAAAATATAAACATATTCTTGTGTATTTTTATCCATTAATTATCTCATAATTATGGTTGCAGGTGGCTGGCACCAATCACGTATGTCTCCCACAACACAGAATTTGTATTAGCTAATACGTAAAGTACACGAGTCATTATGAGGTCAAGAAGTAAACTTCCTTCATTTTCATCACGTAGTCAACTGCAGAAAGCATTTTTATTGAAGAAGAGATGTCGAAATGAAAAAATATGTAAAGCGTCACTTTGACACATGACATACTACATTTGCAAGTCTATGAATTCTATGAAGCTAATCTATGAAAGATCAGACTTATTGTACTTAAAAAGTCATAACATAAATTACATAAAATGCACACATTTAACTGTGTTTATTTTTAAACATGTACGGCTCTCATGGAATTACATTGTAAAGTATGTGACGTTTATGGCTCTCTCAGCAGAAAAGATTCCCGACCCCTGGCTTAGAGCAAAAATGATTTTACACATAATGGTTTAAATGTTTTTAAAGTCTGAACACTACAATGATACAAATGTCTTGAAATGTAAGTCTTGTTTACTACAAACAGAAGCAGGAGGAATCTGCAAGTTTTGTTTGTTGATCTCTGCACTGATTTATTTATTTATTTTTATTTCTGTGAAATTCTGAAGAAGGATCATGTCAGCGATGCAATCGGGACAGTAAAGAGAATCAAAAATATTTATTGAAACCAGGTGCAGAGAACCTAAACAGAAGATTACTGTAATTATATGCTATACAACTAATGACAGAATGTCATTCTGTGAATGAAGCATTCAAAATAAATACAACACTAACAAACTGTGGCCTGTACATGAAGCCGGATTAACTGGTTAGCCAGCTAAGTTTAGGATTAGTTTGCACCAATCCTGGGTTTTGGGTACGATGAAAGGATCTAGGATTTAATCGATCTTTGTCACCCTGGTTACTTACGGCACACTCCGGAGCCGGCTATAGTTCAGGATTAGAGATCGCAAGCTTACGCGTGTCCAATTAGTGGTTATAAAAGGAACTTTTAAGTAAAGTAATAGTAGTAACTAATAACAAATCCTTCCCAATCCTGCGCATATTTGTGCGAAGCTGTTGAACGCTCACTTAATTCGAGACGAGTATTTCGTGACGTACACAATCTCTAAGCATTTCCTGACATTGTTTTCACAAAATCAGCAATTTTCTGACAACTATGTCAGCTGGCTTTGCCACAGCATTACTGCGACACAAAAATATATGTAAAATATGAAATATTTTAATGATCATAATATATAATGATCATCTTTAACTGAGAGAGTTAAAGATGATCAACAATCTAATTCTTCTGATTCCTGCCACAGAGCCGCGCTAATTTCCTGTATTAATACAACAATCTATGTTTTCTGGAGAGATCTGCAGCTCCAGATTCCATCTACACCTGTCTATAGCTCATGATTTGATTTAATATTTAAGTCCAATATTTAAATAATTTACACTGTTGCTGGGTCCTCTTCTTAATCATTTATCTTTTACACATTGGCTTCATTTTGAGAAAAGTCTGAATTTCCTTTTACTGCTACAACTTGTTCTCTGTTTTACTTCTATGCCAAATCATTCATTAAGAGTTATTTTGCTGCCTTTTGGTCTTTCAAAATCCTGGTATTCAGGCATTTTTTACTGAATATCTTAAAGAAGACTCTGTTCACCGGCAAATTTCAATCCAGAAATATCATCTCTAATGTTACCAAGCCTATCTAATGGGAGCATTTGAATCTCATCCAAGCTGTAATGCAGCAGCTGGCCACTTTGAGGTTGGTGTCAGAAGGGAGCAGAATTGTGAAATGTCTTTAGGGTTTTTGGGAAGAGTCCTGCAGTATTGTCTTTGAAAATAGATCTAATGGAAAAAAAAAAAGATGACAACAACAACAGAGGTACAGTGGTCATGTTTCTTGATTTTGGTTCTGTCATTGTTTAAGTTAATGATGCATTGTTCCTAAAAGCACATTCTTAAATGTTTAAAGGATACAATTCAAAGGATAAATTCTGCAGGCGTTTTCTTGCTCTTTCAGAATCAAATATTCCAGTTACATTTTTATTTTGTAGTTATTTCACATTGGATTTATATGCTCTTTTGCTCGAGACAGTAATTTTAACCATTTAGACAAAAAGGCCAATATCTTTTTGCCCGGTCCCTTCCCCTTACGTATTCCAGTGTCATCAATATTGTTTAATCTGTCTGATTTTGTTTGTTTGTCTTCAAAAATCCCCAGGACACATTCGTTTCAATAAAAAGACACCCTGCAGAAGGCTAACTTGGATTTCTAGCTCAAGGCCTCCTAGGGTATTGATTTTTAAGCAGAGAAGTAGACCATGCAGACACAACAGGACAGTTGTTTACGTTCCATTTAGATCTGTGAGCAATGTTCTCAATCCAAGCCAACTTCAGCTGTCTCCTTTCTGAAAGAAATCCATTGGCTATACCTCGAAAGAGGTATTTCTGACACCAAATTACAAAAAAAAAAATTATTCAGAAGCTAATGGTTTTATATAAATGGAACTAAGAAAATGATTGTACCCAAAGTGACTTAAGACCTGTTGTACGGATCTGTTAATGGTTCTGTTAATAGATATCAGTATTTTAGTACAAGCTGTGATGAAGAGAAAAGTGATTAATTTCTATTAAAGAAGCTGCATTACAAAGATGCCCTTTCCACATGAATTTGTACATACTTGATTTTATACATTCCATACCAAATAAATGATCTTAAATTGGGTCAAACGGGGCTCCTGGTAGCCATGCTTATGTCAGGCTACTTCTCCCACTCAATCTCTGGGCATTATTACTAAACTAATATTCACTCTTATTCATTTTTTACTCTCAACAGCAATAACGGCTCTGGCCATTTTAATTACATATGAGAGGTTGTGATTTGGCAGTCACCGGAGGATTTGACCTCTTATCTTCAAGCTATTGTGACAGCTAAGCTAAAACCAAGATTTGCTTATTTTAATGAAGGTATACTGCAGGATGTAACAATTTATTATTAGTCAACAAATGTGAATGTGTTACACACGAGCCCGATTATCGTTTAGCCGTTGTCTCCTAATACTTACAGGACAATTATTTAGATTTTTTTTCCTGCTAAAACTCCAACGCTTCCTGTGCAAAATGTGGGACATTATTTTTTTTAATGAGAAATAAATAAATCAAATAAAACAATGTAATGGAACTAGTTATTTAAATTCAAAACACTGAGGCTTTCCTACAAACCAATCAATGGACCACAAGCTCTTTCAAGCCCACATGCCCTGCAGAAGCTTGGCTTCAGAGAATGAACCGAGTCATTGCAAAAATCTTCGATTTTGTTCTGTGCAAACATTTACTGGAATCGAATAATAATAGCTTTCCACACTTACTTTAACTCAGAGCGTACAAAGATAATATTGGCATTAAGGATCATGTTGGGCACAAAGTTACAATATTTTCCAACGCATTGCATCAGTTTTGTTGTTTGTTTATTTTTGTGCTAAAGTGGTCTCAGGAAGTGGTCTTTAAGCAGGAATCTTCAGGCTCAGTCAGAATAAATGTATTAGAAAAGTGGTTCCCAAACTTTTTTGATCAAGTACCTACTCAGAAAAAAATGGTGTTTTAGGTGAACGATATTTTAGGCCACACTGCCATAATGAGCCTAAACTGTAAAGAATTTTAAATGAATTTTTAATTAATGTCTAAGAATGAATTAGAATTAAGAATTAATGTCTACATACATGTCTAAGAGTGGCAGAAATCACTCAGCAGAACATGCTCAATCACTGTCAGTCGCTTGCCTAATAGTCTTCCTGACACCATCAGAAAAACTGGAATTCTTTCAACTTAAACGAGAAATTAATAATAAAAAAACAAGTAATACCCTCACAAAATGTCCTTGTTCGAGGTATAGCCGGAAACTCCTATGACGACTACTTGTGATGACATATTCCTTTGTAAGAAAAGGTGTATTGTAACTCTGACTGTTGTTACTGGTTTTAGAAAAGCGTCTGCTTAAATAATAAATGTAAAAAGTTTTTCAAACTTTTGGTTTCGTTTAACCAATAGATCTAGATAGCTATACCTTGAGAAAAATGTCTAACCCTGATGTTGAGCCATGCATTTATTACATTGACCTGTATAATGATGCTCGTAATGTGGATAGATAAAGGACTAACTCAAGTACGAACACTATGTGTAATTAGAAAGCTTGATAATGCTAATTACATTGAACTTCTTCTCTTTCAAACAAAGTTTGTATTCCCTGCTATTCTCCGTGTTGATTGGCCAAAGCCTCCAAGGTGCTCTTTAATGAAAATGAAATCATCTTTCTATATTGATTCCCCGCTCGCGCCTATAAATACATCGAGGTCAAATCAAATCTGTGTAGCTTCTTTTGTGTGATGCAAACTTATTACACTAATGAATCTCTCTTGAACACACCTGAGTTCAGTCCCGGGATAAACGCCTGAGGGACTCCAGGGAGCTCAAAGTCTTTTCTAGACCCCGATCACCTACAGTGTTATGATTTCATCCTTTCTGAATAATAACATCAAATTAAAACTTCATCCCCAACCGTAATGGACACATCCGCACAGATAATTACAGCTAACCCAAAGCTATTTGTGTTATGTGAAATTAAAGAGGCTGTATGTCAACCCTCATCTCGTATTCATCTAATTCTGCTAACCTGCTTCATGGTAAAGTGCAGACATTCTCTGTTGTCTGGTTATTAATTAACTCAGGTGAAAGAGAGCTCACAAATTACAGACCTGGTGCTGCACAGAGACTCTGTTTTCATTCCGGCTGCTCAGAGACTCTTGTTATTGGAACTCTTGTTCCAATGCTTGGAAACTATCTGTTAGCATATAGCAAGCTCGTTCTGCATGATGATAACAGGAAAACCAGGGTCCTGGACTTTATTATGGGTTAGGGGTTTAGCTTGGAGGTGTCACGGTGGCGCAGTCGGTAGCACGGTTGTCTCACAACAAGAAGGTCGCTGGTTCGAGCCTCGGCTGGGTCGGTTGGCATTTCTGTGTGGAGTTTGTATGTTCTCCCCGTGATCGCATGGGTTTACGCCGGCTGCTCTGGTTTCCCCACAAGAACAAAGACATGTGGAATAAGTGAATTGAGTAAGAACGATTGTCTGTAGTGTTAAAGTGTGAATGAGTGTGTGTGGATGTTTACCAGTGATGGGTTGTGGCTGGAAGGGCATCCGCTGCGTAAAACATATGCCAGAGAGTTGGCGGTTCATTCCGCTGTGGCGACCCCGAAAGGGAAGAAAGCTGACATGAAAATGGATGGATGGGTTTAGGTTGGGGGGAAATGAGTGGAAAATTGTACACTTTTCTTTGGTGTGGGGGGATGGGGGGCGGTGGTGTCAGGGATAACACTGCTATACCTTTATTTAGAGCTGTTTGAAATCACCTGAAAGACAGCTACTACTATGTGCCAGCTATCATCATCAAGGGCCTGTGTTTGAGCAGGTTAAAGCGCTGAACCCCAGGAGGAGCAGTACTCAAGCTGCAATTTGAAACATGCTGTTCTATCCAGTGCTCTCCAGTTCCCCAATCCATCAGCCTCTGGTGCTGCCTCATAAACCATCTGTTAATTGAAGGAGCCTAAATTGCATTTTTGTCCTCGTTTCTATTGTCTACCTTTTATCTGCTATTGTTTTTCTCTTTTATTCCCCAATCCTCTGTGCACATTGAGGTCTGAACAGCCAGCAGAGCTTCTCAACCCTGGCTAGGGAATCTCCCTGGATGCAGATGCAAAACTCATTCATGTTAGGCCAGCATAAAACCCGATTACACCCACAGCTTTGAACACTCGCTTTATTCCCAGATTCTAACCCAATTAAAGCAACCAATTACATCTCACAGAGAGAGAGAGAGAGAGAGAGAGAGAGAGAGAGAGAGAGAGAGAGAGAGAGAGAGAGAGAGAGAGAGAGAGAAGGACAATAGTAATGCCTTGTTGATAGCAGCTAGCTTTTCTTTTCATCCAGAAGATGTTCCCTATTTTTGTTCATAAACAATACTGAAGTATATCTTTACTGGTTTCTAAAACTATTTACAGCATCTGAAATTTCTGTAAGGCTTTACTTTTTAAGAATATTCACTATCCAACAGTGAGCATCTTTAGCATATACTTCCTTAAGTATAAAATGAGTGTAAAAGTTGACTCCACGCCAACAATTTTTCCTACTCTCTCTAATGCTAAGAGTTTTTCCTACTCTCTCTAACCAAAGCCTAGTTTCTTCTACTTCTCTGTTTAATAAATGTATTTAGAAAAAAGTAAAAAATAACCATGTGCCACTCTGGAATGTTGACTTTGGTGAACAACAACAGACTTCTCATCTGGGTCAGAACTTGGTTTGAACATATCTACAAAATTCAATTCCACCCATAAACCTGGAGGTGCGGGTCATCATTGGTAGGCGGGGCATAGGTTGGACTTCTTAAATAAAGTATTTTTAATGAAGCACAAATACATGTGTCATGTAAATAAATACTGAGCATGTTTTTGATTTTCCTTTAGGAGACCTTTAATTATGGTTAAGGGACATGTTTACCTTTGTATTAGTAGCATTTTTAAAAGTTTTATCTTTTAAAAGTTGTATCTGTTTTTTATGCTTCTGTGTTGTTCAAAGTATGTACCACAACATAGTCGCCTGAGCTTTACTTACTTGCTTACATACAAACATACACACAAGCATAAAAACATACAAACATACATATATACATACATACACACACACACACACACACACAAACAAACATACATACATACACACAAACATACATACATACATACATACATACACACAAACATACATGCATGCATGCATACATACATACCTACATACATACATACACACAAACATACATACATGCATGCATACATACATACACACAAACATACATGCATGCATACATACATACATACATGCATGCATACATACATGCATACACACAAACATACATACATACATGCATGCATACATACATACACACAAACATACATGCATGCATACATACATACATACAAACATACATGCATGCATACATACATGCATACACACAAACATACATACATGCATGCATACATACATACATACACACAAACATTCATACATGCATGCATACATACACACAAAAATACATGCATGCATGCATGCATGCATACATACATACACAAACACAAACATACATGCATGCATACATACATACATACATACACACAAACATACATACATGCATGCATACATACATACATACACACAAACATACATACATGCATGCATACATACATACATACACACACAAACATTCATACATGCATGCATACATACACACAAACATACATACATACATGTATACATACATACATACACACAAACATACATACATGCATACATGCATGCATACATACATACATACATACACAAAAACATACATGCATACATACATACATACATACATACATACATACATACATACATACATACATACATACATAAAAGGCATGCATACATACAGATATACATACATGCATACACACAAACATACATGCATGCATACATACAGATATACATACATGCATACACACAAACATACATGCATGCATACATACAGATATACATACATGCATACACACAAACATACATGCATGCATACATACATAAATACATACATACACACAAACATACATACATACATACATTTGTTTGTGGAACATACCATCCTCAGGGAAAATTGGACCTGAGAGTTTTTAAAGGGGTTGAGTAAAAGTAGGATTTGGCATTTAGTTCACATTTCTACAATAAGTCGGACCAGTTCCATTAAGGGGGGATGCGCATTGTCGCTGTTTGTGTCTATGTTACAGATGTTCTAGGCCCAGCCATAGACCAGTGTGTGGTTTATGCACTGGTGATGAGGGAGAAGAGTCAGAAGACAAAACTTTTGATTTCCCTACTGTCACCTAGTATGTTCTCATAAGCTGTGTGGAAAAAATAGAAAGGACATGTTCTTAGATGCAAATGAATTTTCCTCTATAGGTTATAGCTGGGTGGTCTCTTAGAGATAGGTTTGGGAGGTTTTTTAAAGGAGCCTGGAGTACTGTATCTCATATTTCGGGATCTTTCTTCCTTATACTGCTACCCACACACAGTGTCTCCAGTTAAGTGGTGTGAAATAAAAAGTAATCTGAACTGGTTTATGAGCTACTGTTGCAGCACAAGAGAAGTTTATTTGTTTGTTAACTGTATTCTTTTTTAACCTCACACTGTCCTATATAACTTTGTCAAATGTACAATTAAGCCACCAATTAAGTCAACCCCTGAAAAGAAATGCAAACTGTTTAACAGCGAATTCATTTCATTAGGTCAACGTGTAAGGGGCTTTTTTATGAGGCTTTTTGCTGAAAAGAGCAGAGTTGCAGCAGAGGTACAGTCTCTGTATCCCTCCGGCGAGCTCTTCGCTGCTTTAGTGAAGCTATATGGATATGAATAATGCTCTCCCAGGCTCTGAGTTTACAGACCTGAAGAGGAAGAAAAAGGGTTGTTTGGGGCGCAGTCGTGAAAAAGACACTTACCCTGCACTTCAGGTCAAAGAGAGCTGCGTGAAGATGACGACCAGAGGCTTTGTGTTTACTATGCGCCATATAAACAGGCTTTAGAACAAGATCCCACTCATGTCATACTGTGAATAGCTGTTTTTCTGCAGCAGTACAGCAGCTTTTACTCAAAAGTGAGCTTCCGAATGCTACACACTTTTGATATTGACAATCTCAGACTGTATATTTAGTAACTTGAGAATCTTGAGAATATTTACAACATAAATTAATGATCGAATGAATTAAGTTATTTATTTGTTGTCTTGGCGCAATTGTTATTTTATCAAAATTGTCTGATGCTTATATCAACTTTGAAAAAACACTATCAAAATAACTACATTAAAGTAAAGTGGATAACTGTGTGGCATACTGAACAAGCTCATCTAAATTTGAATTAAAATTAATTAAACAAATTAGAACATTATGGTAATAATTACCACAACACACATTAGTAGATTAATAAGAATTGTGACACATTTACTTTACTACAGTACAAATTTAAGATTCATATTGAGGCAAGTATTATTTGTTCAGTGTGTAACGGTTCACTTTTGTTCACTGTAGAGCAGGAATGTAGCCAGCGTGTGAATATCTTGATGGCTGCTCACTTCGCTGCATCCAGAAGCCCCTGTGGTCACAGAAACAGCACCGGAGTTACGTAACCTGAGTGCGAGGCTCAGCGATCCAAAAGCCAAGGAAGCGAACATGGCAGTGGCTAGCTGCGCTCATATGTTTGTGTGAATGTGTATGTTTTCTGTTGGGAATACAGAGGCTCCTGGGCTCTTGCATCATGACAAACACGTTTACACCAGATTTAACCTGAAGTGCACATAGAGGTAGTGCTGCTCAAAGAATGTCCTCATTTCAATTCATCGACAACCAAGCAAGCTATTTGGTGTACTAAGTGTTTTATGGATACCACATCATTATATTATTTGTATAGCACATTTCGTACGCAGGGTAAATCAAAGTACTTTACATTGGAAATAAAGAGTAAAAAGAAAGTACATTTAATAAAAGCAAGCATAAAAAAGTCATATAAAATCAAATTGATTAAAAACTGCAAATTAAAAACATTGCAAGGATTCACCAGCGAATTTCCAATAGTGTGGAACGTGACCATGACAAAAAACACTGATCAGATTTCAAGTCCTCATCCAATTTAATTAAACAATTATATATATGTCATATCAAACATTTATTAGTTCCTGTTCTCAGTGAAGTTTTTTTTTAAGAGATGATGGGATTGTGTATTTCACATGATAAACCTATCCAGTGTCTGTGTGGCAAATATGAATAAAAGTGGAAGTGATGCATCAGTCACAAATGAAAAAGCTCTAAGAGCCTCACTCTCTCACAAGTTCTTCTGTCTCTTTCTTTGATGAATCAGGGTTACTGGTCAAATATCTGTCTTATAAAGATGTTGAGTCTAACAAGTGTGGGAGGTGGGGTTCCAGAGCTCAGGCAGAGTGAGACATGAAGCACAACAGGCAGGAGTTAAAACGAAAACTCGGTGAAGAGAAAGTGGAGAAATTGCAGCTGATCAAAAAACAGATTTTATTAGGAAAATATCAGTTTTGAGAAAGTAGCAGGTTCAATTTATATTCTACATCAGAACACATTGGGATTAAACACTCAGTCGAAGTACAAAGTCAGCAAGTAAACCAGATAGTAATGAAAATTCTATTTTAGTCAAAAAAAAAAAACCCTGTGAACATTACGAACATCGCAAAATCATTACCAAGAGGTACAGTTTTTAATGAACTGTAACAACTTTTAAAAACAACTGTACAACACTAAAATTAAAGACTTGTAAACCTGTAATCATTTAAGTGTTATATAAGCCTAATTTGTCAGCAAACTATAGGTAATCTATTATAATATCATATTACACCAAACTTGTTCAAGCTCCATCTGCACTGTGTTGAGTTCAGAATCCAATATAAAGTCCTATTTTTGTACGTGTTTAATTTAGCAGGGTATTGCATACTCTGATATTAGTCACTTGTTGGCTGTGTGCATGTTCTGGCCTTGTACATGGACCTGCTTCCTCTGAGTGTTTGGCTAGCTGGCTGTTAGCTGGCCACGGCTCTGTAACTCGCTCTCTGCGGACATCCAGACGTATCTTTTCAAAACTGGGTTTTAGGCATGGTGAGGATCACAGCAGTTAAGTAGAAGTGCATTTTACATGTTATTTGTGTTATCAATGATTAACAATATTGTGATTTTGTGGTTCCATGAAAATTACATTGAATGTTGTTTAATTTTGCAGAGATTAAATTGACTTTTCTATTTAAAATACCTCCAGGTCACATTGGAAGAACTTAATGTTGTTTAAGTGCTTACATAGATGTCACGGCACCAACACTCAATTCCTTAACATGTTTTGAAAGATCTGCTGTTGAATAATGGATTTTGTCCAGAAGTCAGAGGGGCCTCTAAATTCACATTTTTTTAACTCCAATGTCACCTGATCAGGATGTATGTTCTTTCTCAGGAACAAACTGTTTTGTGCAGATTTAGTGAATGTGGTGTTCTCTTCTGGTGTCTTGAACTGATTTTTATATATATATATATATATATATATATATGTTTGAAATGGACTGCAAATTGAACCAGGAAGCTTTTCACAGTGAGGCAGCAGTGCTAAGCACTACTCTGCACCTAAATTATATTAGAATATATACAATGAGACATTAATGAAGTGTTTTCAGTTAATAAATACACCACAATGGTGCAATTCATAGAGCGTTGTCATGTAATGAAAACGGTTTCAGGCAAGAACATCCAGGACTATCTGTTTTCATGAATTTTTTTTTTTTTTCATTTTGCTCCTTCCCCTTCAGAGAAAGACAAACAGAGGAGATTCGTGCAGCTTGATTATGATGAGAAATGTCAGTTCTCTTCTCTCATCACAGAAAGCCTCTCTTCAAACTCGAATCACTCTCTACTCTACTAGTCACCAGCACACTGCCCGGGGATCACATGACTTCCAGTTGCCCTGGCAACAGGACAATGATAAATTAGCCTGTCTGCGCATAGCATTCTGCTCACACAAGCGTCCAACGAGGTGCCTGCTCCAAGCTTTTTCCTGTCTCCAATATATGGGTATAGTTCCTGCCATCGTCTTCCAGAGACCTGGCAGCATGAAGTACCACATTATCCTCGCTATAAGCACAGTTTAACTGCTTTATGCAGGTTAATTAGGACCTGTGCACTTGTCGTGAAGCAGATCTGGTTATTTATATCTGCTAGCGTGAACAACAGGTGAGGACTCTGCCGAGAAGACACCTGTTCAGAGATCAGGGCTCAATGATTTGTGAAAAAAGTGAAATTAACAAAGCTTGCGGTGAAAACATCTTTCTTCAGCTTGGCTAACTTCCCTGTCCTGCATAAAGTAATTAACGATATGGCTTAAAGCTTGAGACATGCCATGAAACATGCCTTTTCTAAGGTGAATTTCTTATAAAACAAACTATTTGTTTTTTTCTTATAGTCATATCAATTCCATGCACAGATGGTGGACATTTGCTTTAATGGTCTTTAGGCATCTAAACAGGGGTTTATGGAAGCAGAGCAAAGGTAAAACCTTAATGTGTGCAGGGACAAAATGTGAGGGAATATGCAGATTCATTTGACCCCATCCATTTATGGTTTGGGATTTTCAAACAACCAAAATTTCCTTCTATAGAGAATATATAAACAATAAGTCCTTATTATTAGAGGCGACATTACTGAATTTTAAAGAACTATAGTTCATCATTTTAGCTCTGTATTGTATTGTTTTATGTATCTTTTCTTTATCTAAATGCATCTGAGTTTATCCGAACCTCTTGACACTTTGTACTAAGTATGCATGAACATTGTAGTATTTGTACTTGGGCAAGCAGATCAAAATTTTTCTGGAACTCTCATCTCTTTTTCTGTGAATAGTTTTCCTGTAAATCTTACATAAGTCTTTAAATACACCTTCATCACATTAAACTATGGACTTTTGAGAAACTGAGACTCATATATATGTGATATATATAGCAGCTCACATCTCCCTACTTTCAGAGCAACACCACATATCTTTAAGGCCTCTAAAAAGCAATTCATTTCATTTAATCTTGCATGCCAAAAATGAACAGTTTATGTTTATTTTAGAAATGCAACCACTACTGTGGTAAAATGCTACATTTAATACTGTTAAGCATCATATATGATACTGGATTGACTTAATCTGAATACAACTATTCCATCAGTGTAAAGCTTAAACCTAATTTCGAAACAAATCTGACAAGTGAAAACAAAACTAAATAAATTAGACAGCAGCATAATCTGTTGAAGTTCTACTATTAACCAAAGAATATGTATGACCATGCAGCTTATTAACGAATCAAGTGGGTGGCCTGCGAATCAAGAGAACCAACGCTGCTTTTTAATAAAGGACGTGCCCTGCTGGAGAGAGCTGGGAGTTATGAATTCATGCAGTATATTCAGCATGGAGAGGCCAAGGCTCAAAATCCCTGCAGTGCATCAGTGCTGTCGAGTCTTAAAGCCACCAATCTGTCTTCTGTCCTCCCGGCTGTCACAGCGCAGACCTGAAGCCTGCGCACTTTCATTACGCACAGCCCTCTATGGGGCAGTCATCACACTGAACAAGTCTGTGTGTGTGATCACATTTCATCTCCTGTCTTAGTAATTAATCACAATTGCTCTGTATTCCAGTGTAATATGCTTAAAGCTGTTACCAAGCATTTCCATGATAGTGCAAAAGGACAGCGGATTATTGACCTGACTCCGAACTAAACTGAGCGCCAGTGTTTTTCATGTCTTGCAAAGAGTTATACATGTAGATTTATTCCTTGCTATCTGCTTGTTTCAAAAATCCATAACACAACACACACAACGAAACTAGGTGGAAAGTGATTCTCCATGCTCGACCAGTGTTCCCTGAAAAACATCCTGATCCTTTTAAAAGAAGATTATTTGAGTTTTGGGAGTGACACAGTTAAACATGTCTCATTGTAACTAATGGTTCTGTTATCCTCACATGTACATTTTACATAGAATACATTCTGGGCGAAATCAATCAATCAGTCATACAATGGCATATAGTAGTATTTTGATTACCTACACATCATGAATGAAAGAAATCATTCATTTTTCACATCAATTTTGTTTTAGAATCAACATGGACAAATCAACATCAACTCATCGGTAACTCATTCACTGCCAGAGACCTATTTGTTAACATCTCCTCATCGAAGCTCAAGTTAAGTTAAAATCGCTGATGCTGGCTCAAAAAATCATCTCCAGATCAGCCCCTGTTTACCTCCACAAGCTCATACACTCCTAAATGTGCCTTCACTCAGAGAAGGAACAGCGACTCGTGGTTCCGTCCCACAAAAGCAGAAGATCTCTCAGCAGAACCTTCTCTCTCACTTCCCCTGGCTGCTGGAGAAACTCCTGATGCAGTCAGGAGAGCAGCAACACTAACAGCTTTCAAAAAGCTACTAAATACTCTTCTCTTCAAAGAACACTTACAATGATAAAAAAAAATTCTTTTTTTGTTAGCTATAATAAAAAAACTATAAAACTAAAAGTGTTTTCATCACTGGCTTACATTTATACACTCTATATAGAAGGGTTTTGCTGGTCCATTTTTCACTGTGTCCGGTTCCACTCAATAGTTTAAATCTAAAAGTGTTAATTCATGTAAAACATAAGTCACTTTGTAAACAAGCATTAGATATATGTCCAGTTAATTGCTTGATTTAAATGTGCATTGTAAGTAAAAAAAAAACCTTTGTAAATCAATACATACACGAATACGAACATAAAACAATTTCAGTCAAGGTTATGGTTGATGAGTCTCAGGTTAAGCCAAATTTTGCACTGCTTTGCAGTTAGGCTAATTCTTTACTAATCACAGTGACACTAGTGTCAACAGTAGTAATCTTCACGCATACGATAGTGCACCATTGCCTTGGCAACAAACCTTTGCAAACCAGGAATTGCATGTGAAATGCTGAATATAGAGGCAGGCGAACAAACTCTCTGGGTGTCAAAGCTTCAGGCAAACAGAAGATTTCTTATCAAAGTCATAACCATTGGAGCACTTCACAGCAGTTCAATAAAATATACATTTCGTGCTTGCATATGAAAGAACGAGAGGAGAGAGAGAGAGAGAGAGAGAAGAGAGAGAGAGAGAGAGAGAGAGGAGAGAGAGAGAGAGGAGAGAGAGAGAATGAGACAACTGGTTATGTGAGCATGAATTTTATTTACTTTTATATTGCACTCACTGGTAGAACTCAGGGAACAATTTTGAATCTCTGTATTTGCACTCACTGGTAGAACTCAGGGAACAATTTTGAATCTCTGTATTTTCAGTCCAGACAGACTTGTATATGTGTGGATTTTGTTAGAGAACATGAAAAGAGAGAAAACAAACTATTGTAACAGGTTGTTTACAACTGCGTCACTTTTTTAGCATTACATGTCAAACCTTAATTTACCTCAAAGCTTTTTTTCCAGAAATACATCACTATCAAAAAAGTTAAAAAAGAAAAAAAAAGATTTTTCATCTCTGGGGTGGAAACAGTGAGCACTGCTCATTTTAATATTGACAAAAAAACAAAACCCAAACAAAATGCAATTTATGAAGTGGCACCTGAGTTTTCGTTCTGAAAGGATCTTTTTTTTCAGTCTCTTGGGTTTTAATTCAGTTGTGTCATGTTTCTGCCAATGTGAATGACAAGGTTTCATGCAACTACTGAAGAAACATTCCACACAAGTGCAAGTATTATATTTTCAAATTATACAATTTAAATGGGCTTCTTTTGTTGAACTGATCTAAAGCTCCAAAATCTTTTTTTTTAACTGATAATGGATTTTACACCATGCTTTGAGCAATTCTGAAATAATAACAAAACAAAAAAAAATTCTAACAAAAGAGGACCTTGTAACATTGAAATTACAATAGTTTATTAATAATACTAAATCAGCAGGGTTTTTGTTGTTGAGGAAATGACTATGCACGCAGGATCACATGGCTGAGGGAGCTGATGTCCGCATTGCTCCAGTTACAGATTTCCACCATATTAAGATAAAACAAAATCCTTGTCATAAATCCATCTCTTGCTTAACATGATTATTTCTGACATGCTCGTGATGGGAAATCAACCTTAACACTTTGCATAAAAAGGTATCAATCTATTACTCTTAACTTTATAGCTGAGGTCGGGGAGGTCACTCTATTAGAAGAGTTTCATTGGTTCCTAAAAGGGGTCCCTGTTTGATATTGGGGCTCCTGTCTCTGCAGCCAGACCCTCAAAAGCGAGAGATTTAATACAAACTAGAGTACTCCAGGTCACCCTCAAAGGAAATCATTCAAATATGAGCAGTCAAGTGGCCTGTCTCTCCAGAGAGATCAGCAATTTAGTCCCACTGAAACAAGCACAAGCCTGTAATTCAATTCATTAGCACCAGGGACATCAGAGATGCATGTAGAGACCCCTGTGCTGCTCTTAGCAATAGTCCAGACATAATTGCATGCCGCTGTCTGCAACTGTATGAATGCAAATGCTCTTTAATTGCACTCTAATGGCACAGTGAGGCCGGCTCAACCTTCCAGCGCTGCTGCAAACCATTATCCCTACTATCTCCAGACTTGGTCCTTATTGCTTAGGTTCTGTACTTCTCCTATTGCTCAGACAATTGCAAATTTTACCTAATTCAGGATAGGTGTTTTAGGGATAAAGTGTTAATGATATCTAAGGAAAGCATGAACTGGTGAATCCAGAATCATTAAAGACAGTTTTAGTCTGGGTTTATTTTATCGAAAGATCATGACAGAAGAAAGGGCCATTTGAAGAGCGGCTCTTAGCTCAGCAGGACTTCCTCGTAAGTCCTATCTTCTGCCAGCCAGGTTAAATTCAGTGGGTTTCATTTCAGAAAAAGCTTTAAAAATCATGAGATTTACATCCTTCAAAAGAATCGATTATTGAAATGAATTTATTATAACAGAAATATGATCAGTTTTAATTGTAAAACAATTGCATTTAAATTTAGAAAAATTATGCTGTTAAGCTTTCTTAGACAGAGAACTTAGAAAAGAAGGTTTCTAATTGGCTACTACCCATGATCGGCTCCCAAGCTGACTAATATATTGAACATACATTTAAATCACATATACATATATACGATTATTTAAAAAATCTAATAATATATACTAATAATAATATAATACTTCATAAAATTAAAATAATAGCAAACGTTTTCCTTTTAAATCACCAAAACACTCACACCGAGAATTTATGAAAACGGCAACTATTAAGGCTCACCGCTGATTTATTACAAGTTTGTTTTGGTGGTGAACTACACTCAAAAAAATAATCGTTGGATTTTGAGTAGATTCAATGAAATTGAACAACTCTATATCATTCAATAAGATCAAATAAATTATATTATGCAATTAACGTGTACACAATTGGATCTAGTTGGAGCAACTTAATATAACTACAGCACATTTACTGAAAACTAAATTGTTATCTCAATGTATTATAGGCAGATTGAGCCAATAAGATCAAATCATTTTCATTTGAAATTATCTTGTGCAATTCACTTGTACACAATTTACTTTTGTTGGATCAACATATTAAAATTATGACACACTATTTCCACATAACTGAATTATGCGATCATAACAGATTTTAGACCGAATGAACATCAGAGCCAAAATATTTTCACCAAGCAGCAGTTTAATCTACAAATAAACCCAATAATCTCAAAGAAAATGTGTTCGGTTTTTATTACAATTTCAAACCCTAACTTTAAGCGCTAGCAGCTATGCCAGAGACAGAAGTGGAGAGCAGAGAGGGACTGGATGTGAGATTCTCCTGAGGAGCCTCTGAGCATCTCATCTCGATAGTCACGCGGAGATCCTCTATTCTGAGCATCAGCAAATCAAGTACTCGGCTCAACTCAGTTATTATTAGTTGTTTTAACATAAAAAAGCAATGAATCAAAGTACATATATACACAATGAAATATGTACAAATAACAATGTAGATACAATAAGCTGATTAATTTAATTTGTTTCAAAATATTCTATTTGATTTAATCAGACAACACCCGCATCTCATTTTTTGAGTGTATCTTTTTTTTTTATCTCATACATCATGTTTAATCACAACATACCCCGTTTGAGTAAAAGTAAACTGTGATGACAGGACCATTTTCCTAAAGGATTCATGGGCAGGTATAAAAGATTATGAATGATTCATAAAATTAAGATTTTAACAAAGTGTTAAAATATACATGTACACCTCAGTGCGAATTAGAATAAGATTGCCAGATTTTAGTTTTTACAAACTAATAAATGCACTTCTTCCAAAATCTCTATCAGATTTACAGAAACCTAGAGCATTATGCCTGGCCAGATTAACTCCAGAAGCACAATAGTGTGGCTAGAAATCTGCTGCAATCCTCCAACCTGATCCCTGAATTAGGATTTAATCACACAACTCCCATCATGTTCATACCATCTCTTCTCCAGAAAAACACAGAAGGCAGGGCTCTGAGAGTTTTATAGATGCTAATACAGTAATACAGTAGCCTCCCTGAACAATACTTTCTTAAGCTTCCTGGGACATAGTCCTTCATTCACAGGGATAAAACGAGGACTGTGGATTGATCCCTACGACGATTTTCTTCTGCTATCTACGAATCCCTGCTGCCTGAACGGAGACGACTGACACTTTTCGCAACAGAAGCATCCTCATGTATCTCAGAGAGGATTTTTGAGGCCATTAGACAGAAAAGTCCCATCCTGGTTCTTCCAGAAGACGAATGCAGCACGGCACAGTTTTGTCATCTGTCACTGAGAATTGATGTCAGCTTGTCAGTTGTGAGAGGTTACACAGAGAGCAAACTAAAAGGTGAAAGTATCGATCTATAAAGGAACAAAAAGATGGACTGCTCTTGCCTTGATGCTTGAGTGACTTAGAGAGAGAAGACAATCTCCAGGTACAGGCATAACAAAACAGAATTGTGCAAGAGGTGCAAATACACAAGGGGACTTCTGGTGCAACTGAGCTGAGCAAATAAATATTTGCAATTGACCACAAAAATAAGGTATACATTCTCAAATCTTTTGTAAATTCTTCATTTACATAAAATGATATTATTCTATCAATCCCACATGAATCCCTGAATGTAACCCTACCAGTCATTTGGCGTTTCAAACGCCTTAAAAACATTGTGGATAAGACAAATAACTTTTTTTTGCTGTTCGCCTTGCAATACTATGCTTAGCTAGTGTACTGAACTCTAGTACGTATAGTTTCTCTAGTACATAATTTTTTCTAGTACGTTTTATTTAATTATAGTACGTATAATTGCATTGTTATGTGATCAGTCTGACTAGTTAACTCATTAATGATCGGTAAAATAATTAGGTGGTTTCACTTTAGCTCATGTAACATCGGTATAAAAGCACAAACCAATCAGAAAATGATCAGTGTTTGTGCTGGCTATTCGACCTACACCCCTTCCCCACTCTTTTTGGGGGGATGTTCCAGGCCTCTTATGTGAGAGGGTCCTAGCTGTAGACTGCCTAGGTCACGATAATAATGGCGTTCTGTTACAATAAGGGCATTATTATAGTGAAATTTCAAATGTGTTAGCTTTAAAACAAAAACCGGGTACCTTTCGAGAATTGTCTAAATCATGCTGCCAGTGTGTGGTGTCAGATGTACATGAACATTCATGCTGTTTGTTCAATTAGATGATAGAAACGATTGTCTTCAACAACTTACACAATCCTTGTCATGTTGTCCACTTTCGTTGGTTTACATTAGTCCATAAAATGATTGTCTTCAACAAAAAATGTTCCCAAACTAATAATTCTAACTGAAACACAATTCACTCTTTTCTACTCCACATCAACAGTCAAGTTTTATAAAAAATAATTATAGCTTTGAAATGAGTTCAGTAAGCTAAAGCTCTCAACTCTCCCATCTGGTGGTTGTAGTTGCATCACATGATTCGGTGTCGCAGGTCAAAGATAAATTCAACTCGACCGCATCCATCCGCCTGAACTTCTTGTGTTGTATTGTTGCCAGTTCAAGTCAAGTAAATTAAGTGAATGGAGTGTTTTCCATGGTGACATTACTCAGACAGCACATCTAGAACTCTTCTCCATTGCTCGCCATCTTTGCTTGCGAAATGAACAAGCAGCCTAGTATTAAGGGTAAAGTTTAAAACAACCAAGCACATGGAAAAGGCCTTAGAGAATATTTATTTATAGAGTATTTATAGAGTAAAAAGAAAGCAATAGAGTAATTTGGTAGTGCCTCCTATTTAGCTCTTCAAAATAAGACATGTAAGCCTTCTTTGTAGCCAGTTAACGTTCTAATTTAAAACCCAAACCCAAATTCACATCTATGTATATCTATGTTCCTGGAATGCAAAGATGTCAAACTTCCAAAGGGAATCGCACAGCCTTGATGTTGCCGTAAGGGAATGCCTAGTGAAGGGGCAAATAAAAGAGGAGATTAATGAGCTAAAACTCTATTTTCAGGTTCCTTTTAAACCTCAGTGTCGTGCATTTGTTATGATGAAAGAAGGTTAAGTTTCTCGAACAGGTCATTGTGTTCTGTGACTAGAGGTGGTCCAGCAAATTAGTTCTGAGTTGAACTCTTTGGGGATGACAGACAGTTTGAAACAGAAATGTCTTTTAAAACTCCTATTCCATGTTTTCAGGGATCGTCTCTAACCTCTCTGTAAATGTTGGGGTTTTAGGCCAAACCAAAAGGGATTACCAGCTAAACTGATGCACAAGTCTATCAAATGTGAAACAGTAATACAAAAAAGATCATTCGCACTCACCTTGACTTTCACTGAGATGACACCTTGCTTTTTTCCACCTCAGGTGTTGAAGTGAAGACTTAGACACAGCAGAAGACGTTTAGCAGCTCACTGATGTATTCGAGTAAGATACATTGATTTCACGATGTGATAAAAACAAGCAGAGAGGTTTGGTGAATCTCGTGTTAGCAGAGCTGACAGAACAATACAGGATGTACAATTACAAAACACATTTACTTTTGTTCATAACATGTGTTCTTACTGGTGTACATAACAATGTTGAGAGATTCTGAGTGGTTGTTAACCTTTTGTAATCAGCCACTTTCATAAACGTTGTGGTGCCTAACATTCTTTTATTATTAAGAACACAAAATGAATGAAAGGATGGATCTTCCTAGCAAAATAAGATAAACACAAAATCTCTCTCGCTCTTTCATCCAAATCAAGTGGATGAAAACACCATAAACTTGAATAATACAGAGTCCACAGAGAGTTACAGGGATGTCATCAATGCAAATGCTTTTCTCTCTTTCCACAAAAAAAATATTTACTGTAGAATAGAGATTGACTTTAGAATGAAATATTAACCTTTAAAGTGTAAGTCCCACAGTAAAGTAAAGGCACAGCATGTTTTATACCTCGAATCACATCATTCTCTGTCTTAATTTCTATTGTTTTACACTGGCTTGAGTTGGACACAGTCCTGCACACCTCTCTGCATTTTAAAAGAGCTGTCGGTCACGTCAGGTTCTTAGATCGGCACTACAGAAACGAAAATGTTAATAGAGAAGGTGAAACTGAGGTTTGCTTCGTGATTTAAACTTTGGTTAAACAACTATAAATCACTATTTTTTAATTACTGTGTGCATGAGCTCATTTAAATAATATCATGTTTGTGATAGAGCTTGTATTCTTCAAATAATCTTGAGTCTGAGGAACATTCAGTTTGACCTGTCGAGTTATCATCTTTAAAAAAGAAAGCGCCAACTCAGATGAAACTTTTAGAAACTTGATGTAGGACTATAGAAAACATACTAAGCTCGTGTAAGGATTCTTGGAAAGGTGTTCCCCAAACATTGCTGTTAACGGTTTTGATTAGGTCACATGATGGTGAGGAACTGCTTTTTCTTTTGCGAGGGCTTCACATCTTTATAATCTCTCCTGAGAGAAGAGCCTGTAAGGGAGCGATGGTGAGGCTTCATCTTTTCACCTGTACTTCAGTAGAACAACGACAACCTTTTGTTGTGTCCCGGCCATTTTTCACAAAGACTGCTTCGCAAGTCTACGTGTGTTCAACTCAGGTTTTGCAAAAACACTTTTGATAATGAATGGATCAGTTCCCACTTTATTTGGCCCAGCATCTTCCACCCACTCAAAACCTGTGAGTGCGATGCTAACAGTTGATGTGCTATGTCTGAAGTACTAGATGCTGTATCCAATAACAGCAGACTTGAGTCTGACATCCAATCGCTGCGGAATGAATCATGTAAAATGAGGAGTTTTATCTTAACGAGTAGCAAAACAAATCATTTAGAAGTCAGAATAATCAGGTAGAAATAAATTTAATTATAACAAAATGAAAATGTTTTTGACCTTGCATTAATTTCATTCATTTTCAGAACCACAATACTGCCTCTTTAAACAAAAATTTGGGGTTTTGGATGAATTCTGTGAAGCTCAGGCGACTCTTTTTATGGCCTGATTGCAGTTCTACTCTTTAGATCCATTAAAACAGTATAGTTTTGTCTTTCAAGGTTTACTGATTTTTTGAACACCGCAGTAAAGGAGTGCTAGAAACATTTGAAAGTACTTTTTTAAAGCGAGGTGAATCATCAATGAATTAAACAGACTTCTAAACATGTACAAATCAGTTACTGTTGATCTCAAGTTAACTAAACAGATCCACCTTTAAAACTTTAAAAGCAACGCTATGAAGTCAACACTGCAAGACCAATGTCAGAGCTTTAGCATTAAAAGCATACCTAAAACGGTGAACTGTGAACTAAGAGCTTCTAATGGAAAGGAGTCATCAGGATATTTTTGTGAGAGAACAATACTCTTCACAATATGACAAAAGATGCCCTGGTCAAACACTGTTGTCATAGAAACACAGACTTCTGACCCCCACAGATGGAACACAGAGGAAGGCAATGAAAGCAAACAACCCAGAGCAAGCAGAACACTGTCACGCTTCAGGTGCAAAAAACAGTCATAAACTAAGATTATTGAGCATTCAAATTGAATGTAATGTGGACGTGAAGCAAATACAATCCAAATGGGGAGGAGAGAGCCCAGTCTTGGCTCAATTATTCTGATTGGTGCCCTCTACGATCATACATTGTGTCTTTTTATAGATTGTCATAAATATATCTAGGGATAGTGAACTTCGGGTGACCTCTGGATGGGCTCAAGTCGATATCTTTTCTCGTTTGCTCAAGTAAAAGGTGTGAGATCCACCCTTTATGTGATAGGATCTATTTTTATCTACTAATATATGCTTTTCATGTTTCTCTAGTGAGGGCATTGGAAGTGTAATACCAAATTATCTAAATTATTCTCCTCCAAAAGTAAACATTAAGGTCTTCCAAATTGAATTTTGGGTTCACATAGTGCTGCTCCAGTCTATGACGCTTGCATTTGGTAGAAAGCGACAGACTTTTGAACAATTAAACACATGATCATCACCAAAACAGAAAATAAATACTTTTACACAAATACCAGTACAAAGAAACTATTTTTGGCTTGGAGAGAAGTAGACGAGTTTTACATTTTGGCAAGTCTCACAAATGAACAAAAGCCTCACACAAGGAAAAGGAATTGTGTAAATAACAAGAGTTATCACAAATGTTACCAATCTGTAATATCTATAAAATGCAGTGGAAAAAAATATCTGTTTTGTAACCGCAGATAAGCTATTGTAATTTTTTTCTTTTTAAACCTGTGGGAGTTTCTATTTTCTAGAATCGAGAGTGAGAGCCATAATAACCCAGAAGCCCCTTGAATAGATGTTGCCTTATAAAGGGAAATAAAATCCATGAAGGGGGACAGGCGGACCACCATCTTCAGCAGAAACGCCAGACACAGAGCCTATAACAGGATTCACAGCAGCACAATGTGCTAATTCGGTAGCTACGCTAACACTGAGTAACCTGGCCTGGAGCTCCGGCTGCTAGAGAGAAAAAGCAGGAATAAAACCAAGAGGGGAAAAGCTGTATCAGCACTGAGCTATAATCCTTAAGCACTGCCATCACGATCACAATGAACTGGAGAGAGCGCAGCTAAAGTACAACTGTTGCAGGAAGAAAGGGACACTTTTATTTTGATAAGAGCCATCCCACTGTGTAATCACAATAGGAAAATAATTAGCACGGCTAATTACAAGTAATAGGGAACAGGGAGCTCTGTGGTGGGTTTGAGCTGTGCTGGTTAACAGTGTAATCGGTGAACTAAAGGCCGTAGAATCTGAACGTTAAGTTTTTGGTCTAATGACGATTAATCTCCACCGTGAAAGAAGAATTTATAGGCAATGCTGTTTAAGAGCAGGGAATTATCTGGGTTTCAATCCCATTGATATTACCTGATACAAAATTGTGTCTCTACATGTTAAATCGTTGAGGGTGTTAAATCAAAATTTTTCCTTAAGTTCTCCTAGTTATTATTTCAAGAAAGTAGTCATCAGTCCATAGAATTTACTGTGTAGATGTTCTTTTTCAAAGCAGGAACAAACACTGTCTTTGATATTAATCACCAAGTATAAATCAACCAGCATCCTAGCAAATTGACGAGTAATAGTTATGTATGCTTTGGCTTTCAAAGAAGAGCTGCCAATTTTAGGAAATGGCCATGCCCTGTATGTGAAGTGATTTTAATTGATAAATATAATGAATAGAAAATAAAATTAACTGATAAAATCACATACGTATTGTGTTTAAATTTGAATTATATGGTGGTTGTCTTGGATGTCTTGGTAATTTTTAAAAGTGTAATTTACTTACATTTCCAATTCAAAACTATATTTGAAAATAGGTTAACAATGACTACAATTTTTGTACATTTTTATTAGGTTTATTTTCATGTATTCATTCTGCTTTGGCAACCCAGAAAGGGAAGCAAGCCGACAAGAGAATGGATGGATGGATCCTGACTGCAAAACTTTGCTCAATCCTTACTGAAACACTGCATTTTCTTGTGTAATGTCTACTAATTTTACACTCAAACAATAAGTTAAGCAGGTTATGAAAAGGCGGTTTCTCTCTACCATTAAACAGAACTCAGGTGTAGTGCAACACTGGGGAGTGGGACCCTTCATTAGAATACAACGATTCACCCTCCATCACACATCTATACTCGCCTGAGTGAAAAAACCCAATTAAAGACCACTGCTGGCTGTTTTTGCAAGGGATTATGGGTTAGCTGCTCATCTCTACCGACTTTCTAATACAGCAGCCTGTTTGCGCAGGCTCTAGGCTTATTCCCTGGGAATTAAGGAACAGCGCCCAGCTGTCAATCACAGACGGGCCCCAAACACTCAAAGCGAAGCTTCTTTTTGGCTGGAGATGATCTCATGATGCCAAATGTCTGGTGAAGACGAAGATGTTTTATATGCACACACTGGATTTGGTCGGATATTTGAGACAGATAAGAGAGCCTAACAAAAACAACTTCACAATATTGCAAAACAAGTGTCGAAAACTTATTTTTTCCGGCTTATAAGCAAATGAAAACCACAACAGGGAATTGCTGTAGTTTGGTAGTCAATGCTATACAATCACACTGATTGAAAGTACACTAAAACGACTTTGATCAGAAAGAAAGAAAACTTTTCATCTTTTCATCCTCTTTGACCATGAATCCATTCATAGCATTTTTGCTATTTACAGCGATGTGTCACATGCAGTGTTTTTCCACATCTGCATCCACGTGTTGTGTTCCTCGCTGCTTCACATTGATTTGAGATGGTGTCAGGCTATGTGACAGCAGGTGTGTGTTGGTGTGCATGCATTAATTCTTGCATGACTTATTTAACAGCGGGTGATTAATGACCACTCGGGTAGATTCTCTGTTAATAACGAGGGAGGTATGAAAATCGGATGTACCTGTTAATATTAGTCTTGCCTAATGATTCTTCTTGTTAGTCAAGCTCAATGGGGTCTAATGAGGGTGACGTCTGGATATTAACGAAGGAATACAATGTTTATCATGCACCGCATTGCTGGCAAATGAGTGGCTGTGAAATGTGATCAATCCCACAGTAATTGAGGCACATCTATCTTTAGATTTCTTTCTAGGAATCGCAATGGAGTGCTCGGAGAGGGCTTGATTCGTCTTGCTGAGTTATGACAGGATGCCTGGGAATCAAATCACCCTTCACTCATTACAACTCTATCAATCAGGGTTGGAGGTGTCAACATGCCGTATAGAGGCGATAGAATGGAAATGCTAACTCATAGGTTTTATATGTAACTGTGCCCAAAGGTAGAATCGGTGCTATAAATGAACTGATATGAATACTGTATGGGTTTAGTACTGAGCCATTTTCCATCAAAACACTAATGATCTTGCATATTAGTGTCTCAAAATAAAATTGTAGATGTACTATAGATGTATAAATATCATATTTAGTATATTAAAATATAAACAAAAACTATGCTGAGATGCTCTAAGCTGACCTGGTCATAGCTTTTGTCCAAAGAGGGACAGTTTCGGAATGTTTTCCTGGAAATACATATAAAACCTCATTGCTGATTATGAACCCAGAATGATAGTTTTATCACCAGTTTTTGATAGTTTTTTGACTGGTACCTGTTAAAATGAAATGAAATTATTTTAAATCTCTGGACCAGTATCCAACAGCAGGAATTGACCCACAAAGACTAGAGGATTTTTTAACTATCCTTGATAATGAGAGAACCCTACAAACCCACTTTTTCGGATAAAAGCAACCCCCATTATTTTTTAAATGCACATGTGTCCAAGAGACATGGGCATCAGCACGGTGAAATTTTCTTTGTAAATTTTCAAAGAAAGCCAAATCATGTGAATTTTTATGACCTCATAATATCATGGTTAAATGATTCAAGTATCATCAATCAAAAATCATGAAGGTGTCCATCACACCTTATCTCAGCCTCAGACCCACCAAACACACCCACCAGTCTCACACATCCACCAAACACACCACACCAGTCTCACACATCCACCAAACACACCCACCAGTCTCACACATCCACCAAACACACCACACCAGTCTCACACATCCACCAAACACACCCCACCAGTCTCACTCATCCACTAAACACACCCCACCAGTCTCTCACATCCACCAAACACACCCCACCAGTCTCACACATCCACCAAACACCCCCACCAGTCTCCACATCCACCAAACACACTCCACCAGTCACACACATCCACCAAACACACCCCACCAGTCACACACATCCACCAAACCCACCCCACACAGTCACACACATCCACAAAAACCCACCTCACCAGTCTCACACATCCACCAAACACACCCCACCAGTCACACACATCCACAAAAACCCACCTCACCAGTCTCACACATCCACCAAACACACCCAACCAGTCTCACACATCCCACCAGTCACACACATCCACCAAACACACCCCACCAGTCACACACATCCACAAAAACCCACCTCACCAGTCTCACACATCCACCAAACACACCCAACCAGTCTCACACATCCCACCAGTCACACACATCCACCAAACACACCCCACCAGTCTCACACACCCCACCAGTCTCACTCATCCACCAAACACACCCCACCAGTCTCACACATCCACCAAACACACCCCACCAGTCTCACACATCCACCAAACACACCCAACCAGTCTCACACATCCACCAACACACCCCACCAGTCACACACATCCACCAAACACACCCCACCACCACCTCATCCACACACCACCAACCACCCCACCAGTCACACACATCCACCAAACACCCCCACCCACCTCTCACTCATCCACCAAACACACCCCACCATCTCACCATCCACCATCCACCAAACCCACCACCAACATCTCACTCATCCACCACACACCACCCCACCGTCTCACACATCCACCAAACACACCCCACCAGTCTCATCCACCAAACACCCCCCCCTCTCACACATCCACCACACACCCCACCCATCTCACACATCCCCCAGTCACACACATCCACCAAACACACCCCACCAGTCTCACACACCACCCCACAAACCACCCCACCAGTCACACTCATCCACCAACACATCACCAGTCACCACATCCACCAAACAACCCCACCATCTCATACATCCACCAACACACCCCACCAGTCTCACACATCCACCAAACACCCCCACCAGTCTCACTCATCCACCAAACACACCCCCAGTCTCACACATCCACCAAACACACCCAACCAGTCTCACACATCCCACCAGTCACACACATCCACCAAACACACCCCACCAGTCTCACACACCCCACCAAACACACCCCACCAGTCTCACACATCCACCAAACACACCCCATTAGTCACACACATCCACCAAACACACCCCACCAGTCTCACACACCCTACCAGTCACACTCATCCACCAAACACACCCCACCAGTCTCACACAACCACCAAACACACCCCACCAGTCTCACACAACCACCAAACACACCCAACCAGTCTCACACACCCTACCAGTCACACTCATCCACCAAACACACCCCACCAGTCTCACACAACCACCAAACACACCCCACCAGTCACACTCATCCACCAAACACACCCCACCAGTCTCACTCATCCACCCAAACACACCCCACCAGTCTCACTCATCCACCAAACACACCCCACCAGTCTCACTCATCCACCCAAACACACCCCACCAGTCTCACACATCCACCAAACACACCCCACCAGTCTCACTCATCCACCAAACACACCCCAACCAGTCTCACACATCCACCAAACACAACCAACCAGTCTCACACACCCCACCAAACACACCCCACCAGTCTCACACAACCACCAAACACACCCCACCAGTCTCACACATCCACCAAACACACCCCACCAGCCTCACACATCCACCAAACACACCCCACCAGTGTCACACAGCCATACTGGGCCACAACGGCAGAATGGCCCTAGCGGGATCGAACCCCCAACCTTTCAGTTACAAAACGACTAATTCCACCACTGCGCCATCTTTCCACCTCTAATGCTCACAAACACTATTGACAAGTAACAGGCAAGTTTTCAATCATGCTTCACAGAATTTCAGTGCATCAGACTATGCTCCACATCAACCAGTAAACTTTCACATTTATATATATAAAAAAACATTGTGTATAATCAAATGGCCTGCATGTTCCATTTGTATTTGTTTTCTTCAGTACCTTTTTACCAATACAAAAAGATTAGAAGCACATCTTTGAATCATCTCATCTAAAATGCTAATGGAATGAGTTTAAATATGTGATTTGGCTCAGAGCACTTGAATTCACTCTCAGTGACAGCATTTTGGAATCGAAATGCAGTCATCTGTTTAAATATCCCTGTTATTGTCAGACGCTAATGAAAACAATCTTTCACCATTAAATTTGTGTAGAGAAATAACATTAAAAAGCACATACTGTAAAGCAAGAGAGCTTGACTGATGAAATGTACAAAACGGAGGGGAAGGAAGGAGGACACTCCACAAAGTTCATTGGCCAGTGTTTTCCAGTATTTTCATTGCTTCTCTAAGTCTGCAATCGGAGGCTGTTTGATTTCTTTCCACAAGACTAGGAGAGAAAAACAAATTACTGATAAATTCTGTTAATGAATCTCAGGAGCAGATCTCTGACAAAACCAGCCTTCGCTGCTTCAATGCTTATGTTTCTCACCTCGCTAAATCTGTTAATCGTACAATTTCTCCAGGAGGTAATATCTATTAAAAATGAAAAGCACCCTCAAGCTTGCAGTAAAAACCCTCTCAGTTAGAATTTACTAAACTAATAAATATGCATGATGATGCAAGAGGACCAATTTATTTAAAAAGTACTTTAATTAGGAAACAGTGTTATAATTCACTCTTCATGCCACCATTTGCATACTAAAGATCCCAAAGCTCCACACACAGGTAACTGTTTAGAAACAGAGAAATGCTACAATTCACTATTAGGCAAAAAATTTAATTTTCTGTTGTGCAAATTAGTGGCACATGAAAGAGAACTGTTTGGTCTTTTATCTGTATGCCCATGCATTATCTTTTTACTTTGATCAATCTTCTTAACCAGTGAGATAATGGTTCTCAATTTATTTGGTACCTTTTTCTGTAAGCCATTTTTGCCATTAATGTGCATATTTTTGCCATTAATGTCCATATTATTCTTATGATTCTAATAGACCCATATTTGGATGTTTTATTATAATGTTTTAATAAAAGATCTTAAGAGATCTGCTGTATGAGAGCTATTACTGTATGTTTACCCCAAAGACACCAAACAGTTCTTAACCCTTGTGTGTCCTTCGGGTCAAATCGACCCATTTCTAATTTTACAAGAATAAAAATGTTACAAGTGTATATTCTTTTCTAGTAGGGACTGGTTGCAACAATTCAACATATGTTCTCTATATTGTTTGACATTGAGATAAAAATCACATATGTTAATGTGTTATGGAGTAAAATTTAGATTTTTAATTGTTTTTAATATGGTAATACCCAGCAAAGGTTAAGTAATTCAGGAGACATCACTTTACCAGTAAAAGGAACGCAAAACACGGAAGGGACAATGTGTGTTTGAGAGATTATGGTCTTAGTGAGAAGATAAATCTTTCCCTAACAGATACAGAAAATAATTTCTTTGTTGGTTCTTCTGTTTTTAGCTCATGGGAGAATTTGTGCTGTTAGCATCAACAAGCAGTGAGTAAAATCACATTAACAAAAAACAAAAATAAAATCACAATGGTTTGACTCACTGTGAAGGAACAGACAGGAGACACTCATTAAAAAGTGATACATGTAAGCACTGCGTCAGGGGAGCGGGTGCTAATAGTCATGTTAGCACATTTTGTTTTTGATAAGCTGCAGCCACTTCATGGAGGAGCTACATATGGATTGGCATGTACAGTATGGTAGCATGTTAAATGTTAGAGGCTGCAGAAGCTGTGAATCACGTTATATTGTTTCAGAATAGTTGCATTATTTACTTACTGTAAAAAAAAGTAAAGTATGAATAACATTGACTTGGGTATACCTCGTAATACGAAGATTGGTTGCATAAACAGCTTTGATTTTTGATGCCATTTGACTTTTATCAAATGTCCATTACCTCCCTGATGAAGTGTGCTCTAACTGTTCATGCAAACGCATTTCATGATTTGGTTTTGAATCTCCATTAATGGCATGTACCAGTATACTCTTTGAGCTTCAATCATCACATCAGTTAGATGTCAATTCTGTGATAGGAATCTATGTCTATGAATGAGTGCTTTAAACAATGATTTTCAACAATCTGTCTTACGTGAGTTAAACACAGAAATACACACCTTTAAACAAATAGTTTAAATAAGACAGTATTTTAAAATGCACTGTAAATGCAAGGAATTTAATGTATATTTGATGGTCAATGGAACCAACACGGTGAAATTGAGCTTGTGGAATAGCATAGCTTTGGTTTCGCTTGCACTGGCTGAATTTCCCCAAGAACTGCTTTCATGCGTCAACAATCTGGGTGAAACTACTGATGGCTGACAAATTACACAGCGAGTTGTTTTCAAATGCGCAGCGCTGCACAAACAGAATGTAACATGACTGGTTCAAGCTCTAGCGTAGGATAATAATCAAGGATTTGTCAGCGCGAGCTTAAGACTTGTCTCCGCACAATGTCTACTCACACAAGAGACACCACTGGTGCCATCTCCGGTGTCCCTGCTGCTCACTGGCAAGAAAATAATATGTTTGTCAAACAGAATTATGACTGACAGATAACGAACCAGCTCTTGTCTGTGGGCAGAAAATAATTTGCCTTCTGTCGGTTCACATATTAGCCTCTAAAAGATGCAATGCGTCCTAACAGCAGCGTTTTACTTGAGTTACACTCTAAGTGGAAGATGACTGACAGGATGATTGACATCAAGTAGAAATGGAGTGCAGCAGGAAATAAGTGTCAGGTATCATTCAGTGGACTTTAGCAAAAAGTTAAGAACAATAAAATGACAGACATGGTTAGAAATAATGTAACAACCAAATACAGCCCCTCGTGCTAAGCTAAGATAAAACAAAAAAGCTAAATCTTTATAGTGAAATAAAATTACATCTTATTTAAAATCTTAATTATAAATACCAAACATCCATCCATCCATTTTCATGTCGGCTTTTTCCCTTTCGGGGTCGCCACAGCGGAATGAACTGCCAACTCTCTGGCATATGTTTTATGCAGCGGATGCCCTTCCAGCCGCAACCCATCGCTGGGAAACATTCACACATTCATACTCAACGGACAATTGTTTTTTTTCTCAATTCCCTTATACCGCATGTCTTTGTTCTTGTGGGGAAACCGGAGCACCCGGAGAAAACCCACGTGATCACGAGGCGAACATGAGAACTCCACACAGAAATGCCAACCGACCCAGCCGAGTCTCGAACCAGCGACCTTCTTGCTGTGAGATGACTGTGCTACCCACTGCGCCACCGTGATGCTAATACCAAACAAAAAACTACAAATAAAATTATAAAATAAAAAAACATCTCATTAAAGATACAAAAACATAAAGCAATAAAAACATTTTATTGCTAAATGAATATCCCCCCCCCCCCCCAAAAAAAAATGGTAAACATTTAAACAAACAAGCAAATATATACATAAATAAAAGCTGTTGAAACCAGCAGCATATGGCAACACTTGAGCTTTTGCCCTCTATATGCTGGTGGATTGTGCAGGAGGATGCTGGGAATTCAGCAGAAAGCTTTCACATCTGTCCACTGGCCACGGCTGAAGTTGTGCCAGCTGACAGCTTTTTAGCCTCTCTAGAGAAACAGCTTCTTTAGCTTTTATAGCGGTAACGTTTCCCAAAAACAAACGCTCGAGGAGCCTCCGCAGAGCCTAAATGCAGTCCTCCAAAAACCCACCAGACATTTCATTTTTGTTGCCTCAGGAAATATAAATAATTGTTTGCTAGTTAACATGCTACTGTAATATAGATTACACAGGGGTGGTTAGGAATTTTAAATTCATTATTAAATGTTATTTATTTATAGTTATTTTTTCATATATTCTGAATATAATTCTCTCTATTTTCAGTTGTTTTCCTCTCATCTTGAACTATTTTGGCTAACAGAGATTTATTAATATCAGTCAAATGTTGTTTATTTTAGGAGGTACTTTAATCAGCAGAACTACTGGACCATTGAGATTGAAATTCTCTGATTGTAAGTCAAAGTAAATTTAAGAGCAGTTTCAACAAAATTGCTTTAAAAGATTTCTTAACATCATTGAATAAAACCAGTAAAATGAAATACAAAACAACCGTGTGCTTTAAAACCTATTTTCAATCAGAGTTACTCAGCCGAAAATTATTTTTTATATATTTGTTATGAATAGCCTGATTTATATTTACATATCATTTCAAGTTTGGTTCCATTTGAGTTATTCGGTTCGTTAAATCATTTTCTTGATATGTTAACAAGTCTACTTGCAAACTATTAGGTACAATACAAGAACCTGGAAAAACGAGCTAGCTTACATGTGTCTTTAGATTTTCAAAACAAACTACAAATCTCTTTCATACTTTAAAAACATCAACATTTGGCTGTTTTGTCATTAAAGTCCATAATGTGTCTGATTAGTTATTCAACAAAGCCCACAAAGAAAATAAAATGAGCGGGCGTGTGGCTGTTGTCCCCTGAACGTGATAAAGGATGAGGAGCATCCCTGCCTGCATCAATGCTAGCAGCAGCAACAGCAGACTTGTGAAGCTGGTGAAAATTCTCCTGCAGAGGGGCAATCTTTCCCTCTTTGGTGATGTTGTCTTTTTCCACGCATTACAAAGATATCCTGCTTTTTCTTTTTAAAGGAGTTTTTTGTGTTACTAGTTGTCAGATTAAAATCCAAATGAACATTAATGAGATTAAAACTTAGCCAAATGTTCACTCCATTCATTCATCTTCATGTCGGCTTTCTTCCCTTCCGGGGTCTCCACAGCGGAATGAACCGCCAACTCTCTGGCATATGTTTTACGCAGCGGATGCCCTTCCAGCCGCAACCCATCACTGGTAAACATCCACACACACTCAAACACTATTGACAATCGTTTTTACCCAATTTTCTTATTCCGCATGTCTTTGTTCTTGTGGGGAAACCGGAGCACCCGGAGAAAACCCACACGATCACGAGGAGAACATGAGAACTCCACACAGAGATACCAACCGACCCAGCCGAGGCTCGAACCAGCGACCTTCTTGCTGTGAGACGACTGTGCTACCAACCGTGACGCTTGCCAAATGTTCTCTAAGTTCAACTATGGGTTAGCCCTGTTTACCTTTTTTTTAGCTTTTTAATAAAAGCAGTATTTAAAATAAATCTGAAACCATGTGACATACAAAGAACAATATATCATCCGACAGATATTATGTTAGTAATGTTACATAGTCAACTCTCAATAAAAGATTAAGCTTGGTGTCTCAACTAGAGCTGCAGACAACTCGGGCTTTCCAACCATCATTAATGGGACCCTTAAAATACACGCAAGAAAATGACTCTCAAATGGGTCATCAAACGCTCTTGTGGTGCTCAGACACATTATTTCTCCCCCCTGACCCACCAAGGACAATTATGAGCCTGTGCAGAGAGGTTGTAAAAACTGTCAGTGTTAAAACTCCAAAGATTTCCCTTGCAGCTTCTCATGCTGGGACTCAAGAATGAAGATGAATGCCTATGTTCCTATGCAACGATTTATTATGAGTAATAATCTGAGAGATTAATATCAATAATGTAGCTTCGCATTCTTGATGATTCTTATAATTGGAAGCAGCAGGGCAGAATGTAAAGCAGCTGTAGCTTCGGAAGCACCTGCGTCGCCTGGTTGGATGTTTTGAATATGGAACTTACTATTTGGCTGTTAGCTTGGGCCTGCGTAGATATATTCTAATTCTCCTGCTAGGTAAAGCTGGAGGCACCCAGCACAGATCTGCCTTCATAATCCTTAAAGCACACTTATATATAGACCTTTTTACTCTGAGCTGGGTTGACTAATAATTGACATGCTGTAAGGGGAATAGCGATTGACCTTCAAAGGGATCTCTGGACTTTCTGCGGTATTAGACAATGCTGGATGCCTTCACTAAACTGAAATTTCATTCAAGGACAGCAGTATAAATATTTGTAATAGTGGGTGAAGCAATCACAGAAACTATTGGTAACGCTGTGTTACAGGGTTGAAAGTGCACCATAGAGATTAGCTGTGCAGATATATAGTACCGTTCAATGAAAAAGACACATGTAAATGTGTAATCAGACAAAAATATCACATGTAAATGTATGAATCATAATAATTTATTACAATTGTAAATGGTGGCTTGTTTATAGTTGGAAAATAAACAAACATATTTCTGCTTAATATGAAACTTGACTGTCCTGTGCATGTGGATAAACCTATAATTATGGTAAATTAAGATGTTTTGAGTGTAACAAAAACCATCATGTGCTCACTTTTTCCTTGCCTGAAAATAATTGAAAATATGTTTTATTTCAAAAGAAAAAATTGACTACACATCATTTACTATTTCCATTTAACAGAAATTCAGTCAATTCCAGTGAAATATAAATGGAAAGCATTTTCCACAAACCGCAATAACAGAACAGCTAGCTTTTAGAGCGGCTAATGTGTTAAGTCAATAGGAAGATGCTAGCTTGAATCAATATGGCGGTATTGTGTTTGATGCCTACAACAAAATGTTCTACCTTTCTTGTAAAAATTCCAGGATGTTGAAAAGTAGGTGACCCCCCTCCCCCCAAAAAATACCTTCAAATAAACTCTATTACAATGGGCTTCATCACTCCATCTGCTGTCCTCCAGAAGGCCTGTGTTTTCTGGTTCAGAAAGCCAGCTGTTGCCCGCTTTGGTCAGAAGCCCCTCTCCAGATCTAAAGCATTTTGAATGTCTACAAAATCAGGAAACGTTATGATGTACTTATGATACTATTTATGTCAGTGCATACTACATTTCTTATTTTTGTCCCTTCTTTTAAGGTCAGAGAGGAAGATATTTTGAGCAAAGTCTAAAAATTTTTCCGTTATTCACGCAAGCCCTCCCTCTTCCGCGGAGCTGTTCTTAAGAGTCGTGCAGTGAAATGTTTCCTCGGCCAATGGTTTTAACAATGTGGTGCGGTGCTGCATATTGATTCACCTTCCATTTAAAAACTCTACGACTCAGTTTGGAAATCAGAGTGAGGGACACCATTTTTAAAAATATTTCAGCATACTTTTATAAATGAGGACAAGGTGCACTTTTTAGTGTGCAGCCAGGCTTGTGAACCTACACATTTTATTACTGTACTGTAAACTGTTTAAAGATAACAAAAATTAAGCTTTTTCACTTAGAAAATACACACAGAGCCAGGTGTAGATCTAATGCCCAGAAGAGTTCACCTTGTGTCCTTTTAATCCAAAGATGTAACTCTGAAGGATTCTTTCAGGATTGTTGTGATTTTGTGTTGCCAGAAGCAGCGAGTATTGAAGCAAGCTGAATATCTGTTGTGCGATCACCTCATACCACAGAACCTCGAGTTCCTTCATCCCAGTCCTTGTACCTGGCCTCAATCCTTCAGAGAGCTTCATTTATGATTTTGCTGCAGAAGAAATCCACAGCTGTAAATTTCCCACAAACACAGTTAATCAGAGTTTACCCTCTAGCCACAACAGATCAAGATTTATCTCTCCAGTCACAAGCTTCGAGCTTCTGGCTCTGTAATTCCATTTATACTGTTTGGCCTCAACAGAATTGTATTTACTGCACTGGTTTCTGAGATACCTTTATGTGTTAAAGGCTGTGACTGTGAAGTCTGTTAAAGTTGTGACTAGCACGCTAGTTGTAATAACAGGTTTGTGCTGCTCAAGGGCTCTACTTCTGCTACAAAATGACAAAAGTACACTTCTTATTTTTATATAAAGGGAAGAGATTTTGGATGAGGTATTCCAAAGAAGTAGTTTTAGTTTTGTTGGTTAATCATAGCTACCCCAAAGCACTTTCTTCTTTCTCCATGTCTACACGGGCCACAAATGCTTCAGGCTGCGCTGCCCTCTGTTAACGCCTAAGCTTTTTATTTTTCAAGTGTTAATATCTGCATCTCAGACTTCAACAAACTATTCTCAGGTTAAATATGGACTAAGTATTCATGTCATCTTTTATGGTTTTAAATGCTGAGCAATTATACAAGTTGACAAGTTTAATAATCAGTTTTATTGACTGCTCAAACAGACCATTTAAATGGTTGTTCCTTGCTACATATATGTTTTGTGTTTAGATTACTAAAGTGTTCTAATCTGATCTGACCCTTTTGATTCAATTTCCTTAGAGGGCCATCCTGAAATGTGGGCTTTGTTCATTTATGAATATAAGTGGGTGTGTTAGTGAGAAACCATAAAATGCTACAAATATTCTGGTGGAGAATCTTATAGCAAAAAATGGCAGAGATTGTGCATTAATTTCCAATTGTCTTAAAGGCTTACAAGCCAGTGAAAATTGGCCCCATGAAAGAATTTACAATTCTAAGTATTTTACCCACCCCAATTTGAGGTAAATATTACAACTGATATAGTGTTAAATTGTGTCTCTGTCCTATATTGAAAACAAAACTCCCTATAAATAGCTCCCAACACAATCATAAACAACTCTAAAATGATGCAAGAGGTTTGTATGCTTATCTAAATACAAAAAGACAACAGAAATCAACAGATCACTAGAACAGCCCCCATTGACATGCGCCTAACAGGGTAAAAAGCCAGAGATGCATTTGAAGGGGTTCTCCCTGGGAATAATAATTGAATGAAATGGATGGGGGTAGATCCAAGCACCAAGGCATAGATTTGTTCCACCCTCAGAGGTTTACACAACATCCATCCGGACTCCAGGGCTCCTGGCTCTAGTCCTGCAGTGCAGTTCATTTTGGAGGTGTTAAACATGTCCATCTGTTTTCTCACGGCAGGAGATACAGCGCTGCGTGAGTCCCGCCGAGCACCTTGATCATCCGCAGTGGCACTCGCTCCCTGCTGAAAAGCCCTGAGCTGGGCGCCTAATCTCCAGCTCGGTGGCAGAGATGGATGAAGACACAGGAGTTCATTCGTCTACAGGTTCGCTCTCTACTGTGAGGCTGGGAGTCAAGGCGGTCATCCCAGATCCCAGACAACAGCAATTACTGAAGCTTTACTTCCAACTCCATTTTGAGTTTGGCTTCTCTCCCCGAAAGCCGAATCTCAAAACAGATGACTTTATCAAACACATTTTCAGCACAAACTTCTTCAGGATTGTAATCAATATTGTCATATTTTAGCTGATTATCACTCATCTCTGAATTATAAGGTCTGCATTTATCTTTTGGAGTGAGAGGTCTTTATGAAAACAAAACAATATTTATATTTGACCAGAATTTGACAAATTAATGCTGTCTATTTTAACCCTATTACATGATGTAAAATCAATTAAACAAATCTACTGGACTTTTGTAAAAACTGGATGTTTTTAAAAGTAAAATTTTGGAAGCTTGTCTGACTCATACTATTTTAAAAGGGTGTAAAGTTCCTCAATAAAACTTTTAACCGAAATCTAAACAAGGGTGCCATTCACAGATTGTAAAGCATCTTTGAGCTCTGGAAAAGTCCTTATAAACTTAAGACATTATTATTATTAAAAAATAAAACAGATTTATTAGTCTCAGTTTTAATCTACTAGTCCATCAGATGATCTAATGGATCTGAATTTACGATATATGCCGATTTCACACGGCATGATCTGATTTGTTCAGATCGGATTTGATCATCCCATAGTTTTGTAATAATGCTAATACAGAGTTTGCATTCTGTTAACAGAGATGACATGTCTTGTATAATCATGTCTTAAAGAAGAGCAGAAGTAGTGAAAAAGTGAGCCCAGATGGACTTCTGTTGTTTGTTGCACTCTTGCAGATAATCTATTCCCTTTGGATTGCAGGAAAGCTTCTCTCAGAGCAGATGTCGTCCATCGCTTGCCCCTTTGCCTTCTTCCCGTGCATCCCGCAGTCACAAGCAATACAAAGCATCTCTTAGAATAAAGTATCTGTGCAGATGTAAAGTGATAAAATAAGTTGTACAGCTTTTAAATCTGGAAGAAAATTAAATATTACGCTAGACGTTATTGTTACTACAATGTGTTGTCTTCAAAATTCTGGGATATTGCAAGTCAGTTAAATTAAATTATGTACAGTTCAACTTTTTCAAAGAGCACGACTCTTCTCCAGAAGTCTTAAGAACTAAAATCATTATTGTGCAGAATATAATCTCTGTATATTTGATCTAGTGATGGGAAGTTTAGACTCTGGTTAACAAAAAAAATCGTTCATATTGATCATTCAAGAGAACTAAAAATAAGGATCTACTTGCAAATGATTTTGACAAAGTCATAAAAATAGAGATCAATCAAGAGAACTTTCTGTCATGTGCCATCTAATCATCAAAAAAAACTACCCACTTGTTTTACTTCCAAAACTTCAGCCTAAGAATGTGTGTTTCATTAATGTCCATAACAACTAACTTTATAATGAACTTAAGAAACACTGCGCCAAATGTCATCGATCGAGAAGAATCAGCTCACAAGCGAATTACAAAATCTTTTCTATTCCATTTCCAGTTTTTAAACAAGTTCAGGGAACGAGACTCAGAAGAACTAATCTTCTACACATTCAGTTCATCCTGAAACCTTGAATTAAACGCAAACTCATTTGTTGACCAAGAACAAACAAACTCATTTATTTAGTAGTTCATTTCAAAATCCTATCCTGCAGCTGGGAGCGCGAACGTTGGGAAATGTGTAATAAGAAAAAACATTTCTTTCATCCGAAGAAAGAATGATTAATTTTGAAGATCTGTTCTTTTAACGGGAACCGTTTCAAAACAAAATAAACAGAAACGCTTTGCTTTACTTCAAGCTTCTTTATCTTTCTTATGATTGATAGAAGGGTGAGTTTTGAAAGCTAATCTTAAAATAAGTATTACATATAAAATAAAATATTTGCCTCATAAGTTAGCTGATCCACAGTCAGGGAAGTGTCTTTATAAGACTAATGTCCTACTAATATAAAGTTCAGGCTGCAGTCACAATTTGATTGATTGTTTTTTTTTTTTTGGTGCATTCGTTCACATTACAAATATCATGCGTCATCTGTTTTTTGTGTGAATGAAATGTGCCTCCAATGTCATGCGACTTCATCCCCCAGAATGCACTGCTAACAGTCAAACACTGAAGCTCGCAGGCATTCTGGAGGCTTTCTGGATGTAAATATCTGATCAGAGACAACGCTATTAGTTTTAAACAATATTAAGAAAAAGACTGAGACGGAAAAATCACAGTACAGTAAACTCCCAGAATTTAAGTAAAAAGTGCTCAGATAACAACCTCATTAAGCTTGATTTGCGTCTTTAGTGCTCTTCCTGAAACTATTTCAGCACAAGAACGTCTTCTCCAGTGACTCGTATTTGTGAGAAACTATGTTTAAGTCAGCCTTGATGATGCCAAGCTCAGAAAAATGCGACCTGGATGTTAAGACTGAGGTCACATGGCAAAAAACTCACATGTGTATCAGATTCTGGAGCTCATAATAAAGCTGAAGCAGAATTGAGCTCTTCAGATTTTACTTAAAATAGAAAAACTTGACCAGAAATTGTTTAAAGTGATTCCTCTTTTATTACAAAAATAAATAAGTAAAATTTGTACACCTACCATACAGTTAACGTGTTAAGTTAATACTTAAATGTTACTTAAAGCCAAATAATGTGATGTGTTTTGCATCAACAGGGGTTATATCACTCTAACTCAAGTACGCACAACTACTTAACCATGCTTCTTTGTCTGATTTTATAGTCAGGATTCTTCCTATGCAGTACCTTGCACTCTGTACCATTTATAACAACATAACTGAAATAGTTTTTATAATTATTGCAAGACGATTTCAGGGGTGTAAATAACAAGAAATAGTGAAAACGTAACATTTTATAATTTATAGAAAAGATTTACTTCTACCGGTGGTGCAGGAAAGATTAAAGCTAAAAAAATACTAATATTGGACACAAGTGGCCCTGCAGAGATGCTAAATGCTAGTTAAGATTAATAAACATACCCAAATGAAGCATCTCCCCAGACACACTGCTTCTCGAGAAGGGTCAGGCATCATGCATGCTTCTTTAAAGACCCTGTAGAGGGCTTACGCTTCAGCAAGCATATGAGAGAAGCAGGAAAGTGTGGCGAGAGCGAGGGAGAAATAAGTGATGAAGGACGTAGCACTAAAGGGAAACAGCACAGAAAAAAGCAAGAGGCGGAGGCTGGGGAATGCTAAGATGAATGAAACGGAGCCATCACAGGTATTTGTTTTAGGGGAGAGCAATTAATAACTATGAAAAATAATAATCCCCAACACTAGCACAGAATGATTAAAGCAAACGGCAAAGCCATTATTACAAGGTGAACAATGCAGCAGAGTCTTCTCAGTGAAGTAAACGACCCCAGTAAGCAGCAGATGTGCACGTTCACTCCAACACATCCTCGCAGAGTCATATCGACTAACAACAGCCGATGACTCAAATCATAGCCACTTTAGGTCTGTTTATCACCCGTGCTGCAGCTCAATGGGTCATTCATCAGCAAAGAGAGCCAGAGTTCCGACAAGGATCCTAGAAAGTGTTTTAATGCAGCTGCTTAAAACAAATCTGAAGGTTAATCTGCTTGATGATAAACAACCTCCAAACCAGCTGGTTTGCTGCGCTTCTAAAACGAAACAACAATTCTGTGTTCTGAGACATACACAGCTCCATTTCTTGAGCCCGTTCCAGTTCCTAAGCCAGATTCTATTTGTTTTTAAAGGTCACATACAACTACAAAAACACAGACAACAAAATATATATATCCTTAAAGTAAACAATGATTTTGTTTGATTGGCTGACAACACATCAAGTAGGAACCTACCCTGTCCAAAACAACATAAAACAAACAAACAAAAAGTGCTGCAATTCAATTGAAAAATGTTACCCCTTATTAGTGACAAATTCTACTTTAACCAATGGTTTGCAAGTCTGCGGAACTCATTTTCAGTGGTCATCAAAAGATAAATGACACAAGCAGTTATTGTGTGATAATTGTAGGTTCTGTACCGTTATTATGTTCTATCTTATAAACTGTCCTGATTCTCATAAGAGAAGAGGGATAACAGAACCCAAACGCATAACAGCCAGAGGTGTAGTCAGTCTCTTTATTATTGAAACAGAAAATAACAGCATAAATTGCCCACTAGGGGGAAAACCTCCAATAACTAAAGTTAGCAAGGAAAGTATAAGATAAGGACTAAAACGAAACAAAAGACTACAACAGAACTAACCAAATTCAACAGGATGAAAGGTTTGTCATTAGCAATGCAGCAACACTCAACATAAGAATAAAGGAAGACAATAAACCTAAACGAGAACTAACACAAGTGACTTAACTCAACTGAACCGGGAACAATGAGACACAGGCGGAAATCAATCGAGACCGTGAACAAGACAGGAGAGAATCTACTGCAAACTGCAAAGAAATAAACAGAAGCTAAACTCTATAAAGATTTAACAAGAATAAAACCTAAAGGAGTAAACCAAAAACAGAACCCTGGCATGAACATAAAATCATATATAAAAGTACTATTTACATGTTTCAAATAAAATTGTTTAATTGTGTGAATTAAAAACCTCAAAATACAATAAGTGCAGTAGACCCACCAAAACCGTGGAAGTGATTGAAATACCACATAAGGGTTTATTATAAATGTGGGGAAACAAGGTTAAATAGCAAGTATATGCTGTTTATGTTGTTTGTTGTTGTTTGTTTTTTTTTGGTTGATGTAATTATCTTTGTATGTTTTAACATAGACATAAACTTGTTTGAGTGTGTAAATTAAAACCCAAAATGCATCAGTAAGCAGTGTCTGAGTAAAACTAATTTGAACACCACAAAAAGGTTAGGTTAATATTCCAAATCTGATTTATGTCTTTTACAGTATAATAAATGCAAAGATATATTATATAAAAACAGCAAATTGGATTATCATGCTACTCTAAACCGAATTCCAATCTACTGCAGTGGAGTGTTGATTTTATCATTTATTTCTGTTGTGTATGTTGTGTTGCATGAGGTCTATTTTTGGGGAATCTTTAAAAGAAAACATATGCAGACCAGTTTTTTTCTAGTTATAATGCAGAGGCATGGTTGACCAAAAGAGGAATAAAACATGAGAATCCTTATTTTTGACTTTGAGTTTGTCTTGTGAATGCTCTGTTTGATTGTGGATTAATTTTGCAGGACAATCCACGCTCGGTTTCCCAGCGATGGGTTGCAGCTGGAAGGGCATCCGCTGCGTAAAACATATGCCAGAGAGTTGGCGGTTCATTCCGCTGTGGCGACCCCGAAAGGGAATAAAGCCGACATGAAGATGAATGTATGAATCCACACTCGGGTTGAGGCATGGGACTCATGGTTCCCCTTCTGGTGAGAGTTAGAGATAACCTGCATTCTTCAGGTAGGATGTATGCAATGGAAATGTTTATTTTCTGCATTTGTAAGTAAACAATGTGAAATTGAAAGTGACCAGTTGGCCACTTTCCAGTTGCTTTCAGGCTAGACTAGTTGGTTTCACTTTAGATTACGCTAGTGGTCATTAAATATGCATCACTGCATAATAGAAGGAATCTTCTCAAATTTCATCTTCAAACGCTTTCAATTAGTTTGTTTCTGTCTTGAAGCTGCATGTGTGTGAGCAGCGATGGTTAGGTTCCCTTTTTTCTCTGTTCACACAACTTTCTTTAAGTGGTAAATTGATTTTTTAAAAACAAACACATATGTTTTATTTGTAAATTATTATAATTTATTTTTTAATTTCTTTTCTTTTATTTGGGAGAAATCCACAATATGGTTCTCCTTTTTTATTTGCTCTCTAAGATTTGTGTTCCACCATAATCCATTACAATGGTCATAATGTTTATATAAATGTATATTTTTTTGTAATTCACCTTTTTTACTGCTAGATGTTGGAGAGGATGATAACAAGTTGTCTTTGTGGCGAGCAGAGAGCAGTTACACTAGTTTCATAAGCCCACAGCGGTTCTGAAAATGACCCTCTGAGCGTGTGCAGAGATATAATCCATTAGTCCCTCTCGCCATTACAACATCTCCCAAAATGATCCGGAGCAGCGCTGATGCTCAGATAATCATACCAAACACAAAGCATCAATGAATGAGGGGTTGAGGCATGCTGGGACATTGTTAAACCTCTAATGTGTTAGAGCCACAGCAATGGGTAAAAGAAGCCAATCGCCAGCAGAGGATTTGTTATAAAAGTCTCTGTGTGACTGAGGGAACATGGCGGCTTGTTGCATCATTAGTGCAGAATGATCACACTGGGGCTCATTTACTACTGGAGAGATGCCGGAATGACTCGGATGCAAGTAACTGATGCTAATTTCAGAACTGTTGCTAATTTCAGAACTGTTGCTAATTTCAGAGCTGATGCTAATTTCAGAGCGGATGCTACTTTCGCAACCGAGGCGTTTTTGCGAAGCCCTTACTGCACAAACAGTATACCGACACAGCATAATTCAGCCCCCAAAACTGTTTAAAATGTGTCTAGCTACGAACAGACCTGGTCTGGAGAGAATTAACAACTTTGCCCAACAAACCGAACAGAAGAGTGATCAATAACTATTATTCATTTGGCGAGTCATCACTTTGGAAGACATTCATTATCCTCAATGTAACCACAGACGGTTGAATCAGCCTTGCATAAAAAGATTCCGTTTCCCAGAGGAATTGGGCGATAATCAGCAGATTGCGGCCAGTGTTATTATGTTAAGAATAATAAAGCTCTCCATATTTTTCATGCACTTTAAAAAAAGTATTGTTTCAGAAATAATTTTTTTTTTTAGAAATGTTAAGTACAAATTTCAAGTGTTTCATTAAAGTGACAACTTCTATTTGGTTTAATCTTAAAACCTTTACAATGATGCAGAACAGTACTCAAAAATAAAAAGTTAAATTTTTATGAATTTTAGACAGGTCCATCCATACTAAAACACATTTACTAAACACCTTCTAATGTGTACACAGGATGAAACTATACAAAATATCTAAAATTTAAAACGAGATACATTTGGATTTGTTAATCTTTGCTCAAAATCTAAATTTTACATAACATTTGTTAAATAAATGTGTTTTTGTTGATAATTATGTTGCTGTATGGTAAATGGTGACGAGTAAAAGAAACAGACAGAGAAAGGTCATGAGCCAGCATTTTACAAATTTCATTTTACAAAACATGACCCACGTTATACAACATATTTTTTAAACTTATTTAGGTAAGGCATATTTTATTCCATAACAAACAACTATTAGTAAAGACCATTTTAAGTTGTTTTATCAGCACATAATCTGTGTTTAGGATTTCTTCAGCTCAATATAGAGGTAAAAGAACCCAACATTACACTTTGATTAAAGCATATGTTCACAAGAGTCACCAAATGTAATCAAGCATTCTAATTTGTTTACAGGTAAAAGGTTTCTGACACATTGTTATTATTTGAAAGTACGAAGCCATTGAAGTGTGGAAGATTGTGTATGTATTTATACTCATAAATAAGCTCAGATAGCACAGCCTGATATCTCAGGAGGTCACCAACAGATGTTTTGGGTGTAAAAATCACTCAAAAATACACATGCTTGACATGCTGCAAGCCAGATCTCCGCAGAAATATCAAGAGGAGGCTCAAAAAGCATTGCTTATAATGCAAGTAATAAATAAAACCTCTAAAACTTAAAAGTGTCATATCATGTACTTCATCATCATCATCATCAAGTCATGTATAGCCTGTTTTAGGAATGTTTCCTCAACAAATGCATGCCTCAGGTCATATTAAGATTGGTTCATGCATGTTTTTAATTACAAATGTTGAATTTATTCATCTGAAAAACTTTTCTGTGTGCCAAAAAGGAAAACCCAGTAGGGGGCGTGACAGAAGCATGGATGCTAACACTATGCAACAAACCTTGACAGAGCTTTTGACAGATTTGTTACAGAATAGATCGTTTTTCTTATTATTACTGTTTTCTGTGGAAATCATTTGATACTGAGAAAACAAAAAAAAAAATTGTTTGAGTTACAGTTGTTCAAAATTGCAGAGGCCTGTACTCTTAATGTGCCATTTTTTGTTTTGGGGGGTGTAACCCCTAAAAGACAGGCATCGGTGAGTACTAGGAAAAAAAAATTGCTACTAATACTGCCAGCTCACATCAGAACCAGCTCACATCAGAACTCTTTTGAAAATGTGACTAAAACAAAAATTAACACAAGCATTACAGCGTTTTCCAGAATCTCCATCAAATCGAGTCTAGTTGGAATCCATTAGTGCAGATCTGAAATAACACTTAGCTGTTCTCTGATAGCAGATGTTTCACGTCTAGATAAACTGGCTACCCTTCCACAGCATATTAATAAACCCAACAGAGTTTGCTTTAGGCAATCTCAATCAGTGCGTAATAAACCCAATTTTATATCCATCCACACATCTGCTGCTTTAAAAATGATCAATGACATTAAAAGGGGGAGGAATAATAAAAAAGGAAAGTATCAGAGACACACACAGGCTGGAGGTTGTTATTCTGTGATTTAGACTAGAAGGCCATAAAGCTTTGATATTTCTGCTGTTTACTATCACTCTAAATCATCTCTAACTACAGCAAACTTTTCTATAATATGCTTTCAAGCATGCCAGCCACGCCACAGAACATTGCCACTTCACCCGTTTTATGCTCATGAGCTGGAGGCTATTCACAGGTGACTAAATCATCTTTCACCACGAGAACACAATCCCTCGCTGGAGGAAAACAAAGCTAAAAAAACCTTTCAGAATGGTTAGGTCGCTGACCATGAGTCCTGAAGCATGATGGGTAAAAACCATTTGACCTACCCAGCACGCCAAGCCTATAGTTCACGGTTATGACGATGACGTTGCCGTAACTGGCCAAGATGCTTCCATCAAACATGTTTGCCGTTCCTTCCATGTACGAGCCGCCGTGAATGAAAACCATCACCGGTTTGGGACTCCCACTCTCACGAATGTCTGGAAGAGAAGGATTGAAGCCATTAAATCACAAATCGGGGTTGACAGCTGGAAATGCATTTCAGAGCTGAGGGCCCCCAGTTTGCTCAAATTGCCCACTTTGGCTTTATTTTTTAGATGAGGTCTATTTTTTAAATGAGCTCATTAATTTCCTAAGCAATATGAATGTCATGTTCCTGGAGATCGAAAAATCGGAGTTGCTTTTTGAGATTTTGCACCAAGGGCATGTCAGTCAGCACGAGTGGAAATTAAAATTGACGTTTTAATTTCTGAAGCAATGTTGTGATGTAGTTGAAGATTTAAAAGTTGACTAAGAGACTAATTTTAGTGGACAGTTAATCCAAAAAGAACATTTTCATAGCGTGTGCGATGAATGGCACTTAAACAGTTTGTATTTGATTGATTTTCAGATTTTTAGGAACCTTGTTAACATGTGAGTTGCTGTAAAATACGTTTTTATTCATACCTTTAATATTATGAACAAAATGTTTTTGTTTGTGTCACAAAACCCTAAAAACCTTATTTTGCAATATTAATATGTACATATTGATCTCTATCAGCTGAAGGCTATAACATGAACCATTTAAATTATTTTCAACAAAATATATTTTTTTACTTTTAATTTTGGGGACGTTTTATGGTTTAAAAGAAACTGGCAACTTTTCTTTAGGAATATGTAAAAGACCTCCCTGTCCTCGTAGACGTCCCTGATTTCTTTCCTCCTGTGCGGAGTTAATTTGTTGTCGTAAAATTGGCAATACAGTAGTAGTATTTTCATTCCTGGCTGTGAGCTAGTGGTGTTGCTTTACGGGATTCTTCTCTAAATGTTTGCCTGTAAGGACCACTTTTTGAAAGAGTTTATATTTTGGAATGGTTAGGGTACTGTGAGCATTTGGCTTTGGAGCAAAACGTAATCAACATTATTATTGTGTGGTTTAGAAAGAAGGGAAAGTGTCTGTGGTAGGGTAAATGGTCAGAACAATAGAGTGTTTTGTGTGCGTTAAAAGTGCTAAGTCACTCTATATCACACTCCTGCTTCATCAGTGAATTCAAATATAAGCAAGATATATAAGCAAACGAGCAGAGTCTATGAACTGTAACTCTTCTTTTTATGTAAGTCCCGCTCTCTGGCAAAATGCATTACCAAATGAACAGATGGCTGACCACGCCCCTTTTCCCTGGTTTTTCAAGACTAAGGTGAGCGTGAACCACGCTGAGTCTGAGGAGTGGTGCGATGGGATCTCCAGCGTCCAGCCCTGGCGTTTGATCAGTCCTGACACAGATCAGTCCTGCAATATGAACGCGTCAGTGACTGAATACCTCCCCGGCAGTCAACCAGTGTGAAAATGGACGTTGCTAGACCAATTTTCTGGGGCACATAATTAAGTAATTATTGCAGTTAACAGTACTTGACTAAAACTAAATTTTAACAGAAGAAAAACATAATCCTAAAATGAAATGTCAGTTAAATAAAGTCAATAAGCCTCGGATACGCCTGTGTACGTGCATCTCACGTGAGGAGACAGTGGTGCAGGCAGGACGGCTGTGTTTGGTTTCAGCGTGCCTACTTGAGGTGCCAACCCCAGACCGCTGGGGGCACGGGTCTGAATGCTTTTAAGCTGAGCTGGAGGGAGGGAATGCTTGCACAAATGCTATTTATTAGCACTTTTCATAAGGAACATCAGATGTGGAAGACATGCAATGTAATATTATCACTAGAAAAGAGATGTTATAGTTTAAATTGTAGATTCTCTAATCTGGATTTTAGCATCGCTTGTGTAATTCACTTTCCCACAATACTCTTCCAGCAAAAATGCTGTGCTCAAAGGCAGAAATTTTTTGAATGCAATTTTTGTTTTCTTTTTGTCCCTGAATTGAAATATAACAAGAATTGACATTTTAAATGATAATTTTAAACTGTTAAAATGCAATGCCTTTCTCTCTTTTTTTGTAAATTGTTATTTTGTCTGTTGGGTAACTTATTCTCGCTGTCTTATCCGTTGAAAGAGAAGAACTGTGCAAACTGACTCCAAGTCACGTTATTGACTTTAAAAATAAGAAGAATAGGTGGTGGTGTGGTTTAATGTTTAAGTAGCCGTCGTTGCATGACAAGTGTTGAACGAGAATATAATATTCCTTTTTTTATCAATTAATTTTGTATTGTTTTTTTATTATGTAAAAAATATTAATTTTACATCTGTTGTCATAAATCAAATTGCCACTTACAATAGGAGAGAAATATACAATTTTAATGTATATCCTAGTTGTTACGTAGTTTTATTTTTTATTGGATGAAATGTAGTATATATTACTGTAGTATATATTAAGTGGCTGGGGCTTGCAAAACTATATATTTTATAAAACTGATACTAACATTTTACATTCGATTTATAGAAAAAATGTGCCCTTTAAGAACATTTACTTTTTTATTATTTTTTATAATTTAAAAAACAATGTTCTTTAATTCATTGTTAAGACCATAACTTGTTCCAGAGTTCAAATGTACCTCTAAAAAAATAGTTTTTAGCCATGCGAACGCTGCACTCTTGAACAACTCACTCCCATTAAGGCATCGGTTAGCGAGGAAGGTTTTTAAATATTAGAGCAAGGCAGAAAAACTTGGAGAGTGCCGGTTCTTGCTTGAGGGAAGCGCAGTTTCATCATGGCTTCAAAGCCTTCATATAAATCTGGGTTATTTTCCTGAGCAAGCCGGGGCCCGTCTCTGTGAGGCCTCATAACATGTGCGAATAACAAATGAAAAAAGCAGTCGTTTCCCAAAACAATCTTCCTAAGGCCTTTACTCAAGCCCTCCTCTTGCCAAATCAGCCTGCAATAACTCTCTTTTATTATCGCTGGACTGTACCCATGAACTCCTACACTTATCGGGTTACGTCTTTCTCGTCTTTGTTAATCTGCTTTTTTAAAATGAGGATTGATTTCCTTCTGTTTGTCAGTTTCTCTCGACCTTCTAACATCACACAACGAATGGCACGTGTGTTCTTGTCCTGCACACTATCTTCTCTTGTGAGAGAGGCCAAAGGTGAGCTTTGTGCAGAACACATGAGCTGCTCTTCATTTCTCATTTTGAGCCTCTATTTTGTCTCAGCTTGTCGCTTCTCGTGTTCTGTTTCTTTTTTAATCTTATTTTGTTTGTAAATGTTCAAAGTGAGATTCTCACCTCGACTCCTAGCTCCCTTCAATCTTTTGTTGCCCACTGAAAACTGAAATTGGTGCCGAAATCTTGGTTAACTCAAAAATACTTTGTTTTGCTTCACAAAAACTTTTTTCGTTGTCGTTTAAATTTCCATGGTCTCATTCATTCTGCAAAAGTGCCAACCATAAGCTTCCTTCTTATTCCATCTCTTCTCTGACACACTTTCTCTCATCTTTTATTCCCTTCTATAGTATTTTAGTTGTCTTACGTTATCATTAGTGTCTTTTTTCAACTATTCTTACCATCCCCCATAATGTAGTTAAACACGTCTTTTTCAAATTATAGGTTTTAGTGTTTAGACTTATTTTTAAAAGGTCTTGTTCAACACTCAAAAAAATTGAACGCCACAAAAATTCCAAGACAGATATTTTATGTTTAACAGAGTCATTAAATTAAGCATCTAAATAACAAAAAAAATGCCAATTTGCAACTTTATAGCAATTTTACACTACATCTACACAATACTAATCATTTATAAAGCATTGTTTCTATATTATTATAAATTTATAAGCTATTTATTAATATATCTTTGAAGGCTTTACTTCTTCTTTGCACATGTATATGTAATATAATAATAACACTAAATTCATGCTTTATTGAGGATCAGATAATCATTTATAAATTAAAGTTAAAACACAGTTAGTTATTAGTTGTAATTGATTCATGCAATAATTTAGAACACGTTAGTAAAAGATTATTAAACTATTTAAAAGCACATTCATACATCTTATTATTCAGATATTTAGTAACAGTTACTAAGTGTGATATTAAATTTGTTATTAACACATAATCCTACTGTTATTCAGGTAGTTTTAAAACATTTATTAGCTGTCTGTTAACTGTTTGTGTGAGCTTATATAAAGTGAGGACTATTTATGTTTTGGAAAGCATTAACAAAAGAGACAACATTTTTAAATGATCTGGTTCTCTCTGTGCTGTGAGTTTTTCATCAGTTTAGAATAAAAATGAGGCTTAATATCTCATTTGTTAATGCTTTATAAGTCTTAATAGTCCTCACGTTAGATGAGCTCACACAAACAGTTAACTGAAAGCAAGAAAATGCTTTATAACTACCTGAACTAATAACAAGTTATCATGAGTGTTAATAAAGCATTTATGATTACATTTAGTTACTTAATATCTTAATAATAATAGTTCTGAATGTGCTTTTAAATAGTTTTTTAATTATTTATTAACATGTTCTAAGTGATCTCATGAGTCACTTACAAATAATAACTAATTGGTTTTAAATAATGAAAAGTGTCATTTATAAAGGATTATCTGATCCTCAATAAAGCATGAAATTAATGTTATTAAGCAAATTATATAGGAGTTTATAAACCAGGAATAAAATCTATAAAGCTACATTTATAAATGGCTTAACAATGTGTAATAACACAAAAACAATGGTTAATAAACGATTAGTAGTGTGTAGTTGTTATAAAGTGTTACCTAATCATATAATCATTTTCTTAGCAATGCCCTTTTTCCTTAACCCCGCCCACTTGTCAATCAATTTATCTCTAGTGCAGCCCCTCTCTACGGCGAGCGGGAAACGCAGTTTGACCCGGAAGTGTGAGAGCAGCAGACCAAATAGCAGAGAAGTGCGTTTTCGGATGTCTGGATCCTAAAGTTTTGTTTGGATTATCAAAGAATGAGTTTATTTGTCAGAAATGGCTCGTTTAATATCTGCCTATCAGAGAAAACTTGGAAAGATCAATTTTGTTTGTGAGCAGCACTTCACGTAGAACTTGTTCGTCAACAAAGAAAAGTTCGATAAAGAACAACCACGCCACGCCAATCACGCTTGGGATACTACGATACACGGCAATTACAAGAGAGAGCGAACTCGTGAAACATAAAAATAAGCATCTATAAGCAATCACCATATCATGCGGCTTTTTTCAATTAATTTGAGATGAACTCCAAACAAACAGAATCTGGATAGTAATAGTTAAAAACGGATTGTATTACAAAATTAACTTATTAATAAATATAAACATTTTCACTGTGCTTTGAAGAAAACTGCATATCTCAGAAGAGCACAGCCTTTGGATAACAACTGTGATATTCCTGATCTTAAATCTTAAAGTAACTAAGAAAGAAATTTCATCATTGAATTGCTGAATGCGTTCGTGTTTTAGAAAGGGTTACGCTCTATTTATTTTTATTTTAATTATGACAAAGTCTCAAAGTGAGGATAGCTTGACTCCGCTTAAGAGAAATAATTATTTGTTCAATCTGTAAACAAGCTTATAGATTCTCTTTTTTTTTAATCAATGGGGTTGCAATTAGGACAAAACAACAGCTACTTTGATGCTTCTATGTTTTGGCACATAATTAAACACAGCCGTTCATTTTGTTTTGAAATGTCAATCCTGGCTGTGCCAAAAAAAACTAACTTTAAATATCCTCAGTTTACTGCTCTCAGTTGTTCGGAGACCTTGATGAACTGTTCCTCTTACAATCTATTCATGAATTCCTTTCCGTAATAAAATACAGGCACTAGTGAAAATAATTTGACTTTCGTGCAAGCTATTTTTATGGACTTTTCTGTCTAGCGCAATCAAAGACCACATACTTGCACTGTCTCTTGGGCCTATTGTTAGCGATTACTTGAAAAAGTCAATGAACATTGTACCCTTCATACCACAGAGCCAGATTAATGAACATGTCAGAAGCAGCTATTGATTTTGGTGATAGTTTGCTTTAGAAAATCTCCAGCAAATAGTCATATCTGCAGAATCCTTTGGCATTTGAAGTAGTTGTTTCTGATTTATGATACCAGGTTCTGTTTTATATTTCAGAAACAGTAGTGTAAAGCAATTAGAATAGATATTAATATCAGTGAGAGGCCCACTTATGTGATCAAGGTAATTACTGGATCTATGAAATAAAGGCAGAGACGCTGGTTGGCGAGAAGTGTTGCCAATGCCATGGCAGCTGCTATAAGCAGTGTGCACTAATAAGGTAGCATTATGTCTCTATAATTAATGTGCATGCCGTGTCTCCTCTCAGCCCTATCAGCTGCAGCTGTCTGAGAGCCAAACAGCCACCCTTTTTCCACTTAGCAAATAGATGCACAAATAGGTCCTTGGAACTTCAACTGCTGTGCTTACATACTTCTTTTAATTATTTGACTGGGTTTAACCAGTTCTAAATGTTTGGATTCATTTTAAAACAAGAACATTTGGCTTGTTTTAAAACTCTTACTCAAGAAATCAAGTCCCCTGCTGCTCATTTTCCTTCACTAGATCGAGACGATTTCTTTATAACTTTCCTGTTATGTGATCTGTCCGAATGCTCCTATCTGATTGGCTGGCAGGTGTTGACTTATTTTAAATGAAAGCGCAGGTCTGTTTGTTCACTCAGTGTATCCCTGCACAACATTGGTAACCATAGTGACAAATATCTGCCAATCACTATACGAGCACAACAATCATACCCTGCTTTGCTCGACAGAGATTAATGAGCACTTTTAGCATATTTTCTTTAAACAGATACTGCTCATTTATTTCCACAAACCATCAATTGTAAGGCGTTGGTTGACTGGATCCGAGAGACTTTGATAAAGCTATCTGTCAGCATGAGGAACGATGACGGTGAACATGGTGTCTTTTCATGTACAATTTAATATTAAAAGGAAACAAAGAGCTTCAAATAGGCTTTCTCTTGTTTTCCTTTATGTAAATGCCGCACATGATTTTGGCTGTTAGCATTCGTTTTAATGATCCCTTGTTGCAGGGAGTGCAGCGATGAAGCGGAGTACAAGGTGAGAGCTCCAGGCTCTGCATCGACGACAATCTCTGAAGTGAAGAACTTCAGCGAGTGTTAAAAGATGCCATATTATGTCGCTTTTAAATAATTTTTAATACATATCTGACCCCTCTAGACTATCACTGCACCCTTAATAACCTTCAGAAGGCAGTAATTATAATAAACAATGTCTTTGAATCTCCTCAAATGGTTGTGCTACGCAAAACGGCTGTTCCTCATTCTGTCAATCTCGCTCCTCGTCCCTGCTTGATGGCTTTTGTTGGCACACAGAAAATGCAGCCATTTCTGATGAACACTTTTGGTAAAGCAAACTATTGGCCCGGGGCATCCAAAAACACTTTTTATTCTTTATCGACTTTCCATTCTTTTTTTTTCATTGTTTATTAATGTGGTTCTGCTACGGTTCACTTCCAGGTCAGACAGAGTGTAGGTTCCTCATTGGGACGAGCTGCATTAGCGCTTCATCTGATTGGTTAGTGGGTGGTGCTATGGTCTATGGGTGTGGCTACAGCCATCCAGCAGTTTTGAGCTCCCAGAAAAAGAAAATGGGATTACACGAACACAAACCAATCTGAATCTGACTCAGCTGAAAATCTGCACAGCGGATTTAGAAATTATGTATAAACTACAATTAAAAATAAAAAAATGCAATCACTTTTAAAACAGTCCTGCATTCTAATGTTCCAGAAAAGTAACTTCAATATAAATTATAACGAGATTTGGTCCGTGTTGTTACATGATCTATTTATCCTACATGATCAGCCTATCTCATGCTTTAAGGTTTAAGTGGCTTGAGGTTAAGATTGATCTTTTTTATTGATTAATATATATATATACAGACATAAAAGTTTTCATAATATTGATAATATATTATACGTTATCGTTATACTGCCAGTGTTTGTAGATGCCAGTAACTTCTTAGTCTCGTGTAGCCAGAGTTTCAGGAAAGGTCTAGGGGTTTGGCAGCTTTTTTTTTTTTTGTCAAGACTCGCACATGAGGCAGTTTGACTGACAAACAACAAATCTCATGTGATTCTCATAGTGTCTTAGTGTTTCGGAGCGTGAAAATGTCAACTGCTGACATTCAACAAGTTAGCCTTATAAAAAAGTGACAGAAGATGAGAGATACTAGACCCACAATGATGCATGAGTCACCATCCCCGTCTGTAGCCAATCGGTGGGAATGGAGAACGTATGCCGACTGAGGCTGAGACTGCATATTCTATGTTTCTGATCGTACACCTCCTCTTTGTGTCCAGGCAGAAGAAAAATAAATGTGACACTCGTTACTACCAGAAATGAGGATAAGTTTAACCAATCACTTCAGGATTTTGGATGTGTTTCCAACTTTCCAAACTCATCAGACGTTTAGCTTGTGCTCCGCTTAACTTTTTAACTTTCATCTAGCACATTTTCTTCAATAAGAATATTTGTAAATTCTTATTCTTCATAACGCTACTATTTACTTTAGTCTACCTGTTTGGTGCGCACGGAGGTTAGAACGGCCACTTTCTTGCTCAACCTAATGAAGTGCATTGATCGAGAAAATGCTGGTTCACTTGAATAGAAGCAAACATGACAAATGTAAACAAACCCTTAGTCTGAAAGAAGACCTGTCTGCATCCACACAAAAAAGTTTTTTTTTTATGACAATGCAGACTTAATTTTTGTTACAGCGCAACCTTTATACCATCATTAAGCTCTTTGAAGAAAATCATCTAGATGTTTGGAAAACACGTCTAGTTTTGTGTCCTGCTCAATGTAGAGAATGGATTTCATTTTTGAAGACAATTTTATAAAGCATATTCTTTTTCTGTGTTTTAACTTGTATGTTGTATTATATTATTTTCTAGTTTCCCCACTGTGTACATCTGTTCATTGGTCCCTCGTTTGGTCTTATATGGTCATCCTTAAAATCCCTTCCTGCATTCTTGTTGCAGTTTCACACCTTGACAGGTTCCCTGCTCATTTTTTTCAGAAGTCTTCATCACAAGTTCATAATTGTTTTAGTTTTGCTAGTGAATCCGTCTCATTGTACACAGTCTTCTCGCTCTGAGATCTGCCGTAAAAACGTACAGACACAGCTATATTTGTTTTTTTAAGAATTTCCATCGTGCTTGTTTAACTGCTTCGTCAGTCAAAGAACCAGATGAGGTTTGAGTTTCCCGGAGGTAATTCAGAAGACCGTGCCTCTGAAGAACCTCAAGATGTTGCAGGTGATGAAGGCATTTGTTTTTTTTCCAGCTCATCATCAGGCGTGCTTAAGAGGATTACTCTGCCGGTTTTCGAGAGAGTTCATGGGAGATGCTCGGTGGGAATCTCACTGTATATTTGTGTTGCTGTAATCTTTTGATGTGCAGATCAAAGCGAGAGGGCTCTTTCCTAGTTTTAGCCTCTTCTAATTGGTTCTTATTTCATTTGATTATACAGGAGACGGTTTCTCTGGGCTTCTGTCCTGACATATACACGGAAGGAAATGCTTTCATCACATCCAGTCACTCAGGGATTATTACCATTAGAATCTGTTCCTCTTTTACAGTCTATGGCACAGACATTTAATCAATGTGTTAATTTGTTGTGCATCTCTATGGATTTTTGCACCACCACTAAACATCGGGCAATTAAAAGTCTTCTCAACGGATGGACAGTAATGACTATTGATGCACCGTCTGATGGAAATGCAGACGTGATATTTTGGATTCCAGGAACATACATCTGAGGATAGGAAATATATTTGGTGATTCAGATTATAATCAATTAAAGCTTTTCAGGGGTTCTTTCCTCAGCTTTTGAAAGCAAAAGGGTTGAAAAATCATGCAAACGTGAAGTGTTGAGATCTAATGTTAGTCTGTTGTATGATCATTTTTGTTAAGTGTGACAACATATTGAAAAAAAATCATAATATGTTCAAGCAAAAAAACCTATGAAGGGTTATTAACCATTATGTATCTGTGATGGCAGGAGACAGGTAACATCAAGCAAAAACGACAAAACACATCCAGCAAAAAAACGAGCAAGAAAAAAAAATCTCCACTCTCAAAAAAAGGACAAGAAGTTTAAGAAAAACAAAGAAGAAAAAAATTGGAGGGTTCCTTTTCATGCATATCAGTTTGGCATCAAAAATACCTTCATCCTCAGGCCCGTCATTATCAGCTAAATCATCATTCTGTTTCTTTGAAAGAGGACCTAGGATCAAGAATGAAAAGATGGAGCAGAGAGAAAATACAAGAGCAAATGAGCCTTCAAAAAGTGCTTCAAAGACACAAAGAACTCACATCGGAATCCTTTTTTTAAAGATAGCTTATTTAAAGGAAGTCAATGTGATCTAATGCTACAAATGCAATGAGAAGAAAGCTCTGCAGATTTACAGAATTACAGGACAGAAAAAGAAGTTCAAGATTGTGTAATACCGCTAGAAAAAGAGTAAAAAATCTCAAGAGAAATCTCAACACATTTGCAATGAACATTAATATTGTGATCCTTGGGTTTGACAAAGAAGAAATCACATTTCAACAACTGACCGTGTTGTTATTTGACTCGTGAGCTGGATTAAGATCTGTTAATCATACCGTTATTTAGCAAGGCATTACTATTAAATGACTAATATAAATATTATATTTTATAATGCATTTGTGTTTCAAAATTCACTTCAATACAAATATAGAAGATATCTTTTGCATGGAACCACATGAGAAACACACATTGAACATCCTCAAAAACACATGAGACAAGCTTGGAAAACATTTTAAGCGGCTGAAGAAAACACAGAATTGCAGATACTCGTGAAACACAGGCAGATTCAGCACACAGATGTGTGTCTGAAAGGAAAACAGTACGAACAGACGCAAATTAAACGAACTCAACCAAATTCAAACAAACATAAGTTTCAAACAAACATGATGTGAAACCAAATTAAAGATATTCAAACAGATATTAAACACACATGATACGTTTTAAAACACTGCGGTTCTGAAACCATTTCACATGTCAAATGATTTAGCGATTTGTTAATTTCACATACAATAATAGGTTGAAAATCAAGCGTTTCCTGTGCAATTCAAGAGTGTTTCTCAGAGTAACAGGAAGCTTTATTTCGGACATATTTGAGGTATTCAATGCCATCGTAATCATTAAAAATTTTTCTCAAATTAACTGCAAGTAACTAAAGTGAAATAACAACACGAGTCAGTTAATTACATTTTCCAGCATCTTGTTTTCAGTAATATCGCCTGAGGAAAGGAGAAAACATTAATTGAAGAAGACACACACCAAACACATGAACTCATGCATGCAGGAAGAGCGTTTAAAATCCATCAGCACCCAGCCAAATGTTTCAGTCTGCATGCCGTATGAATCTGTGTGTGCGTGTGTGTGCGTGTGCGTGCGTGTGTGTGTGAGCATGGTTATGCCGATTGGGGTGGAAATGGCTCCGTCAGCCAGAAGTCAATCTGTCCATTTAATCAGACAGCTGGGGCCAGAATTCCTGACCCACTCGTTCTGTTGGAACACACTCAATGGCTGAGGCAGAAGGTCATGTGCTGCAGTACATCCTTTTGATTTTGGGGAATGTTTTGTACCTGATTACATTTGAAGCTGAAAAATTTGATTGAACAAGACGTTCACGCATTATTTGGTGTCTGAAAATTATCATGAAATGAAACTGTGGATTCATCTTTTCAGTCAATCATTAGGTTTTCCAATTAATAATTAAGATTTCTTTCCATTTTATTTTTCTAACAAAAGGAACAATTAGATTAATAAATATTAGATTATAAATTATAGAACATAAAATATAGAATTTTGATGTTTTGTTCATGTTGCTCATTGTGTTAGAAAGGTAAAATGTCTTCATAAAAAATCTAAATACCTTAAATATATTGTTCTTTTTGTTACAAAGACAACATTTCTGAGAGCTTGGAGCAGATTAGCATTGCGAAGCTCTGAAATGAGCTAAATAACTGTTTGGTAAAAGCTTGAACATTTGACTTTAAAAAAAAGAGTAGCAGAAGACAGAAATATACAAAGACAATATAGAAATAATATTTTTTTCTCTATTCTTTGTAATATAATTTGGAGTTTTGGATTATACGTGTAGGTGCACCCCAAACACACATGCTAGAAGTAAAATAAATGTGATACAGAACATGGAAAGCATGATCAAATGAAAAAGCTAGAACATAAGGTGTTGCAAACTCATACAACAGCCCTTCATCAGAATGAGCCTTGAGTCCTGAAGGGGACATTAGAAGCTAAGGCTCAAGTCTCAAGGGGCAAATATTTCCACTAAGTTGAAGCTCCAAAGCAGCCGGCAAACAGAAGGAGACGGGAACAAACCCATAAATCCAAGAGAGGCAGTCAAAATATATAAAGTCCTTGTGCTGTCTCTCTCTAAAGTAGCAGAGACAATCCTCAAAAAGTGGAAGCTAACCCTTGAGGAAGAACGTCTTGATCTTAGAATGAAAAAAGAGATGATTAGTGATGAGGGGAACAGATGACACATTTCAAGGTGACTCACTGATTATGGAAACTGAGCTTCCTCTAGACCTATCCAAAGTTCCTACTTCAGCATTGTTATCAATATATTTACACTGAAACATGCCCATACATTGTGATCCATCTTACTTCATCTCTAAAGCCTCTAATAAGTGTCGACCCATCGCTACCACTCCCAAAAAACACCTTCATCCATAGCCAGCTGCAGAGTTACACATTTTAAGATGTACATCTTTGGTCACAACATATCTTTGAGGCTGTTCCTCCGGCCCCCGACCTCCTTCACATGCATCAGCATCTTATTTCATCTATTGCTGTGAACCATTGACCTCTGTTCTTTAATAACATTCCCTCCTTGCCTTTCCAGAGCAAAGTTCCCATCTTTAATACATTTACCCAGTGGAGACGACATATTACTCAATGTATAACGCATACAAAATATTTATTTATTGGCTCACCACATAACAGACTCCTAAACTAACTTTATTTAAGAATACTTTAATGCTTTCCTTCACATAGGTTTCTTGTTTTCAGCGCACTGAACGTAATGCACTGGACTGGTTAAATAAAGTGATACTGCCTTTAGCCTCAAATCCTTACATTTTTTATCTACCTTTTCACAGTTTAATATACAGTATTTAGTAAGCCATGAAATTTTTTTTTAAGATTGATTCATTATAATATGATTAGCATTGCAAAATAGCTAACATCTCATTATTAGAAAAATGCACATATCAATTTTAAATTTAAACTGGTAATTATTCATCCAAACCTAAAAAAAAGTTTTAGCACTAACGACTTAAAAAATGAATGCATTTCCTAAAACTGCTCAAAAAGATTTGTTTACACACTTGCCTGGCTACAAGTAGTTAATCAAATATTTTATGAACATGTTCCACTTAAAAGCAATGTGCAGTTGTGAAAGAAAAATAGAAAATAATAAATTACACGAGTCCCGCCGAAGCATTGACTGAATACTTGCCCTAACAACACAAGCGGCGCAAATAAACCAGCACAATAACATCAGCTATAATGAAAATGACCTCAATATCGCTGAGTAGCTGGCTCATAGTCCTGCTGTGTATCACAAAAACCATTGTGTCTGTGGATAATTGCTTTGAGAGAAGTCTTCATTATATCAGACAGAGAATTCAGTCTGACATCAGGGTCAGGGGTGAGCCGAGATCAGGCTTGACCCAAGCTGGAGAAGAATTCATCTAACTGTTGCTCTTTTTTTATCATGATCGCCCGCACCTTGAGGAACGGGTGCAGCTCATGAGGAAAACACTGTTTTTCTCTATATTTCAAACATAATAGCATCTTATGTGCAAAACAACGATAGTCCTTTGAGACTTCTTTTATCACTTTTATTTTCATCTTAAAGAGTAGAAAAGCTATTTTTATAACAAACACTGCCATCATAAAGCACGTCAAATGCATCCCAATGTGGATTTCACTGAACAAAACCTTGTAAAATATTTCGGTGGAGTTATAACAAACCAGAGTCCTTTTACGGCTAAGTTTCACATTCCTCAGAACGAATCAAAGAATCGCTAAAGAAATGATTCTGAGTCACGGAGAGAGGGAGAGAGAGAGAGAGAGAGAGAGAGACGGAGAGAGAGAGGGAGAGAGAGAGAGAGAGAGGGGAGAGAGGATGGAGAGAGGGGATTGAGATGATAGAGAGTTGAGCGAGTGGCAGATGAGCGTCTCTATCGCTGAGAGCGATCGAGCATCTGAGTCTCGAGGCGAGCCTCTCTGCTTTCTATCTCCGCTCGCTCTCCCGGGCGCCGCTTCTCCTGCTCTCTCTCTCTTCTCTCTCCCCTGGCTCTCCTCTATCTTCTCTTGTCTCGCTCTCTCTCTTCTCTGTTCTCATCCTCTCGCCTTTTTTTTTTCTCTCTCGCTCTTTCCTCTGCTCTGCTCTCTTCTCGTCTCGTTTTTTCTCTCTCGTTTCGTCTCTCTCGCTTCTCTCGCCTTTTGGGGCGTCTCGTTCTCGCTCTTTCTCTCTCTTTCCTTTCTTTCTTGCTCTTCTCTTTTTTTTCTCTCCTTTCTGCTCTCTCTTTTGCGTCTCGCGTCTGCTCCGCTCTCTGTCTGCCCTGCTCTCTTTCTCTCCCTCGCCTTCTCGCTCGCTTTCGCCGCTCCGCGTTCTCTGCTCTCTCTCGCGCGCGCGCCGCGCGTGCGCGCGCGCGGGCGGGGCGCGCGGGCGACGCGCGCGCGGGCGTCGCCCGCGCGGGCGCCGCGCGCGCGTGCTCGCGCGGGCTTGGCGCGTGCCGCGCCTGCGCGCGCGCCGGGGCGCGCGCGGGCTTGCCGTGCGCGCGCCTGCGCGCGGCGCGGCTCGCCTGCTCGGCGCGGGCCCGCGCGCGCGCGCGCCGCGCGGGCCGCTCCGCGTGCGCGCGGGCGGGCGCCTCGCGCCAGGCGCGCGCGCGCGCCGCGCGCGCTCGCGACCTGGCGTCGCGCCGTGCGCGCTCGCGCTCGCGGGCCTTGCGCGCGCAGCGCCAGGGGCGCGCGCGCGGGGCAGGCTTTGCGCGGGGGCCCCGCTGCCTTCGCGCGCGTTGGTCGCGCCGGGCTTGCGCGCTCTCCTCAGCTCTCGCTGTTCCTCTGCCCTCCTTCTCTCTCTTTCTCGGTTTGAGCATGTCTCTCGCAGTTCTCTCGCTCGTGTTCGTGTTCGCTTGCTGACTCGAATCTCGCTGCTGTTTTTCATCTATTCTGTATCTCTCTCTCTGTCTCGTCTCGGTCTCTCTCCTTTTCTCTGTCGTTTTCTCTCGTCTCGCTTTCTGCTTCCCCGCTTTCTCTTGGAGTCTACTAAACCTTACTCTCTTTCTCTACTTCGGCGCGCTCCTTTTGTCTCGTTCTAACCTGTGGCTCCTTTCCTCTCGTTCTTTTTCTCTCTCCTATCTTCTTTTCTGACTTTATCGCGCTGTCTCGCTTCCTGCGTCTCTTCTTCTTTCGCTCTCGTGCTCGCTCGCGCTCGCCTTGCTCTGGTCGTTCTCGCTCCTCCGGCCCTCTCATCTTTCTCGCGCTTTCCTCTCTTCGCCTTATCACATTCTTGTCCAACACGTCATTAAAACCCAGTGCCTTACGTTGAAAATAGATTAACTGCGATATTTGTTTTTTATTGCACGATAATAAATGTATATATATATAATATCTATATATATATATATATATATATATATATATATATATATATATATATATATATATATATATATATATATATGTATATAAATGTATATATATAAATATTGTATATAAATATATATAGTGTCGTGGCACTTTACATGAAGCATTCATTTAAATTATATATTTAAAACACTTTCATAGAGCTTAAACATACGTTTCCTTCACTGTTCAGAATAATGAACTCAGATCACTGGTTGTATAAGACTCAATACTCATTCTTGTTTTAACACCTGGAAAAGTGTGATTTCCGTCTGAGTCTGCTTTAAAAAAAATTCATACATTGTCAGACTATAATAAAACTAATTTCAGACTTGGCTCCCTGTTTTTTAAAGGGCTCAGCCATGGTGAGCCTTTTTGCGGCTTTTTATAGTGATTAATGAAAGCTGATTGAATCAAATGGTGCACTATCCACAAAGCAACGCCTCCTCTCATGATATCCGGAAACAAAAATAGAGACTTTAAAAGTAAAAAATGTACATCTCCCATACAATTAGACCGATGTGAACATGTCACTGAACCTTTAAGCATATCATAAGTACGGCTCACAAGAAGCACAAACTCCAGTTCAAGCTTTTTTTTTCTGTCACATATAACGCTAGATATAGATTTATCATCATTCAACTGACTGGGACTCTGACTCGCTCCATCAATGCATTTCCATATCCGTCCTTATGCTCGTATCGATCGCTATTCACCTCTGACTGATAAACTGCGACTTCATGCCCAGCCACTGTTTAATGCAGTGCGCTGCCAGGACACGCACACACACACACACACGCACGCACGCACACACACACACACGCACACGCACACGCACACACACAGCACTCCGCTGATGGAGCAATCGATGCCCAGAGCAGCACTGAGTAGTGATTGAGCTCATTGACATCCACAAGCATTTGTCAAGAAGCCTCTCTCAGACTCTCCACGAACTTCACCTCTCATTAAAGAGCTGTGAACAGTCACCTGTACACTATCTGTGTCCAATCCAGCATAATTGTGAGTAGAAAGGAGAGCGAAGAAGAATATCGGTATAATGAACTTTGACTGTGCCCTGCATGGCAGATCGCAATAAGTGCTGATGAGTGTAATCACACACTCACAGCAGATCCTGGCAAATGTATGCATGCTCTGCTGGGAACACATGCAAATGAGAGCTTTCACACAAGAGTCTAGATAATGCTTTTTTCTGAAAAAGCTAAATTAGCTCAAAGGATGTGCTCATAGATAAAATGTGCCAAGTTCTAAAATGCATCGTTTGCTCTCGTTATCCAACCAAAGCATTTTAGAATCTCAATTTTAACTAGGACAACCTGAGTTTCCTTCGTGATGTACAGTAGAAAGTTACTCTAGAAGTGAGCAGGTTCTAATTGACCGTAATTGTTGCTATAAAAACAACTTTACAACAACAAAAAAAAAAACATTTTACTTATTTTAAGATACATGTTAACACGTTAACATAATTTAAGGCAAAGTTTCTAGAGTGAAAGGTACTCTGGAAGCACTGAGGTTGAATTCCTTTCATTTCTGATCCATCAATGACATCCTTTTATCTCATGTTTGTCCCTTTTTCAAGAAGGCTGATTTTACAAACTCCTTTTCTGTTAAAGGGTGACGTCACGCTTTCTATGTTCTTGTGCAGTTAAAGGTGTCAAACACCAGGCAAGGGTATAACTTAGCATCCGTAGTTGTGGTCACTGGTTTTAGGAAGACAATATTATTTCCCCCTCCCCTCTGCTCCCTTGTAAACCATTGCTTTAGAAATGTGACATCTAGTGGAGAGATATTTTACACATTCATACAACATTTTTACACCAAACATACTTTTTAAAAACAATACATCCTTTATTAGATCAATATCAGAAGTTATGTAAATATTTGGGTTTTAAAGCTCCAAAGCACACAATTAGAGGAAATAAAATACAATTAAATAAATAAATACCTAAAGATTTAGAGTAAAGATCTCCAAACACCGGTGGTTTCCAAGCCTACAGCAGTTTCAAAAAGCTTGGTATGACACAGCAAACAAAAAACAATGATATGGTTACGGGGATCTTGTTCATCATACCTGGTGTTGTGCCATAAAAAAATGACATTTTTTCCAACATTCTAACTGGATTACTACTGCCAGGTAAATCAGTGTGTTAAAAGAACAGGGTTCCTAATGATATATATATATATATATATATATATATATATATATATATATATAAACATCTCCACTATTTTTTGATGTTTTGGTCATTAAAAAACCTTTATGAGCACATTTTCTGCTTGTAAATGAACAGGACTTCAGCACACTTCTCATCATTTCCTGAAAACATCTCTTTCATACATTATTTTCCGTTTCAAGGTAAGACTATCAACATGAGGAACAACATGGGGATAAGAAGACCCTTGTTTTCTGGTTTCTCAGTAAAATGATGTAGTTTTGGTTTGGTATTAATAATAATTTCTATTTCTCTCGAATAAACCACGCAATACATTTTCAAACGTGTGCCTAGCTCTTTGTTGTTCCCAGAACACTGAGGGAACGCTGCATGCTTTCTACTTAACATCAGAAAAAACACCTCCAATTTTAACTTTTTAAAATTACCAGCAAAAACAAGCGTGAAAAACAACTAGGTGAGTTGAGAGGAGACTTTAAATATTCAAAGCCGTGTGTGTTGGTTGTGCTCTGCTATCAATGTGATGAAATTCACAAGCCTTGATCTACATTCTCACTGAGTCTCCCTGTTTTTCTGAAGCTCAGACAGCAAGGAAGGCTTGACAAAGACTCTCTGGACGAGAAACATCCTCTAGCCACACGTGGGGATGTGTTTCAGGACATAGAGTGATGCCAGACCTTTCCAGATCTCTGTCTAGTGCACGCACTCTCAAAGATCCCAGCAAAACAAGCCCTAGGCTAGACAACACGCAACTTCTAGCTAAAAGCTTCAGAGCGCTACAGAGGAAGAGAGGGGGAGTCTGAGTGGAGAGGAACCCTTTGACGTTTATTCAGGTTTATTTGCTACCATTCACTTCTACTAGTTAACGACCAGAAATGCATTTGGTTTCATCCACTTCTAGGAACCACATGAAATAAAAGAGAGCCATCTTTAGAGAATTAGAGTTATATCCTAAACCTTGTTCTCAAGTCTATTTGTGAAAGCGCTGACAGAAAAAGAAAAAAGGAACAGACGAAGCAGATCTTCTGAGAAGCAGCGCTGTGTTTCTCTAGTCTGTAATCTGCTATCCATCTAAAGTGACGTCCTGTGTGACTGCGGCAGCAGATGTGCAGCCGGTTTCTCTGTGAGGAATTGTGTGTTGTGAGTTCCCAGGCGGCGGTGGCCATGTCAAACCAACATCGATCGCAGTCCCACGCAGAGCTGTTCTACGTGACAGAAGCATGCTGAAACTCCTGCCCATCTTCCCCTTTAGTTCAAACTGCCATGCCATCTTACACAAGTTAGATTCAGTATAGGCCTGGGTCATGCGGAACACCTGACTGCAGTTTGCTGGGTTTTGAGAAAAAGTGCCTTTTTGATTTTATTTTGAAATAAATATTAGTTTCACATGACTCTCTAGACAGATTTTATTAGTACTCGGCAAGCAGGCACTGGAAAATACCAAATACTTTCTTTTGTAACAGTTTTGAAGTCATGTTAAAACAGAAACGTAGAAATAGTTTTTATGATTTTAGAGCATTACTAATACTTTTTTTTGTTTCATTAAAAAAGCAAATGTATGTCAAAATTTAGAACGATATTAAAATCAAGTAAAATCTGTACAGTATCATCTGTACTGTTTTTTAATGTATCAATAGCACAAATAAAAAATATTACACACATATATATATATATATATATATATATATATATATATATATATATATATATATATATATATATATATATATATATGTATTTAATTATTATTTTTTTAAAAATATGATTACTTTCATATATTGCAATGTAATTTTATGAGAAAAAAAACTATTTATTTTATGTTTTGTATGCCTTTATGCCTTTATTAAGATCAAACTGTATAGAGAGAAAGCAAAAATGGAGCGAAGCGATGCAGTCGAAGGACAGAAGCAAGATTTGAGCTGATGTCACCCGAGGCACAGCTGCACTTGGTCCTGCTCCCTGACCTCAGCCTCAGCGCCTCACCTGTCATCCTCCAGAACTCTTATCATGAGATGAATCCTAATGATAAAATACACATTTGTACAACGATCAGTGCTATAGATGCAATACTTGCGATTCGAATCGTTTCAATTAGCGGAGTATAAAACAATGGTGTCATTCAGCCATGAATTTCAACCATGAAAAATATAATGTTTTAAATAAGAACAATAATAAGTTTAATAAGAATAAGTTTAAACCCGCAATTGATTTGCTTGAAAGTCAAATAACCGAGTGTGAATAAGTGTTTGGTGAAAGTTTCTATTGGCCCGGTTCTTTGTGCGTACGATCTGTTCAAATCCTCTTTAAAAGCCATTAGTGTTTTTTCTAAGAGAAGCGTGACTCTAGACTCCTCTTTACTCCCCGAAGAGAAGCCAGCTCATTATAAGCTTTGTCATCTACCCAGGTCGACTGTTATGGCTGTGACAGCTCCTAATGAAATCTTTCCTCACAAATGTTACCTGCCTGTCACTCTGCCTCTCTAATGAGCAGCACCTTGCAATTTGAGCCTGCAGTGACATTTTAGTCCCTCGTACACCCCCCTCCCTGATCATAGTGGGGGCTTCAGGAGAAATCATCCCATGCTCACGGGGATTTAAATTTCTGTCAGCTTCAGCAGGCCCTTTTTTAACCGTAAAATGTATGGCCAGAATTAAATGTCACTTTTTTTCCCAGACAAAATGAAACATGTTTTTATTAAGGGTCAACGTGTCTAAATGTCGTTCTTGTTTTTCTTGTCACCTAGTGCAGTGATCTGATTTGTAGTAACTGCTTGGTTAAAATCTTTCTCGTAAACAGAAACATTTTGGTTTTAACTAGTTGTTACCACTACACATAAACCTTACAAAATCTATATTTAAAATCTCTCTCTCTCTCTCTCTCTCTCTCTCTCTCTCTCTATATATATATATATATATATATATATATATATATATATGAAAGTTCTGATTCTCCCCATATTTCATGAAATCCTTAATGAGGGGCATCTTCCGACTTTCGTTCATGATGAGAAATAAGAAGTGATTGAAGTCTGAGCTCTAGAGGCTGACTCCAGAAGTGAAACATGTTTTAGGATATAAAAAGTAGGCTTTTTATGCAGATTGCTTAAACTGAACTTAAATACAACTCTTCGGGTGAGATTCGGGTGCTATTTTATTAACATTTAAAGTTTTGCATAATTAAAGGGTTATGATTAAAGGAACTACTTGAGTGAGAGCCAGTCACCGGTGCTGAAGTTTCATTCTCATTAATTACAATCCACCAAATCAAGGAGTTTTTTATTCTCTAACAGCGATGCTTTGTCGAGAAGGAAGCAGCTGATTTACTCCAACTCCAAATCTCATTTTCTTACTGCTGAAAGCGACGAGTGACCTCACGCTTACTATCTCGCTATTCCACACAAACGTCGCCAAACGAACATTTATAAAAACAGATCTTTGAAATGTTTACTGACATAACACGTTATCTTGCATTTTGCTACTAAAGAACACTACATATGACTAGTATTGTCGAAATATTGATTTTCGTTAAATGTGCTCGATCAATAACATCTTGTACTCCAATACTGCAGTGTCTGTAAATATTAACTTGTGTCTCTGTAACCAAAAAAATTGATAATTTATATTAGTTAATAGTAAGATAACAGGAATAAAAAAAATCTATCAATCAATCAAATGTAATGAATATATATATATATATATATATATATATATATATATATATATATATATATATATATATATATATATATATATATATATATATATATATATATATATATATATATATGCCAGTTCTTACACACTAACCAGTAGGACAAGACATCTATCATGATTGATCATCAAACAGTAGAGTTGCTTCTAAATGTTTTGATGAAAGAATAAATGCCACTAAAGTGCAAAAATGTATCCGCACTGAACTACACTTTTCTTTTTACGTGTAACTTTACCGAGCTTAAGTAAAAAACTAAAACAAAAAAAAACAATTATTTAAAACCATCCGTGAGTGTGACTCATCTCTGGTAGGCTAATTATCTGGTAGGTTCTTCTCACATCTCATTAACAAACATGATCTGTATTTGGGTTTGTTGATGGCAGATCAAAACAATACATTTAAAGCAAAAGTTGCAAACAATGCGATGTGTTTCTTAGACCAGAGAGGTGTCTCTGCGAGAAACAGAGTGTTGAGATTAAAAAGAATCTGTAGAAAAGGTAATAAAATATAATCAAACCAATTTCAACAGGGCGAAGGGAGAAGGGGTAAAAGATGGCAGAGTTTTGATTAAGAGTTCTCAGATATACCCTTGACACTCACTCTAGTGAAGAAAGAAAGGCTTAAGGCTTCTTCGACGCAAGCCCTGAACAGCATCGGCGTTATTATTCATTCTTGAGAACACACTGTCATATTGTAATTTCTTTTCAAGCTGCTGTCATTGAGAAGATTTCATTCAAACACAAATCATACCTTAAACAGGAAACGACAGTCTAACCAAACCACCTCTGAGTCGAGGATTATTTAAAACATACCCGAAACTCTGAAAGAAGCTGGAGGTTTATATCAGATTTGAGTTAGCTTATGACAATTGATTTCTGCGCTCTTCGAGAGTAATGTATGTAGTGCTGAGGAGAGAAGCTATTATTCCTCTTGTGCACTTTCTGTTTTAAGGTTTGAGTGGATGTTACACTATTATTCCACAAATAGCGCTGTTGCTATACCAGAAGTAATTATTCTGATGTTTTATTTCAAGACTAATGTCAGCTTTTGTCCTCTAATGGCTCCTGTGTGGATGAATAGTTTCCTCCACTTCTTGATCAAAGAGGCTGTCCTTTAGTTCGTGTTTATTTGATTTTTAGCTGTTGATCTGAAATAAATGACATTATTAGACAGAACTGAAGAGTGGCTAAAATGGTGCAGAGTTTAAACATTACTTCTGTTTCAAACTGCAGAATGAATACCAAGATGTCAAAAACCTTGAATTTCCAAAAGCCATAAAGCATAGAGAATTACAACACTAGAAGTGCTCTACACAGCTTTTATATTTAATATGCTTTTATTGTGTATTTTTATTTTTATTTAACTACTACCCTGAACTATATATATATATATATATATATATATATATATATATATATATATATATATATATATATATATATATATATATATATATATATATAGTGAATTGCAACTAGGTTTTTTACATAAATATTGAGTACTTGAGTTACATCTTTACTGCATTCCATTGATACTAATGTACATAAATAAACAAATATTGTTATTTTTATAGCAAGCAAATTTCAATTGATCAAATTGTGGAAAAATGCTCATGAACACTGAACATGCCTGGGCCGATGGTGAAAATGCAAAAAATCCACAGTTCATTTTAAAGAAAACATTGTATCGGTAGATCATTTTTCTACCAACATTATTGCACGTTGAGTTTTGAAGCGGCGGGGCTTTTTACTCATAAGAGCACCCAATGAAAGTTGACGCCCTCTGATCTACGAGAAAAGAGTGATGGGTGAAATTATCGTTGCCGTGGAAGCAGAGGTGTAGCTGTTATGGGAATGGCTGGCACCTGCAGCCTGTTATGAGTGGCCCAGAAAGCTTGCCTACTTGAGGAGGTCAGTGCTGCCTGGGATTGTCCTCGCCTGCCATGCTGGCTATGCCACCTTCTTCGTTTAGTTTGATCCTTCCTATTTGAAATCCTTTATCACTGGAAGCCATTCAACACTGTTTTTATGGACTGTTTGTTTGCTTGCTTGTTTTTTTTGTTATTGCCATTTTTAATTAAAACCATCATCTGTGGATGTGTTCATCGTTTTGTTAAATCTTTGTCTCAATCGCACCCGTGACAAAACAATCAAAGCTTTTAACCCAAGATAATCAACAGTAATCAACATACAGTAATGTTTTTAATTTTTTTTATTTGATCTTTGGAAACAAAAGTTAGGATATCAACACGAGTGCCTTCTTAAAATCAAAATCAAAGAAAAAACAGCTACATCGAAATTGAGGTAAGAGTAAGAAACTTGACGCATGAGCATCTGGCTGTAATGAGAGCATCCACTAGATTGTGTCTCTCCCTCTAATCCAAATGGTATCAGTATGCACTCTAATCTACTTTGAGGCTATATAAAAATGCTAAGCTTGCTTTATACTCAGCTACCATAAAGCTTATGCTTTGTCCTGTTCAATCCGGGGATTGAGCCATGTTTTCTTTGGACAAAGATCAGTCCAACTTTACTTTCTGTTTCGGATCTAAAGATCACACTGGCTGGAGACTTTAGCTTACAGTTACAATCAAGTGAATAAAACAAATAACAATGTGTCTGGGACATAAAAACCTGTGTATATGTGGATGTTTGTGAGTCTCCTTTGTGTTTATCTTCTTAAAACTATAATGTATCTAAAACATCCTGTGAGTAGTCCCTTGTGTTATGAACTTCCATTGACAAACAGTGAACCAAAAAAAACATGAAATCAAGACCATATTCAAAATTTGCTTGGGTTTTTTTTAACCATGTATTGCATTCTTGGATAGTCCGGTGACTGATCGCTATCTTTTTATCAGTAGATCAGTGGAGAAGGTAAAGCTATCACTTCTTCATTAAAACTTATATTACATGCGTTAGTCTAAATAGTGTCTGTGTTGAGTAATACTCGCTAACTCATGGTGAAAGGGTGGTCCACTAGACTAGAAAGTCCATGTACTTCTTGGTTCAGTGATCGAATCCTACCCAAGATGATAATAATAACATTAATAATGAATTGAATGTATATAGTGAATTTTTAGATGCTCAAAGACACTTTACAATGATCAGAGCATTATTCATTCACTCCACATTCACTCTCTGTTGCTGATAAGCTACCTTGATAGCCCTCAGCTGCTCTGGAGCAGCTTGACAGAACGTGGCTGCCATTCTGAACCTACGACCTCCTGACCACCACCAAACACACCCCACCAGTCACTTTCATCCACCAAACACACTCCACCAGTCACACACATCCACCAAACACACTCCACCAGTCTCACTCATCCACCAAACACACCCCACCAGTCTCACACATCCACCAAACACACCCCACCAGTCACTCACATCCACCAAACACACCCCACCAGTCTCACACATCCACCAAACACACTCCACCAGTCACACACATCCACCAAACACACTCCACCAGTCACTCTCATCCACCAAACACACTCCACCAGTCACACACATCCACCAAACACACTCCACCAGTCTCACTCATCCACCAAACACACTCCACCAGTCACAAACATTCACCAAACACGCCCCACCAGTCTCACACATCCACCAAACACACCTCACCAGTCTCACACATCCACCAAACACACTCCAGCAGTCTCACACATCCACCAAACACACCCCACCAGTCTCACACATCCACCAAACACACCCCACCAGTCTCACACATCCACCAAACACACCTCACCAGTCTCACACATCCACCAAACACACCCCACCAGTCTCACACATCCACCAAACACACTCCACCAGTCTCACACATCCACCAAATACACCTCACCAGTCACACACATCCACCAAACACACTCCACCAGTCACAAACATTCACCAAACACACCCCACCAGTCTCACACATCCACCAAACACACCCCACCAGTCACTCACATCCACCAAACACACTCCACCAGTCACAAAAATTCACCAAACACACTCCAGCAGTCTCACACATCCACCAAACACACCCCACTAGTCTCACACATCCACCAAACACACCTCACCAGTCTCACACATCCACCAAACACACCCCACCAGTCTCACACATCCACCAAACACACTCCACCAGTCTCACACATCCACCAAATACACCTCACCAGTCACACACATCCACCAAACACACTCCACCAGTCACAAACATTCACCAAACACACCCCACCAGTCTCACACATCCACCAAACACACCCCACCAGTCACTCACATCCACCAAACACACTCCACCAGTCACAAAAATTCACCAAACACACCCCACCAGTCTCACACATCCACCAAACACACCCCACCAGTCACTCACATCCACCAAACACACTCCACCAGTCACAAACATTCACCAAACACACTCCACCAGTCTCACACATCCACCAAACACACCCCACCAGTCTCACACATCCACCAAACACACCCCACCAGTCTCACACATCCACCAAACACACCCCACCAGTCACTCACATCCACACAGGGTAATGTGAATGAAATGGCCCAGGGCCACAACAGCAGAATGGACTGCCAACATTATAACATGTTATAACATTGCAAACATTATAGAAATTAAAGTTATGTATGTTACTTAAAATTACAAATATTTCAGTCTTTATATGTATGGAAATGCCAGTTTTGAAATGCTTTTTACAGTGTCCTAGCGGAAGCTCCTGGTGACAGCTGCACCTCATCTGATTCTATCATCAAGGAATCATTACATTCTAAAATACAGATTAGATGTCCTGTATTCAAATAAAAGCAATAATAGTGTGAACGTAGGCAAGCCAGTATACCCATGCAGAGTTTTGGAAGGTAGTGTGCAATATGTATGGTCATGGCTAGATTTGAATTATAGCAGAATGAATTGTCTCCTTTGCTTTCTGGATGTGGACAGCAGGAATTCATGGGTGCATTATAGATGGTCCTTTTCAGATTTTGCTTTCAAGACTTGTTTTCCTTCCTTTCAGATCTCTGTAGTTTTCCATTTCTGCTATCCAATGCTTTCTTTCCAGCAGGGGGCAAATGATTTCCCGTTTCAAAAAAGTCTAAGTTGCATTTTAGATAGGAAAGATATTCATGCTCAGAAAGAGAGTGAGTGGAAGAGAGGTAGGGAGAAGGAAACTAACTCATTCAGTTGGTTTTACATTGTAACACATTGTGCTTTTTTACCCTGTGTCTTTGTGTCTGTCATTTTTAGATTTACAATTATTTTTTTTCTACTTTCCTTTCACTTTGAACACATTTGAAGGCTTTTCTTTCTTTACATGAGATTTCAGAGATTTCTGAAATGTATTTCAATTTATATTGAATTATGCCCCTGATTCATCTAATGAAGCCTGACATGACATTGTCAGGCTTAGGCTTCCTCTACCTAGTTTAGCACCCTGTCTCATCCAGTTCATTTTGCTCACCTGTTGCTTGTTCTGCTTCTCGAGCTGATCAGTTAGTGCTAATTACCTCGTCTACTTATAGTCTTCCCTTTTCTCTGTTCGGTACTGGGTTATTGCTTTCTCTGTGAAGTTCCGTGCTCTCACTCCACACGATTCAGTCTCCGTTCTCTTCCTGTCCAGTCCAGTCCCGTCCTGTCCAGTCTTGTCCTTTCCTGTCCTGTCGTGTCATTAATGTTACACATGATTTCTATGTTCTGATTTAGAGTTTTAGCTTCGCTCACAGTCTGGAGGTTACCAGCTGAGGCAGCAGACATAACGACTTTGTTACCCCGGGAAGAACTTCAGTTCTTTAAGTTACTTTTGTTTATTTTTTTTTGCTGCTGTCTATTTTTGAGTTACTCTGCTTTGGCTCGGCACGGTGAATGTTTGTTTTTCCACTGACTTCATTATCAGTTCTGAATGGGCTTGTTTTAGATGCGACACTTCACTGCATCAGTCTATATCCGCTTGCTAAATTAAGAGTCAGCGAAAGATGCAAAAAGAGGATAGCATAAAACAGGGACCAATGGAGAGCATGGAAGGAGTGCAATTCTTTATTATGCGTACAGTATGTGAGAACTAAAATGCGTACAGTATGTGAGAACTTGCAATGCTCAAACGAAAGTCTATGTTTCAAATGATGGCAAAAAGACTACTGAAAATCTTAGGAGAGCTCTCGAATCTGGCCAATTGCTCATTATTGGCAGGTCCAGCTCAATAGGAAGCCATGCTGCATTTAAAAACATGCTATCTGGACAGGATGAATCTGAAGCTTCTGAACTGGTGCATTTTATAACGTCTCTGAAATGCCTCACTTCTGCATGGGTGCTCTCAAGTATATTGGTCTTTCCGCGTTATTAATGCTTGGATAGCATGCTTACATCTCAGCTGATCCCATAAAAATGCAGATGAAAAAGCAATTGATCTACTGACACTGGCCCAATTAAAGAGCACACTCACAGAATCTGATTATCATAATGTGCCACACAGCACATGAATCAGGCCAATAGCAGTTCTCAAAAAAAGAGCAGAGACGGAGGTTTATGAAATGCTCAGATACAAAAAAAAAAGTATTGACTCATGAAGCAATCATTTAATTATCAGAGGTATTAATTATTAGAGGTTGCAATGATTCTGAGGGGTGCTTGTTTCAGCTGGGGCTAGCTTCCATGTTTCTGTTCAGAAAAATACTGACACTATAATCGTGTGAAACTTTTGTTATGTTCTATGATTGGGTCCTTTATTACGCTACTAAAAAAGGATATTAACTTGAACAAGATCAGATGTGATGATGAGAAACCAGTTTTGAAGTGCATGCATGATGGAATGATGAGCTGTATTCTAAAATCTCATTTTAAAGCAATATGATAAGAATGAAATTATAGTGAGACCTGTTGTTTTTAAAATTATCTTTATTTTGAGATTAGAATGTTGTTGTTTTTTTAAAGAATTACTCACTAAATCATTTAAATTTATATCATTTATTTTGTCCCAGTTTTCCCTTTTTGTGTTTGTTTAAATTGGCCCAAAAGGTATCAAATATTTCAATAGGATTCATTATCACTTCATCAGTAAGCCTTGATCTGAAAAATGATGACCAAAGAATGAAATTCATTAATGTATCTGCATTTATGGAGAATTCAACTTTGAGCTTTGAATTGTACTTGTTGAGTTGAATCAAAGAAATTGATCGCTGTTGTGATGATGGATACTGTGGAATCTTCCCAAGTCATCATTGGCTCATCCAGCAGTGCCAGTGTGTGTTTGGAATCACCGGATATGGAACGGAAATGTTGTGTTTACTCTATTGGAGGATTGTTGTACAATCTGCAAATGTCACAACTAATTCATGTTTAGAATCTTTTGGTTCAGAATTTTTCTGCTCACGTCTAAATCTCTCAGTGGCTCTTTTCTCACCTATCTAACCAACTTGCTCTCAGATCCCTTTACACACATATTCTCAGGATAAATTCCTTTTGTACCACCTCTCTCACTCAGGTCACTGCTTAGGAAGCGGGCTCTTCGTTGTGCTGCATCCATGTTATGGAACCATCTTACAGATGATATCTATACCAGTGTGGTAATGGTGACCTTAAAAAGTAGGCTTAACACCTTTCTATTCCAACAGGTTAACTCCTTCAGAGTTCTTATCCTGCATGCACTGTTGTATGTTGTGTCAGTATAGCTTAGTGTTTGTTGTTCCTCTGAAATTAAATGTTTTTTGTGATATAGATTAGTCACTACAAACAGAACAGAACATCATGACCACCCATGATAAAGTCCTGATGCTAAACTCTGATATCGCAGTCTTAACCTGGGGTTATTTATAATCAGTTTAGTGGAAAAGCAGCCATGTTCAGAAATAACCTCTACAGATTACATTGTGCCAGCATTTGAAGCACAAAGCTGATTCCACTCAAAAGCAGTTCATTCAGTATTCAGAAATCGTTTCATCCATTGACTTCCATTCAAAACAATAGCAGATTTTACTCCTCTCTGTTACTCTCTGTGTTCAATCTTTGTCTCGCAGCATATGGAAGAGAGTAATCTGTTTTATGCACCCCAGAAGAAATCGAAATCCGACTATAGCGAGATTCTATAATGTTGTATAATCCATCATTCATCCATGCAAATCCCTGTTTATGTACTAGACGGGCCATGACCAGTCATTGCTCTGAAATCCCATTTGAGTCGTGCAACATGAAGGAAGTGAGAAGGAGAGGAAGTTAAAGGGAGGGTGCACTTAATTAAATTCAAATGAAAAAGGAATTGAAAAAGATGCCCCTGACTCATTTGATCTCTTCTACAATTTGTTTTCGAATAAATTAATGAGACACAAAATATAGTTTTCCTGATGTTTCACAAACAGTTCACTGTTGAATTTATTTCAGGAGTGTTCAGCTTCCAGGCCTATAAAATAACTTTATACTTAATTATATTTTATTGTTTTGTCCTATGTTCCTCACAAACTGGATCTTGTAGTAAAATCTACTACTACTGACCTTTTTCTACTTTGAAACAATAACAACTAAGAATAAACTGTATGTTTCAGTTTAAATAAAACAAACAATCACACTAATGTTTACCTGACCAGTGGGTTTGTACTGAACATGTGTTACCAGACAGCGGTGAGCGTGATGTAATTAAGCATTTAAAGTACTCGTTAATTCTCTGATACTATGTTTTATTAAATTATAATTAAAAATATATTAATTAAAATGTTCCTTTTTCTAAATAATCAGAAACTTTACAAAGTGGGTTTTCTCCGGTTGCTCCGGTTTCCCCACAAGAACAAAGACAATTGAAGAACAAGTGAATTGAGTAAGAACGATTGTCCAAAGTGTTAAAGAGTGAATGAGTGTTTGAATGTTTTCCAGCGATGGGTTGCAGCTGGAAGGGCATCCGCTGCGTAAAACATATGCCAGAGAGTTGGTGGTTCATTCCACTGTGGAGACCCCGAAAGGGAATAAAGCCGACATGAAAATGAATGAATGAATGAATAATTAGACCATGATTTCATGATTGTGTATAAGGTGTACTGATTTACACCTAGTGTTCATGTTCCCATAAAAAAACACTAAATATTGAATTTGAATGTTTTACCACATTAAAAATACATTGACAGGCTGTATAAATAGTAACAATTCTAAGTTACTATGGTGATATCTGCTTTTGTGACAAGGTACATTTTATGAAATCTTATAATTTTTGATGATTTTTTTGATAATCATATTCTTGATTCAAACCAAGAGGGGCGTGTCTATATATATATATATATATATATATATATATATATATATATATATATATATATATATATATATATATATATATATATATATATATATATATAGATAAACTTGACTCAATTTCAGTAAACAGGACAGAAAAAACACACGTTATAAACTTCGATCAAGGATGAACCTGATACAGATACAAGAGGTAAATGTCAAATATTACGACCACTCAGTCACTCAGTTTGAAACACCATAGATGCGTAAGAGATAAACATAAAGCTTAAATATCAGTGAGAGAAAAACAGAAGATGAGCGAAGTAGCTGGTCAGAATCTCTTAGTTTACAGTCTTTGTGGAAGATATGAATATGACTTAACCCCATAATGACCTGCGACAGAACTTCTGAATGAGTTGAATTCTTATCTTTAGTGCATTTTCCACTGATTGAGTATCTCCACTAATTTCTCTACCATCTGTTCAAGATCTTTGGGAATGCTTACGTTTTAATCCTGACGCCAAGCTGTGGCACCGGAAGTGAAGTTCGGTAGCCATTGTTTTCCTGAATGTCGCTCTCTGAGGCCTACCTCGTAACCCTAACCTTCTTTAGCTTCTGAAAGGCTAGATTACGAGTGTCTTCTAATCCTTTGTGTTCTTCATGAGATGAGAATGTTTTTCCATCGAAGAACTGATTTAAAATTGCTTCATGAGAATTGAGTTGGAGCAACTCTGACTCGACTCCTTAAAATGTATTCTGTATCGATTTAAAACAGAACTGTGCGTTTCTCTTTCAAATACCAGACAAATTTCTAATTTGCAGATCTATATCTCTATATCAATATTTTAGATGTAGGGGTTTGTTTATATAAATTATATGATGGATATGAAATCTCCATAGCTCCCCATAGTTTACCTAGCAACCATATTCACAGAAATATGATTAACATGATGATTTATCCCTTTGTTACACATTTTAAACCCTTCCACACTACTTCAAACCTTAGCCAGCTTCAAGCTTTCAACTATTTTGTTTATAAAAGGCCAATTAATTTTAGACACCTTGACATTTTAATGAAGATATTTGAAAAAGACATGCAAAGCATTGCATGCTCCGCACAACATTTTCAGCCCAAATGTTCACATGATTAAAAAATAAAATCAAGCTTATGTTAATTTTGCATTCATACACTATTTCCAAAACATTGGTCCAATATAGAAACTATCATAAGCAGTTTTGCTTCCGAAAACAGGACGTAGCAACACAATAAAGACAAACTAATGATTAGATGCACACGTGTTTTGTGTAGGACATATAATAGTAGTATTTGATGGCATGATGGGGGTTGTTCGTTTCTACGTTCAGCCCATCGAGCACACGTTTCGCTCATGCATGCTCTCTTCCATCTGTGCAAGTCTCTGTTTAGGATCAGTTCAGAAAATCTGCCTTTGACACATCAAATAGTAAACCTGAAATCTATCAACATCTTACCTGTGAGGCTTGCAAATCGGAAACAATTTTGCATAAGACAGTTTCGGACTTCAGTGACTTTAACAGTAAAGATGATTTTCTTTCAGTGTCTGAGATGATAATACATGCTTTGATTCGTTAAGGTTTATGGTTGAAAGTGTTTAAAAAGTGCCACACACTCCCAAATATGCATATTTCTCTTTAAAACTTAATTCTACTCCATCTCTCCTCTAATGGTTCTCAGAGATACACAACAGTCTTCAAACAAGAGACGTGGCAAAGTTTAAAGTGTCAGTAGTTTCCTCCAAACTAGCCCCTAGTCTCATTACAGCAGTGCACACGGCAGTTGACATCTTTTTAGTGAACAGTGATACGCTCTACATGTTAATAGGGTCAGAGAGCAGAAAGAACATGAGCGAGACGGACACCAGAGCTGAAAGAGCATCGCACTCTTATTAATGCCACGCGTGCACTATGGGGAGCTCTGCTTATACCCACATTAAATATAAGAAAGATGAAAACACGGGGCTTCAGAGAAGGCTGGCGGAAGGTTTGATGCCTGAGGGATGTGGTTTTAGAGGATATTTGAATGTGTTTGTTATTGTTGGGCCTGTTCAAAGAGGTTGCAGCCTATGCGGGAAGCAAACGGGCTAATTTACCACTGTATTCTGTTTGGCCGTCATTTCAATTTCAAAGTCCTGCATTAGTGAGCAGTAGGATGAAAGGAGAGAGAAGCATTCTTCAGCCACCATCAACCATGCTTTAAGCTCAGGCGCTCATCAGCTCCAGTCTGTCAGCAGAATTCTACTGCGTCTGTGCATGCAAATCAACACACTCGCCTCACAGGGACGCCTTTGATACAAACCAGAAAATTACTGATTTTGTTTTTAATCAATAATTCATCGTTCCAGCTCATTTTGCGAGCAAAGGCCAGCGGAAGAACTCAGCAGAAAAACATGTTGTGTTGTTAAATGCTTTCATTTTTTATGAATATGCAGGGATGAGTGTTTTATGAAAAAACATGAAAGCTACAAACGGCACGCACTGATGTCATCCAGCAGTGAAATATTTTGCCAGGTTAAAAAAAAAGCTCCAAAATTGCAATCACAATGAATAATGCTGATTAGTATTTTGATTGTGCAATTGTATTATTTTTATAGCACCTTACAGCTACTTAATAAACAGAACATTTTAGAGCTGGGAGGCCTGTTTTTCTTTTACCCGTGGTTAATAAATACAATTGCCCTTTTATTTTACAATTCCACTTAAATAAAACACAACTGGAACATCCCAAATTCAATATTTGTTAAAATGTTTAGATGGATTTGAATAGTTTTGGAAGTTTAACTGGATTTCAATAGTTTTGGAAGTTGAGATGGATTTCGATAGTTTTGGAAGTTTAACTGGATTTTAATAGTTTTGGAAGTTTAGCTAAATTTCGATAGTTTTGGAAGTTTAACTGGATTTCAATAGTTTTGGAAGTTTAGCAAAATTTTGGTAGTTTTTGGAAGTTTAAATGTATTTTGACAGTTTTGGAAAGTTAGATGAATTTTAATAATTTTGGAAGTTTAAGTGGATTTCCATAGTTTTTTCAATAGTTTTGAACATTTAGCTAGATTTAATTTAGTATCAATAACCCAACGAAACAACCTCTAGAACTCAGGCAGTGTGCTTCAGATCTGCGCTCAAATAGTTCTGTATTAAAATGTGTTTTTCTTAACACAATAGCTGCGATATTGCCATGTTTTCCGTACCGCAGTTCTCCATTTTATGTGACAGGAACAGAGTTTCTGCTAGACATGAGGTATTATGGTGGAGGAATCACAGCGTTTTTCCCCCGAGTAGAAATAGCCTTCTCATATTCACAGAACAGGCTGCTATTTAAATCATTTATTATTATTAACAATAACTGTTATGGCAGAATAATGGTTTTCCTACTCCATCCGTGGCACCACTGATCCACAGGTAAACTGCTAATTGATCTGATGACATTGATCAACACAGATCGCAGATCAACCTTGATCAACAGTGAAATTGACTGATTTATTTGCCATTACATATGAGTGATTCTCCGGATTCTGCCTGCTCACTTCTTCTCACTGACTACAGTCAGGTTATACAGTTTCTCTGTCCGAATATCAGTGTCATCACACACATTTTTTAAAAAGTAATTGTACTGAAAAATTGTTTGATTGTCATAAACCGATCACGTGTCACTAATATTATCAAGAGAAAATACCAATACCTAAGCCAATACCAGTTTTCCATTAAAACTAAGTCTGTTACTAAGTCAGTACTGAGTCTGGTTAGTGCCTTGATAGTAGACCTCAGGTGAAAGCGTCTCAAGATTTTTTTTATTATGTTCAGCAGTATTCACATTAACCAAGCCTCGTTTTAGTTTTTGCTATTGACAGCTAAAACGCTTTCCCTCTTTAGAGCTATCTCTTACAAAAAAAGTTACGCAAACATAAATTTCATCCTTCATTAACTAGCAAATCAACACTTCACTGCTGCGTAACTCATAGTTTTGCTCAGTATAACTTTAACTAAAAGATGAAGTTGTACTTTTTATTATTAATCTACAAAACTGTCTACTGTTAAAAATGTCAAAACTAAGGTCTCAGTATTACTTAAAGATTTAGGGTAATGTCTTTAAAAAAAATTATTTAAATCCTTGGAAAATTGCAGGATCGAATCATGTCAAAGACTGAGTGTGGGTTAAGTTTTGAATGTTTATGTTTATGTGTCTCTCAAACCAAAAATTCCCTCATCTCATGAACCAAAAATTCTTCAAATCTTGAAAAACAACAAACAGTCCATTAGAACCCCCTCTTCTATTTTACACTCAGAAGAAAGAGTGTAAAAAGCAGTCCTCAGAAGTTAAAAAAGCAAAGAGTGAGTCGATAGCACCTGTAGAGAAGTTTCTAAGCTCAAGCAGCTCAACTACAGATCAATGACAACGTCTCCAGATTGCTTTTTTGAGCAGAGCTGAATGTCTCTGTCTCCAGAAATCATCTCTTCTATTTCAGCACTCTGGCCTGAAGTAGTTTTTTTTCCTTTTTCATAATATTAGAAGATATTGTCACCATAAAGATAAACATAAACAAGGAGGACACATGTGAAATATATCAAGACGTACCAAGTATTTGTAACCCTGCGTTTTCAACCAAATTTGCTCTGCATGGATTCAAGAAAAGACTTGTCTGTTATGTGAAGTCAATTATGTGAAACAATCTATTCCTAAAACAAAAAAGCAAGAAACCATATTTTTAATATGTCTTTTATTACACATGACCCCTTTCTCTTTTCTTAATTATGTTATAACTGTTTTTGACTAACAGGCATTATGTAATTTTCTTTCTGAAAATGAAACAGTAAAAAAATAGCCAAAAGACAAAAGCTCTAAAGGCTCACTTCTGCTACACTGTGATCCAGGAATGTGTGCTCTCGAGATGCTCCAGCATATATTCTGGGATTAACAGCAGCTGACAGGACTGACACATGGACATGCACATAGACTTGTTTCTGAGTGAATCAGACAGATTTAATAGAAAAAGGCATTAAATCCTGCCCTATATCCTCCCAGAGCGTTCACAAATCCCTCTCAAACACAGAAAAAACGCAGCAAGCATGTTCATAAGCACTGATAATAGCAAACTAAGCTGAATATTTGTTTTTATTATTATTTCATCCATGAAACAGCTAAATATATAAAAAAAACACTTCAATCCTCTCAATCAATAATTCCTAATTTCAGAAAACAGATCACAGAATAAAATATTTTTAGAGAAATAAAATAATAATATCTTTTGGTTGTTTCTGAGGTCAATCCTTTAATCCTATATGCATTTAGGATGTCACTCAAGTCCACATTCTCTAAACACTGAAGGAGAAAACTGGATTAGGAACTCCACAACAGAGCCGTCAGTAAAAATGTCACTCAGAAAGAATCTGTGCAATAACTGTGTGACTCACATCACTCCTTAATGACTGGTTGACAAAGACTAATTAGGTTCTACTCCTCGGAACTCATGGTTTAGACTGGTCTGCTGTCAATGAAGAAGTATTTTAAACTTAACCTTTGTGGGGTATTCCCATTTTAAAAGCAATTCAAATCTAAATTTTACTCCATAACACATTAACATATATGACTTATCTCAAATTCAAACAATATAGAGAACATATGTTGAATTATTGCAACCAGTCCCTACTAGAAAAGAATATACACTTATAACAATTTTATTCTTGTAAATCCGAAGGCCACACAAGGGTTAAATTAAACACATTAAAATGAAAAGCGATTCATGTTTATTTCACATTTGTTTAGGACATGAACAACTCGGGGTTCAAAATCCGCATTATGAAAATGGATAGAGAAATCAAATATATCATAGAAGAAAGTGATAGAGGAGCTACAGTCCTGTAATGTTTCACTTCAACCATTTTACAACACTAATTATGATGCCCAGGAAGAGCACTACTGATGCAATTTTTGCTCTGAGAATGCTAATGGAGAAGTACAGAGATGGTCAGAAGGAGCTGCACTGCGTCTTTGTGGACTTAGAGAAAACATATGACAGGGTGCCGAGAGAGGAGCTATGGTCCTGTATGAGGATGTCAGGAGTGGCAGAGAAGTACGTCAGAGTAGTTCAGGATATGAATGAGAGGAGTATGACAACAGTGAGATGTGCTGCAGGTCAGACGGAGGAGTTCAAGGTGGAGGTGAGGCTACATCAAGGATCGGCTTTGAGTCCCTTCTTGTTTGCTATGGTGATGGACAGGTTGACAGATGAGGTCAGACAGGAATCTCCATGGACAATGATGTTTGCAGATGACATTGTAATCTGTAGTGAGAGTAGAGAGCAGGTGGAGGGACACCTGGAAAGTTGGAGGTCTGCTCTAGAAAGAAGAGGAATGAAAGTCAGTCGTAGTAAGACAGAATACATGTGTTTGAACGAGAGGGAGGGAAGTAGAACAGTCAGGTTACAGGGGGCTGAGGTCAAGAAGATGGAGGAGTTTAGGTATTTGGGGTCAACAGTCCAGTGCGACGGGGAGTGTGGAAAAGGGTTGAAGAGGCGAGTGCAGAAAAGTGTCAGGGGTGTTGTGTGACAGAAGAGTGTCAGCAAGAATCAAAGGAAAGGTGTACAGAACAGTAGTGAGAGCAGCTATGATGTATGGGTTAGAGACTGTAGCAGTGAGGAAGAGACACGAGGCAGAGATGGACGTAGCGGAGATGAGGATGTTGAGGTTCAGTTTAGGAGTGACAAGGATGGACAAGATTAGGAACGAGCACATCAGAGGAACAGCTCAGGTTGGTTGTTTTGGAGTAAAAGTCAGAGAAGCCAGATTGAGATGGTTCGGACATGTGCAGAGAAGGGATAGTAGTTATATTGGTAGAAGGATGTTGGAGATGGAGCTGCCAGGCAAGAGGGCAAGAGGAAGGCCAAAGACAAGTTATATGAGTGTGCTGAAGGAGGACATGAAGGTAATTGGTGCAAGAGTAGAGGATACTGAGGCCAGAGTTAGGTGGAAACAGATGATTTGCTGTGGCGACCCCTAAACTGGGAACAGCCGAAAGAAGAAGAAGAATTATGATGCTACTAATTAAGCCCCTGTTTGCTTGACTTGTCAGGAATGACTGATGTGTCTCTTGAAACAGGGCTGGACCAAAAACCAGCAGGTCTGCAGCTCTCCTGAAAGACGTTGTCCATTCCTAACACAGAACAGGAACAATGAAATTGTGTAGAGTGAAGAATCAACATCACAGGATATTGAACGTCACACTATAAAATCTAGAGCGACTCTGTTCTGAGTCTATTATGAGTTATATAGAGTTAAATTATTACTGATGTCCACAACTTGAACCATAAAAAAGTTAAACTCTTGTTTCTTTATTTATTGATGATTTTTTTATATAAATTACAAACATTTATTACAAAGTACAAGTTTTTGGGAAAGAATTGACTATTTAGACGAAGACCTAATAAGTATTTGAACTCAGTTTACGTGTTATTTCTTATTTGGCTCCCAGTTATTTTTATCCTCATGATTTTGTTTATTGTTATTGTTTGTTTATTTGAGCTGAAGTTACCTCTTCAAGAAATCTCTAACATAGCGAGAGAGATAGAAAGAGAGAGAGAGAGAGAGACATAGTGGAATGGGGGGATGAATCCTGTCTTCAACAACCACAGTTGTGGAGCCCTCAAGCGAGCACCAGTTCCCCGATGCTCCCCGGGCCCCGCAGCCATGGCCCCCACTGCTCCGGGTGAGTGCTCACGGTGGTTTTGTTCACTGCTGTGTATGTGTGTACACTGGGATGGGTTACATGAAGAGCACAAGTGGGTCACTCCATATCTGGCCGACTACTTACTTTTACTTTCACTCGTAAAGTATTCAGCCGGTAGATTCCAATGACTCACAAACTTTGGGACAGATGTTTATGTAAGCAGTGAGCTGGGGAAGAATCTGGCAGTATCTATTGTTAGCCAAAGACTGGCATGTGACACAATGCAATTTATACCACGCTAGTTGGCCTTTTATAAATGTAAAACACAAGGGTTTATAATTCATTTGAAACAAATTCGTTTCCCTGTCCCCTGACATCACATTGAAAAAAACTGATTTCAAAGAGATTTTGTGTTTTTTTAAACAGTTTATCTTGATGGAAAAAAGCAATAAAATGCCACTATACAATATTTTTTAAGAATTGACAGTAGCGTTAAAAAAAATCCTGTAGAAAAATCCCTGCTTTTGGATTGATCAGCGGTGAGTTGTGATATATCCTGCTTCCTTACAGACGGAGCGCATATGAATTAGCTAAAGATGAAAGTAAACTATTCTACAAAGTTGGCAAAGATGCAAATGGATGGAGCTGAGATCCTAAAACCTAGCACTGCTCTAGGTCGACCCAGTCTAGGGCTGTTATTTAAGTGATAGAGGAAGTTGCAGAAATTAACATACAGAGGGCATGTGGGCCTGAACTATCCGGTTGTGAAACTGAAGTTTCTGTGGGGTAGACTTATAGAGTTATATCTTTATTGGTTTCACAGAGGAGAACAGGAGACCGTGTTTCACTTTACATAAGAAGTTTGCACTTGGAACACATACTAGATTATATATAGTTTATTAAAATGTCTTGGTGAACTATGCAATCAAGGGAGAAGGCATGTAAAGCCAGCAGATGATTTAGCACCCATGAAAAGAAATAAACGACTTCTCCTCAAAGGATCTTACATTCTTGACTCTCATTGGCAAATTATCCTGGTACCCGCCTACACAGTGCTCAGTGCTCCACCAGCGCAGGCTAATGAACTAGTAAATTAGGCCCAGAAAGCTTTAATTAGTATCAAAGTATGCCAAACTGAAGGCTGGCCATTTATCTGCTCACCTCTAACCTCATCTTTTTGATGACTTGAAAAGAGCAGAGCAATAAAAGACAAAAGGAAAATGAATATAGATTTTCTCACTCAAGTGGCCGTAGCAAATGATTAAGTAGTTCATCACAAGAAAATATAGAATTCTTCCCACGGAGCAATCGACCTGTCCTATAGATACATTAAAAATCTGGCAGCAAATCGTTATGCATCCGCGGAGCTATAGATTGTGTGGAGGATGCTCAACAATTGCTCATCATTTCTAAGGGTTTGTAACAGAACCTGTAACAGCACCTGTAGTGCTCCTCCGCCCCCCCCCCCCCCACACACACACACACACACACCCAAACCCCCACCCAACCCACCTTCGCTTTCTCTCTAAAGTCTTAAATAAATTTAGGCAACAGATGAGTATATGCAAATCACTAACAGGTTTGTGTTATGTAAATGTAAAAACTGAAATGTCTCACATGTTACAAAAACATTTATTTATCGAATGATTATTTCTCAAATGTGTATTGTTTATTTAAATAAACAGGCATACTGTAAGGGCCTCTCACAGCAAGAAGGTCATTGGTCATGGGTCTCTAGCGCGACTGTTTGCTTAATCATGGACGAGGGAGTCGAGGAAGAGTTACCATTCTAAAATTCTGAAGTTCAGCATCCAGTCTGTGAGAGAATTTTCAACTGAAGGAAAAGAAGGCAACCGTGTCATCATGACGTGCAAACATTGACTGTCCAGGCGAATTGAAATACTGTATCAGCCTTCAAGAATTCTACATCTAACTTATAGAAACATATCGAGGTACCTGTAAGTTTTGTATGTTAAAACTGTAATAAACACAAACCTTCCCCCTCTAATATGTGGAATGGACTCTAAAAATGCTGCAAATGTGTCACGTTAATGTGGTCAAAATCATTACACACACTTACGACTTAAAGACGGTTTATAACATCAGTGATGTAGTATGAGCACTGTATGACTAAAATAGGAAATAATAACTGTCGTTATTGCACTTAAGAATGCATAGACGTTTTAAAATATATCCACATTGCAATCTTATGTAGGACCTACTGTATTAACGTTACTGCTTCACGAGTTTGGATAGCGACCTTCCCCTAACACACAAGTCACTCGACCTTCCCCTAACACACAATTCACTCGACCTTCCCCTAACACACAATTCACTCGACCTTCCCCTAACACACAAGTCACTCGACCTTCCCCTAACACACAATTCACTCGACCTTCCCCTAACACACAAGTCACTCGATCTTCCCCTAACACACAAGTCACTCGATCTTCCCCTAACACACAAGTCACTCGACCTTCCACTAACACACAAGTCACTCGATCTTCCCCTAACACACAAGTCACTCGATCTTCCCCTAACACACAAGTCACTCGACCTTCCCCTAACACACAAGTCACTCGACCTTCCCCTAACACACAAGTCACTCGACCTTCCCCTAACACACAAGTCACTCGACCTTCCCCTAACACACAAGTCACTCGACCTTCCCCTAACACACAAGTCACTCAACCTTTCACTAACACACAAGTCACTCGATCTTCCCCTAACACACAAGTCACTCGATCTTCCCCTAACACACAAGTCACTCGACCTTCCCCTAACACACAAGTCACTCGACCTTCCCCTAACACACAAGTCACTCAACCTTTCACTAACACACAAGTCACTCGACCTTCCCCTAACACACAAGTCACTCGACCTTCCCCTAACGCACAAGTCACTCGACCTTCCCCTAACGCACAAGTCACTCGATCTTCCCCTAACACACAAGTCACTCAACCTTCCCCTAACACACAAGTCACTCGACCTTCCACTAACACACAAGTCACTCGACCTTCCCCTAACACACAAGTCACTCGACCTTCCACTAACACACAAGTCACTCGACCTTCCACTAACACACAAGTCACTCGACCTTCCACTAACACACAAGTCACTCGACCTTCCCCTAACACACAAGTCACTCGACCTTCCACTAACACACAAGTAACTCGACCTTCCCCTAACACAAGTCACTCGACCTTCCCCTAACACACAAGTCACTCGACCTTCCCCTAACACACAAGTCACTCGACCTTCCACTAACACACAAGTCACTCGACCTTCCCCTAACACACAAGTCACCCGACCTTCCCCTAACACACAAGTCACTCGACCTTCCCCTAACACACAAGTCACTCGACCTTCCACTAACACACAAGTAACTCGACCTTCCCCTAACACACAAGTCACTCGACCTTCCCCTAACACACAAGTCACTCGACTTTCCACTAACACACAAGTCACTCGACCTTCCACTAACACACAAGTCACTCGACCTTCCCTTAACACACAAGTCACTCGACCTTCCCCTAACACACAAGTCACTCGACCTTCCCCTAACACACAAGTCACTCGACCTTCCACTAACACACAAGTCACTCGACCTTCCACTAACACACAAGTCACTCGACCTTCCCCTAACACACAAGTCTCTCGACCTTCCACTAACACACAAGTCACTCGACCTTCCCCTAACACACAAGTCACTCGACCTTCCACTAACACACAAGTCTCTCGACCTTCCACTAACACACAAGTCACTCGACCTTCCCCTAACACACAAGTCACTCGACCTTTCACTAACACACAAGTAACTCGACCTTCCCCTAACACACAAGTCACTCGACCTTCCCCTAACACACAAGTAACTCGACCTTCCACTAACAAAGTCACTCGACCTTCCACTAACACACAAGTCACTCGACCTTCCCCTAACACACAAGTCACCCGACCTTCCCCTAACACACAAGTCACTCGACCTTCCACTAACACACAAGTCACTCGACCTTCCCCTAACACACAAGTCACTCGACCTTCCCCTAACACACAAGTCACTCGACCTTCCCCTAACACACAAGTCACTCGACCTTCCCCTAACACACAAGTCACCCGACCTTCCCCTAACACACAAGTCACTCGACCTTCCACTAACAAAGTCACTCGACCTTCCCCTAACACACAAGTCACTCGACCTTCCACTAACACACAAGTCTCTCGACTTTCCACTAACACACAAGTCACTCGACCTTCCCCTAACACACAAGTCACTCCACCTTCCCCTAACACACAAGTCACTCGACCTTCCACTAACACACAAGTCACTCGACCTTCCCCTAACACACAAGTAACTCGACCTTCCCCTAACACACAAGTCACTCGACCTTCCCCTAACACACAAGTAACTCGACCTTCCCCTAACACACAAGTCACTCGACCTTCCCCTAACACACAAGTCACTTGACCTTCCCCTAACACACAAGTCACTCGACCTTCCACTAACACACAAGTCACTCGACCTTCCCCTAACACACAAGTCACTCGACCTTCCCCTAACACACAAGTCACTCGACCTTCCCCTAACACACAAGTCACTCGACCTTCCCCTAACACACAAGTCACTCGACCTTCCACTAACACACAAGTCACTCGACCTTCCCCTAACACACAAGTCACTCGACCTTCCCCTAACACACAAGTCACTCCACCTTCCCCTAACACACAAGTCACTCGACCTTCCCCTAACACACAAGTCACTCGACCTTCCCCTAACACACAAGTCACTCGACCTTCCACTAACACACAAGTCACTCGACCTTCCCCTAACACACAAGTCACTCGATCTTCCCCTAACACACAAGTCACTCCACCTTCCCCTAACACACAAGTCACTCGACCTTCCCCTAACACACAAGTCACTCGACCTTCCACTAACACACAAGTCACTCGACCTTTCACTAACACACAAGTCACTCGACCTTCCCCTAACACACAAGTAACTCGACCTTCCCCTAACACACAAGTCACTCGACCTTCCCCTAACACACAAGTCACTCGACCTTCCCCTAACACACAAGTCACTCGACCTTCCCCTAACACACAAGTCACTCGACCTTCCACTAACAAAGTCACTCGACCTTCCACTAACACACAAGTCACTCGACCTTCCACTAACACACAAGTCACTCGACCTTCCCCTAACACACAAGTCACTCGACCTTCCACTAACACACAAGTCACTCAACCTTTCACTAACACACAAGTCACTCGACCTTCCCCTAACACACAAGTCACTCGACCTTCCCCTAACACACAAGTCACTCGACCTTCCCCTAACACACAAGTCACTCGACCTTCCCCTAACACACAAGTAACTCGACCTTCCACTAACAAAGTCACTCGACCTTCCACTAACACACAAGTCACCCGACCTTCCCCTAACACACAAGTCACTCGACCTTCCCCTAACACACAAGTCACTCGACCTTCCACTAACACTCAAGTCACTCGACCTTCTTTATTTGCTTATATTTGGCCTGCTAGTAATGATGAATCAAGACAAAGAAAGTGGCAGGCTTCAACACTTGGAGTGACAACATTATGTGTGACATCATGGGCACTACATCTGTATGCTTCTACAGTTTATGGAGCTGGTGGTCCTGCATGTTGACTGTTTTTTTTTTGGAGACTTTTGACTGATATGAGCTTAAATCCACATATGGTATGGTATAGTGACGTGTCGTTCTTTTTGAACGATTCGTTCTTTTTGAACGACTATTTAATGTGACTCGAACGAGGAACAAATCTTGTCAGAGAGAGATTCGTTCAGGGGCGCATGCGCAACATTCTTTTGGTTTTCCGAGCGTAACGCGCTCATCATTAACGACAGAAGAACGAAAGGAGCCGGAGGACTCGAGGAAAGAACGAATCTTTTCTGTTTCCGGCTCAAACTGCATTTGGTTAATATTAGGGAGCGTCACGTGACAGAAGGCCCCGGGGCCGGACTGCACTCGTTACCATCAGAGAGAAGAAATGTGAGGAACGAATGAGACTTTAACCTAAAGACAGATCAGAGCTGAGCTGAATCAGACTAAAAGACTCAGGTAGGCTTAATTAAAATATGTTTTTTGTCTTCTAGCATTATAGTTTTGTCTTATTTGTAGTGTGATTCGGGTTTGTGTATATACTAAATGTGTTAGGGAAGAAACACACAACATTTTATTGGTATTTTACTAAAATGAACGAAATGACTCAAAAATAGATTTGTTCATTTTGCTGAACGGAACTCAATGATCCGAGTCGCTGAAATGATCCAAACTTCCCATCACTACATACTTGTTTTGTGCTGTATTATATTGTGTTACTTTGTGGTATGTTATATTATATTAAGTCACAAGCTCCAAACTACAGCTGTGTATTCAACAAATGATCTGCACTGTATCTGGACAGAGCAGTGTCATAACAGAACTGTTCCATACACATCCCACACAGGTAAGCTCACAGTTGCTATGGAAACACAGTTCACCTGCCCACTCAATAACCCCTTTTTGCTTTTCTTTTTGGTTAATGCAGCAGGTCAGGAAAGATCCGGGAGATGGACAGCACAACCTGAGACCTAAGCACTAAATCCCATCTGCCACTGCAGTCTGATTCTGTTTATAATCATGCTGTTCCATTCTCTCATTCTATTCAAATTAAATTTGGAAAATGCAAGAGAGAATGAAGAAAAAGACAATTTGAAAAAAAAATTTTGATTGAAAAAAGTAATAGTGATTACAAAACTGTAATGTGTTTATGTGCTGTAATGTGTCTGTGTAGTAGTTTAAATAAATAAAACAACTTCAGTAGCAACAGATAAAAGAGAGTCCTTAATATGCTTTCTTTTTGACACAGTTTTACAGATCATGTGTGATGTTTAACTAGAAATGTTTGTGAAAGGTCTTATGGGCTATAAATATAATCAAAGTCTAACTTTAATCCGCATCTCAGTTTGTATACGTTCGACTAAAGCTTTAGTAAAAACTGAGCAAGCAGGAAAGTGATTGGTGGAGGAATCAGGGTTTGGTTGCTGGGTTTGTTTCTCAGCATAGCTCTTAATTTCCAAGAGGAGCTGAGCGAGCAAAGTCCATGGACTAAATCCCTGCTGCTAACACAAACATTATTACACGATTACACACCAATTATCTTACAGCGGACAATGACTGCATCGCTCTAGAGCTAACGTTTCATCATTAAATTAAAAATACCATTATCTGAAGATTGACTTCTACTTTTAAAACCACATCCAATCCAATGTAAATGAAGTTGCCCCCATCATATTATATATCACAATATATTATACACTTTTTATAGTATAAAATGCCATTGTTTAACTTTTTTGTTGCTAAATTTTGTTTAAAATAGGTCCTATTAATCAAGCATATGAAGTGACTCAAAAAAAACAGCTCTCTATAGTGTGACATTCTATCGCGACTCTTGAGTGAGTCGACTTCAAAGATTTGAGTCAGGGAGTTGAAACTAGTACAGTAACTATCTTTCTAAACGCTGAGCTAGTTAGCTCTGCGAGGGACTGACCAATGCGGGTGAAGCTGAAGAGCTGGAGCTGATATCAAGTCATAGAAGTCTAGGAGAAAGTCCCTTTTCTGCCTCCTAGAGCTGATGGTTTGTTGTAGTGTGTCTCTATTTGTGTTTACCTCACTCAAAAGAAACACTGGCATTTTCCCTAAACTCTGATTGGCATTAAACCATTAATTTGTTCCCCAAACAGCACCCCACATTTCAGCTTCTGTGGGAAGGAGTTCTAACAAGAAAACTCACTGAAGCTAACTAATAAAGAAAAGATGAATAAATGGACATCCTGAATTGTCCATTAAAGGTAGAATATGTTGGTCCTTTAACCTTAAAAAAACTCCCATTTTGACACTATCGAAACTACTAGATGACATATTCAACACCGGTGCGGACGTTCTGCAGTGAGATTATCATCCACCAAGACCACAAAAAAATTAATAATTATATATCCTAATAATATTTATAATAAATGTACAAATACTATAAACTCTAACACTTAATTCAAACTCCAACTCAATAGAGCATAGTCCTTGTTATAGAATATTTAATCATTGTAATTAATTATCCATTAAGATTGAGTTTGAATGTCCTTAAGTTTACTTGGATGGAAAAGGAAGTGATGTAGAGGGGCGGGATTTATACTGAAAGGAATCTCAAGGGAGGCCCCGTGTCCACTCTCTTGCTCCCGGGTCTGCTCAGAGAAGGGCTGCTCCTTCTCTGTCTCTCCTTTCTTCCTTTTCTCCCTTTCTTCCTTCCTCTCTCCATGTTGCTTGCAATGTGATCACATGCTTCGTTGATATCAAGGTATGAGCTGAATCCATGTTTGAGGAAAGGAATAAAATGCTGTTTGCGATTGTGCTCATAAATCATGTCTCATGAGTATTTAATATTTCCATTACATCCTTAACATCCTTTATTTTACCGTAAAGATTCTCTCTCTTTTTCTCGGCTCAGTTTCTCCAGCGCTCTTAAGGATTTCCTGTGGTCCTTTGAGCTAATATTACTTCACAGGCTAACAAGTCTCCCTCTCAAAACCACTAGAGGATTGTTTTCACCGAAACTCTCAATTAGCTGCTTTGAAGGCTCTCTCTGGAGACCAGCGTCTCTACTACTCCGTGACCTCTGGCCAAATTGAACTGTTTGGAAATCTTAAGCAATTTAATGTAGATTTGCTCCCATTGGACCTGAAGGGCAATGTCAGACCTAATAAATCTCTATGTTCATGTGAAGCTGTTGAAGTACGCTGTAATTCTGTGATCAAAAAAAAAATAATAAAAAAGCAATTGTGTTTTTATTGGTGCGCAGTCACATACAAGACCTTAGATTACATACAGAAGATATGAGGAAGCAATGGGGTATGTATGAGCTTTTCACATTCATGTTTCCGTTCAGTCTGCTATTTTCTTTCCTCAGTTCTTCATTTATCCAATCCCATCACCAGCAGGACTAAAGACAAGAGATATCAACTCAAAATGAGCCTGAAATTGCCATTAAATTCTAATCTGTTTCCAGCCTCACAGTCCTCCGACTGCCAGACAAAGCACTCTCAAACCAAAACGGATTGCAGCACACACCCAGAGCAATTCAAACTTTAATATGAAGTACATTAAGGCCAATATGAAACATTATAAGCGAGTACCCAAAGCTATTGCCATGCGAATTATCCCACAGCTAGTCAAATTGGATGTGTCTGATAAAACAAATTATCACAATTGTAATGTGGTTAATGTAATTTCAATAATTTCCAGACAATCTACACACATCGATGTATAGGCAACAACCTAAACTTTTTTTGTAGCTGAGTGGCATCATTATTGATGAACTATATGGACTGAAAAATCACAGAATTGGAAGGACGGACAGCATCATGTGTATTATCAACGCAGGGGCATATGGCAAGAATTATGGGACTTTGCTAGGACATAAAAATGCCTTTAAAAATCTATCTAACTAAACATGATTTTTTAGAATCGGATCCCAATGTATGCTCCTAACCAAAATAACACAAAGCAACAAGTTTTGAAATGTTTGATGCCTTTACTAGATAGGAAAGTTCATAGGAGACAGGAAGAACATTTGCGAGAAACATCATTAGAGTAAGGACTGGCAAAGGACCGACTGGATTAGAACCCCTTTCAACGAATGCAAACTAGCACCATGTGTCAGTGCACTGACCGCTATGCTATCAGTGACGAGATACAAAGCAAATTGTTGGTTTCACATCAGACTGATTACTCTGCTCTGGGTCAAACGGCAGACCTATGAGCTCATCCACCTCAGTCCTTAGTCACTGTGTTATATTTCAATCTCAAATGGATTGAATATGACAATGAAACTCAATCTTTTGTTGTATAACCTCAGAAGTTTACAATTCTCTTTCCATTTCAATACTGTTAAACCATTTTAAACTTGCATTACAGACATTTGTATAATAATGCATTGCTTGTTAACATTTTTCAGAAAGAATTGTACTTGAACTGCATTATATAAGGATATTGGAAAAACTTAGTACTTAGTAAATAAACTTAGTAACAAATTGTAACAAATTGCATAAATGCATAAATGTAAATGTAGTAAATAGAGAGGTAGGTGGCAACATACAAGATAGACTCTGTGATTGCTGTTGACTTCCCAGAATACCACCTAAATACTTTTATGACCGTGAACCAATCGATGTTATTCCCCTGGACCGCTTGGTACTGCAAAGATTGTTTATATAGTCAATATAATATTAAAGGTATTAGCAGCATCTTCATAACATTGCACAATACAATATAACATGAGAATGTGACTGAGTGAATATGGTCATTTCAACATAAAAGATTGTACTTCAACACCATAAAAACATTCCAATAGTCAATTGCACAATAACATATTGGTACCAAAAAAAACTGTTCCAATCAAGATGATTCTTTCAGAATGGATGACTTTACTCACTGAATGCTTCGATTGTGGGTTTGTTTTTTTTACAGAAAAGTTTACTAAATTGTTATCTGAATATCATAGATATGGTTGGCCAGATATGAAGCCACTCAAGAACACCTCATGGCAGACAAAAAAACAATGCATTTACTACAAAATTAAAATAGGAAGAATAAAAAATGCAAAAGTAACATAACCAGGTAAAAAAACTGAGAAATAAACATTGTAATGTTACGAGTACAATATATGCGAGATAAATTATAATTACTAAAATATGCAAATAAAAATAGTAAATCCTGAAAAAAACTTGTCTGATAAGATTAACAAGGTTTTTACTTTTAGTGTGTCTGAATGTTTGTGTGTGTGCACACTTACAGCTCAGTGATAAAGAACTAACTTCGCAAAAGTCTTTGTAAGTGTTTCTTTTTTTTTTTTGTCTTTTACTGATTCAAGGGTCATGAACATTTAAGTCATGTTCTCATCAATAAGAAACAGAGGAAACATTTAAGAACCAATTTTTGGTCACCTCTTGGTGGGTAATCGTGTGTGATTGTTCAATTCTCACCTGCTCAAATAAACTGTACCTAAAAAAAATGAAGTCAAGGGCTATTCAACCAAACTAATCAGTTGGGAAGTTAAGCATCCTTATGTAACATCAAATGTGTTACAGTGGTGCGGCCGCTGAGTGAAAACCAAGGCTCTCTCTCTGGCTGTTTGGTGTGCTAGGTTAAAATCTATTATCATCACACAGGCACAGGGATAAACAGAGACCTGCTGGTTTCAGCTCAGAAAAGTTCAAAATAACATGTCTGCTAAACGGAATTGACTGACTCACACTGCAGCCAGACACCATTCTAAATCAACAGAAGAGAATTCCAAACAGACAGTGGTGAGACAGGTCAAAACAATAAAAGGTTCTGACATATTGAGAGCACTTACACGCATCTGCACTTCCCATTATTCAACAATTCACTTTTACTCAGCATTTTACAAGTATCTACTAATCAAAAACATAATGCAGATCTCATATATATATATATATATATATATATATATATATATATATATATATATATATATATATATATATATATATATATATATATATATATATATATATATATATATATATATCAACCTCTGAATGTTAAAAGTAGTATGTTTGTCCAAATTTCTTACTATTTTATGTGATTGCTTGCAAGCGCTTGCAAGCGTGTACGTGTGTTAAATGAAGCATATAGCTCCTTTTTGAAGATAAATCACTACTTATGTCAGGGGTTGGACTAAAGGAACTCCAGTCCTTACTGTTTCCTTTTTTATTCAGCACATGCTCACCCTTGTACACTGAATACTTTTAAAGGCTTTGCGTTTAAGTCACACAAACAAATGTAAAAGGGAAAGTAGCGTCTTCGAGCAGCGGTGAGGATTTTCAGTGTATTTAAACACAGATATGAACACTGTGAACCCACTTCAAACAAGCTCTAGCTTATTCGCATTAGCGTACCTTTGTAGGTTTGGAATTAAATCCCTATCATCCTGTTCGCCCAGCTTTTCTTCAATCCTTTGCTAACATCTATCTTGAGCAGTTACGGTCTGGTGAATAATGAGATCGACTTGTCGCAGGTTCGAACTCAAGAGTTGAAGATGGTGTAATAATAATAATAATGCCTTCAATTTATATAGCGCTTTTCTAGACACTCAAAGACGCTTTACAATTATCAGAGCATTATTCATTCACTCCACATTCACTCTCTGGTGGTGATAAGCTACCTTGATAGCCCTCAGCTGCCCTGGAGCAGTCTGACAGAACGTGGCTGCCATTCTGCGCCTACGACCTCCTGCCCACCACCAAACACACCCCACCAGTCACACACATCCACCAAACACACTCCACCAGTCACACACATCCACCAAACACACCCCACCAGTCACACACATCCACCAAACACACCCCACCAGTCACACTCATCCATACATGGCTATGTGGGTGAAGTGGCTTGCCCAGGGCACCAATTTTCCAATTACAGAACGACCAACTCCACCACTGTGCCATCTTTCCACCCTCTCATGGTGTGTCACATCACTCATGGTGTGAGTGATGAAAACTTGCTCTCCCACTATCCAACAACAACAACAGCTGTGGTGCCCTTGAGCGAGGAACCAGCCCCCTAAGTGCTGCAGCTGTGGCTCCCCTCTGCCTTAAAAAATACTACTAAAAGAGGTGAAAAAGGCAAAGTCCAACCTGTTCCGTTTTTGTATTGTACAAATGTTTAGGAGGCAGTGTGTTTGTGTAATAGACACAAAGTGATCTCAATTTAGTTTTTAATTATGGCAACATTTCAATTACCTGCTCCAGTAATAAACATAACACTATTGAGTTGAATTAACACACCACCCACTATTGGCAAAGAACTGTTGGCACCTGACAAAGGTGTTATTTCGCTTCGCAACATCGTTCGAATCAACTGCCAAAGTGTTAGGTCAACTCGCATAGTGTTTCATTTTACAAAAGGGCGATGTTTATAAGACTCCAACCACTGACACCGGGAGTGTTGATTAAGAATTTTTGCTTTGTAAAACAAAATAAATGTTATTTTTTAATAAATAAAGTCACTTAGCTTGTGCCAATTTTGGCAGTTGTCAAGCAGATCTTGTATTCATATGTTACCATCATTTGTTGTCAGTGCTTTTTGTGCTGATGTAGCAGTGAAAGTGTAAGATAATTTTAATTTGGAGTGTTATTGCTGAACGTATGTAGAGGCAGTCATTGGGTGGAAACACCTTCAGGGTCACGTTCTTGGGCACAATGTGTTCTGCTGGTTCTGTAAACATAGGTTCCTGTCTATATGCCAAAGTGGTTTAGATCCAAGATAGTACGTAGGGTAGAATTGATGTTAAAAACATTCAGTGTTTGGTAGATGCATAGACAAAACATACCAGAAAAAGTTGGCTTATGGACAGAAAAACAAGGAAGAGACAACAAGTTTAGTAAAAGTGACATCGAGGTAAGTGCTGTAGAGAGAAACTGCACCTAACCCACATCTCTAAATTTGACACACATCCTGATCCTTTGCGCATTAATAGACATTAAAAAAGTCCTCTTCTTATAAAAGAGATGGAGGGACAGACTGACAGAATAGAGAGGGGTGAATGGAGTAATGGATAGAGAAATGGAAGAAGAAAATGTTTTCATCTATTTCTTGTATTTTATTCGAATAGCAGCAGTAAGTGGGCCAGCAGACGACCTTTCTCTCCCCTAAACTGATAAAGTACACAATGTACATCATCTGAACAAATGAAGGCTCGCTGCAATGAAAGCCTACTTTAACAAGGTTTAACATAATGGATTGGCTTCATTTCCCTCCTCCTTGAGTCTCAATGTCATCTACATATGCTTTGTGCTCTCAGCCCACTCCTCAACATAATTAAGATTAGAAGTTCTTCCAGATGAAAAACGACTTTCTTAAATGCTTCGCAGCTCGGTCTGGTGTTATGAACATATTTCCTACCCATCAGTCACTGCTTATCATTGCATTTAGTAGAAGAGTTATTTCAATGAATGAAGATAAATACAGGCATTAAGTCCTCTGCGAGTGTGACGAGGGATCAGGGAATGTTAGTTTTGTCCTTCGCTGGTCTGCTACATTCTTCTCTTCTGTAAGAGCTTCAGAGCGTGTGCCAGTGGATCTGCCAAAATAATATAAAGGCGTACAGCCATGCACGACTCGGCGGTTTCCTGTTGTGTCAAAATGTAGGAGATCTGTCCTGTGATTGGAAGAAAAAAATGTTTTGGGGCTGTTTTGGTTTTCCAGCCTTTAGGCTTGTCTGTTAAGTTCACGTTTCCAAGCCTCTCGTTACATAATCTTTGAGAGAAAAGTATTTGAATAGCAAACTACTGGTTTTCAGTGGCTAAGCCAAGGCAAAACTGTATTGTAAATGGAAGGCTATGCATTTAGGTTAGAGGAAAAACTTGACTTAATGTTAGAAAATTCTATAGCAGGGTGAAGAAGAAGAGCTGCAGTGCTGCAGTTTCACTTCACCCTTCATACATACCTGATTCCACTAATTAAGCTTCTCTTGGCTCAAGCCACTTGTGTCTCTTGATGCAGGGATGGACCAAAAAACTGGAGCCCTCCAGGAATTTGGACCTTTGCTTACTCTTTTTCTATACCTACTCAACTTGTTATAACATTAACACACGTAGCCAGATACAGTAATGTGAAATAAAACCAACATTTATCATGTTTTGACTCGAGTACATGAGCAGTTTTGCTGTTGTTTGTTTTTTTCTCTGTTAATTGGAATTTTCTCCACAAGATGGTTTCATTTTGTCTAAACCTCACAATGTTTTATATGCCTTCAGTAGAACGATCGTCACTACATCTAGACTGAAGCTCTCTTGTCTGATCGTTGCTTTCATTCTAATTCTATTTTTATATTTACTTTTATTATTTATTAAGATATTTAGAACGTCTGTAAATTAAAGAGTATTTCTTTTTCATTTGTTATTTTATTTAGTTGTGTTTGGGTTTTTTAGTTAGATTATATATATATATATATATATATATATATATATATATATATATATATATATATATATATATATATATATATATATATATATATATATATATAAACAATGCTTCGTTTTTTTACCCTTTATTGAGGTTTTAGTGTTCAAACATATAACGTATGTATATACATACGTTATATGTTTGAACACTAAAACCTCAATAAAGGGTAAAAAAACGAACCATTGTTTTTTTATCCTTTATAGTTGCTTTGGGCACTGACCTTTACAAAAAACTAAGTCCTCAAGGCATCCAGTGCTAGACCCCAAAACATATTATAACATCCACCATGCTTTACATGTTCATTCAGCACCTTGTTTCATTGGTCACAACAAAATAGTATATTACATAATATGTAATAAATATATAACAGTCAACAGTGACTCGAATAACAATGTTTTGCAATGAAGGTCAACAGAATGCCATCTCTAATCCCTAAAAAATCATCATCATCATCATCAGTGGCACCTCCTTTTCTACAATACAAATTGTATTAACTTATGATGTAGATGCCCTTTAGAAGTGTTTAGCCCAGTTTGAACTCAGGGATATTACCTTCTATATGCAAAACATAACTTATGCCAGTCACAAGTCCACACTTGACCCGTTCCACTCCTCTGCTGCTGGTTATGATGCTATTGGAGTCATGATGATATTTTCCATACTGTGCCTTCATTCTACCTCTGTTTGAACCTGCGGTTTCAGATGCATCCTATCAAGAGATTTGCTATGCCTCAAAACGTGCTTGAAAAAAAGAATATTGCGCTCTGACGGTAAATACAAAAGCTTCGGTGAGCACAGAGAGGGTGCTCTGGTAAATATCGCCAAGGTTTCAGTGTGAGCGTTTTTTTTACTCAGTCATCTAATCGTTTGCTTGTTAATGGCTCCCATGCGCTATCCTATGAACAAAGAAACGGATGAAGTGACATTTTTATATCCCAAATTATTCATTGCTTGATATCAGCACATGGGCTTTTAATGATTGCACCCTGATCTTTTGGAAGAAAATGGGAAGGTTTTTAGTTTGTGTTTATAGTTAAAAGACACATGTAAGCAAGTATATAATCCCAGGTTTTTGTACTTAGCTTCTTATCAAGATTCGGATGAAGAAAAATAATTCAATGACACAAAAAGATTATTATTGTAGCACAAGATTCAAAGAGCAGAGTCACCTAAAATTCAACCTTTTTTGATTGGGATTTTGAAGTATGAGCGATATATGGCTAATTTTGCAAATCAGCTTTGATGATGTTATGTGAATCTACAGAAAAAAAGGATCTTTCATTTTTTAAGGCTCTCTTTGCTGGACTATAATCTATATCTGTAGTCTATAATGCTCTGTAAACTTATCAGAAGTTTTGTCTTACACAATTTGTCAATATGATTTGTTCTGTAGAGTACATTAAATCAATACTGACTTCAACAATGACATTAATAGTATGTGTAAAATATTTGCTTCAAGAGATGAATGGTAAATTTGCTTATCAGTTCTGAGCATCCGTTTATTGTTTGCAATGTTAAGAAATTAAAACATAAAAATGGAATAGGTAATGGTTTTATATTAATGTCCTTTAACCATAAACGTATAGGAACATTCATTCATTCATCTTCATGTCGACTTTCTTCCCTTTCGGGGTCTCCACAGCGGAATGAACCACCAACTCTCTGGCATATGTTTTACGCAGCGGATGCCCTTCCAGCCACAACCCATCGCTGGAAAACATTCACACTATGGGCAATTGTTCTTACTCAATTCTCTTATTCCGCATGTCTTTGTTCTTGTGGGGAAACCGGAGCACCCGGAGAATACCCACACGATCACGAGGAGAACATGAGAACTCCACACAGAAATGCCAACCGACCCAGCCGAGGCTCGAACCAGCGACCTTCTTGCTGTGAGACGACCGTGCTACCCACTGCGCCACCGTAACGCCTGTATAGGAACATCTTAATTGATTGATCTCTCTTCTTGACATAAATCATTTATACACTTTGTATTTGCTTCTTTAAAACAAACAAAACATGCATACTGCAGAAAAAACTGAATAAAAATGAAAAACAAGTTTACAGACATATCAAGTGACTAATGTGTTTGTTTATCTTAGCTGTTCAACAACCCCACGACTGGCACAATTTATAACTTGTCAAAGATGTACAATAAAGCATTACTGAAAGCAAACAGTCATTGCTGTCAAATTCAATTAAATATCCACTTATTCAGGTTTGTAAGGACAAATTCAGTGGCGTGAAGAAAAACAACCCAATCTACCAACTAATTAAAACCAATAACCCAAATATTGCTTGATTAAAAGACTGAAGACCTGGTTTTATAAATCATTAGTTTTTAGTTCAAAGCTGAAACCTCCTGGCATCGATGGACAAACTCATTACATCAATAAGAGGACTGGAAGAAAAAAAAAAAAGAAATAATGCCAAAGGCAGATGATCACGACAAGGAGCTCAAGGCATTTGATCAATTTTACTTAAGCACTAATACGTCCACACAAGCAAGTTAACGATAAGGGACTCCTAAAGCCCGGACGTCCTTGTATCCCAACCCAAGAGGAATTAAGGTCTGTTCACAGATTCTCAGTTTAATGAAACAATAATGACAGTTTATTATGAGTGTAATTATAGTCTGGAAACGCTCGCTGAGTACAGAAAACAAAGCCCAAGATCACCACTCATACGGTTAAACAGACTCAACATATTTACAAAACCCTGTGATGTAAATGTTTTTGTTTTCTAAATAACTTGAATCAAAATGTGTTCCCACTTTTAGTTTAGGTTTGTCGTTGCATACAGCATTATTCAAAGCAAATCCTCAAGTTTTTATACTTTGAGATTAAAATATAAAAAAATGCATTACATTTAGTTCAAGGTGGATAAAATTAACAAACTATTAAATGTAAATGTAAATGATTTGGTAAATGAGGCCTAATAATGATCTGCTCCTGGAGTGTAAAGCTGACTTTCGGACAACTGCATTAATTAAATGTAAATATATAAATTAGTAAATAACATAACCACACCAAAAACCAAGCTACAGACTCGCGTTCTATGTCAGATGTTTAGGACATGTGCTCGATGATCTTTCAGAACCAATGACTCTATCTTAATGTCGATCATCTTAAACAAGCTCTAGGCAGGCTCTGTGTTCTGCAGTGTGTGGTAAAATAGCAGTCGGCTGTTAGACTGAGGCTTGTCTCTGAGATTACATTTTGGTGGAATGTTTCTTAATGGATCTTTGAAAAGCTGTGTTCACTGATTAAATTTTTTTCAGGACAAACTTTTAAGGCCTGATTGCAGCTCTGCCACAGAACGGTGTACACCATGCATCAGAATCTCGTCAACCCTTCATTTAAATTAATCAAGTCACCTCTTCAATCTCATTTTTGAGAGGAAATCAGAGTACTTGGAGGAAAATTCAAACATACACAGAGAGAACAATGACTCAAAATCGCTGCGTCTAAGCTATGTGGAAGCAATGATTAAACCATTTACCCTTTCTTTAAGGTTTTTTTCATATTGTATCTGTCAATGACAGTTCAAGTACAATCTATATATTTAATGACTTCAAGAAATTCAATCTTGTTTTAATAAGCAAGATTTTGCATTTGTCATATGACAGATTTTTTTAATAACGCATACATTTCATAAAAACCAGGTTAATGCAATGGTGGTGTTTGCACTGGTGTGTAAAGCCCAGCTCACAGTTCTGAATCAGGGGTTTATGTTAGGGCTGAATTATTGTTCTTATGTGGAGAATAATTGAATTGGTATTATTTTTATCCAATTTTGAGGTAGTGATTATGATGAAATAATCTCTCAGAGACACCTCTGGGTTTCAGCAACTGCCTGAATCAAAAGAAGGCCTGAGCTGTCCTCATTCAGTGTTCTGAAATTCAGAACAATTCCCACAAAATATCATTGTTTTTTTATTCTGGAAGATGATGTTGTGAAGTACCTTAGTTTTAAAGTAAGATATTGTTTTTAGTTACGAACATGTGGATTTCATGATGCTTTTACTCCATCCATTTACATTTGACGTCTACTTATCTAACTGCGCAAACATATGCATATATGCTAAATATAGTCTAAATAATAACTTGTACAATCTAACAATTGGTAAGAATCTGATGACAGTCCTGCAGGTGGTCTCATCTTCCTTCTCTTAGCACCATCAGTTCAAACCACTTGTCCAGATCTACTCCTGAAGAGCCTCAGCTTTGCACAGTTGAGTTAGAACTCCAGTCAGTCGAAGAAGAGCAGCTCAGGTGAGATCAGGAGTGTTTGATGATGTTTGAATAAAAATATTCAGGGCTGCGACACTCCAGGACCTAATTTGGAGAACAACCTAAGCTTGAAATGTTTTGGAGAAACTGTTGTGGGATTCCTCAAATCAAGTACGCTTGTGCATAGCTGATGCTGCACTGGCCTGCAGGTGGAAGCGAAAGCAATTTCACTCTATATAATGACCTATAAGCATATATGGGTCTGCACCATCAATTATTCAGCTGGCGCGAAGTGAGAGGTTCATTTCTGGTTCAGTGGAGCCCCATTTTCACACTAAATCCAGAAATAAGATTTTGGATCGCACCCAAATGTGAATTCAGTGAGACATGTGGAGGTGTTAATGCGGTGAAGGCTCGTCGAGGAGAAGCATTTCTTCGGTATGTATAATTCAGCAAATAAACACCAGCACTAAACCTTAGAAAATAAATGAGTTCAGCTTGTGTTGAGAGCTCATGACAGTACTTTAGTCTCTGAGCAAGGTGCTACTTGTAATGCTATTAAGATCAAGTGCTTTTGTCTTACTGCTGGAATGTGAAATAACACTAATGCTACCTAATAAGGGATTTTCCATTATGCTCCAATAATTCTCATGGATCATTGGATCAATTTCAAACCACATGCAATCAACTATGCTGGGATTATTTAGAAAAAAAAGGTGTCAGAAAGAGTCTGATTTCATCCTGGAAAATGGACAATAATCTAAAAAATATAATGAAGAGAGAGGTTTAAATTTTAAACCAGGAAACACAGGATAGTATGTTTACTGCATTTTTTTGTTTTTGTTAATAATTCTTTTAGAGAGAGTCCAACAGGGAGCAACCTCCGGGTTATTTTGAAGGGTTACATTTTAAATCAAATATTATCTAACTTAAAAAAGACTTGCAAGAGAAATAACTTTAGATGAACTGAGGGTTAAGTTCAAAGTTTAGCCGACAACACATATTCAAATAAAAAAAAATGCACTGTAACAAACTGCTGTAATTTTTACAACACACTTCTACAGAAAATGTTTTGTTTTCACATTTCACACGTGTTTATTATAATTTGAAATGCATTATAGGTTAAAACAAGAGTTAAATTTTAACTGTATATTTACTGTACTCAGTATAAAGGTAAGAGGTATTTTCACTGTAGAGCTTGCTCTTGTACAACAACGTATTATGTTGCAAACTAAAATGTCAAATATTGTGATTAAAATAGTCAATCTAAGCTTTTACAAGATGCAATTTATGCACATCTACCACAACAGGAGTGCCAGCCCTGTACGTCTGAGAGTCTTATATGAAAACTGTAGATGAACATTTATTTCTTAAGAGTTTTGTTGTATTTTATTTAAAGCTTTTATTAACTTCATCTGCAATTCAGACCATAATTGATCAATACATGATCTGACTGAGGCACATGTCTTTTCAAAACTCAGAGACAGATTGTCTATCCAGATTGAACTTGGTATTCACAGATTGAACTTGGTATTTGTAGTGACAAAATAATAATGTAATTGAAGAGCTGAAAAAATTGACACGCGGAAGGCAAGCAATTCTATTTTGTGTACAGATCAGTGTCGCAAAACAATCTCTGGAAACTTGTTCAACTCCAATGAGCCAGTGCCTGTGTATTTATTTGTTTTAACAACTTGGATCTTGTTCATGAAGATCATATGTATTGCCGCTTTTGACGTTTTGGTGAACCTGAGCTCTTGTTGGGAAAATCTTCTTTCTTTTCTCTTGCTGTGTTTTCTCATAAGCTCACGAGTTCGCTGACATAGAATTAGGTCAGAAAACTCAAGCATATGTGGCGAGATTAAGATAAGCGTACTGGGTTTAAGATAAACTCTCTGTTAATTATTAGCTGTAAATTGTTTAACAATATTATTTTGTCATCTATTTTACAGAAATGAACAATTATACAGAAATGTATTTGTCATTTACATGTAAAAATTAAATATCAGAAATGTAAATGTATTGTTTTAACTTTTTTGCCAGCTAATGCCTGTACATTCAACATCTGTTTTTACAGAACTTCATTTTGAAGCCTCTCCCTTTGTTTAGCATGAGGTTTATGACTAATCTGATGTAAAAACAGTGGAAAAGCATCAATAACGTTTTCATTGGAACAACATTAAAGTGGCAAAAGTAACTTAATTTTAATTTAGTTTTGGTCAGCATTAACTGTAATAAAGTTTTTTTTAAGTACAAATGTTTATATTGGCCTCAAACACCTCGATGACGCACATTCAAGATAAAACAATTCTTAGACACATCGCACCACAGCGAACTGTTACACCCTGCAGCGCTGCGTCTCAGATACGAGCCGGCCCAGGGAACCTGAAAGTGTCTTTTGATGCATGTCTTTTATTTTGAACTTGTAGAACCTGAGAGCTGGATAAAAGTCGTCTCACAGAGTGGCTTTGAGCTCATGTGGAAATATCCAGTCTGCTGCACAGAGGTTAAATGTTAGCTGCCACTCAATAGCGGTGTTTACACAGACACCTTTTACATTAAACAGAATAGAAAATAACCCCACAGATGAATCCAATAAGACTGCACAACAAAACACTGTCACAGCCTCTGGACCTCAACAATTCGGCTTTTATGTGTGTCATTACGGCTCCATAAATTATAACATTTCTGCTAACATTTCTTTAAGATCAAATTTGCTGCACACAAAAGACACTACTGATGATGATTGTTTAGACATACTAAAAAAATAATTTAATAATTTATATTGTCATATAAAGCAAAGTGTTTTAACTAGCGCTATTTATTAATTGTTTATTAGAAACATTATTATTTAAGCATACAAATTAAGTCTTGTAGTGTTTTTTTAGCCAGTGTTACACTGAATGGTGTTAATTGAACTCACATGCTGTTACATAATAAACGAGGTCAGTGAGGGTCACACTAGTAGTGTTAATTTAACACTCTGCTTTTGCTGCAACGTTGTCAACGTATACATTTTATTGATATAAAATTTATAAATAAAACCTCTGGGAAACATATGAACATTTGAATTACAGCATTTTCTTTTTTGACAGAAAATGTTGAATTGTGAAAAAAATTGTGTATGTTATTTTTATTGCCATGACATTAAGTACAAGTTTGAATATTTTGGGTATAGCATAGCAAATTTCATCTGGAAACTATTAATTTTCATTTTGCGAACAAAGCATGCCTGGCTTTGGCTCCTGTATGATTTATCTGACTCAGTACCATATCAGTTTTTACGATCATGTTTCAAGGAATTTACATTCACCTGATAATTCTTAATTTGAAGCCATATTGATATGACTGTTCCCATACAGAAAAGTAGTAGGTCTTCCAAAATATTCTTCCATACACCTGTGCCACACAACTTCTGCAGTCCACAAAGTGTTAAAAGGAGATTATGCTTGCAGCTAGCCCTGAATCCACCTTCTTCATCATGATAACCCTTTTGTCCTATTGTGTCTAAGCAAGCTCCGGATCTGTTGGCCCAGCCATTGGATGCGTATTCCTCCACACATTATCATTCAGCCTCAGCCTGACGCTCTTGTTCTTTGAGAGAGGAGAGAGAGAGGAGAGAGAGAGATAAGAGGGAGAGAGAGAGAGAGAGAGAGAGATAGAGAGAGATAGAGAGAGAGAGAGAGAGAGAGAGAGAGAGACGAGAGAGAGAGAGTAGAGAGATGGAGAAGGGAAGAGATTGCAGAGCTCGCTTAGAGGCGCTGGCTTAGATAGTAGAGAGAGCAGAGATCACCCCCAGGTGAATATTAGCACAGAAAAGTGAAATATAAATAAAACTCATTATCATATCAGCCACAGGGATCTAAGCATGAGAAATAAGTAGTGGCTTTTGTAAAACAATGTAATTTGCATGATGTGAGTTGCATTATCATGTTGACAGGTTTCATTGAAGTAAAATAAAAACCCTTTTAAAGTGTGAAGTTTAAGGTGTTGTGCAGAGTTGTGCCCTGGTAACACCTTCCAGGTAATCAGTGAGGTGGGAGAGCACTGCTGAAGCTTTTTTGGTGTGATAAAAAAGAGCTCACTGGCAAGAGAGCAGCTGACTTTAATAGATAGAGCACTCTTGGGCTGCAGCAAGAGAACCATCACTTTTGCTCTCCAAGCTGATCTGAATTTTTTTTTTGTTTTTTGTTAAACAGATAGAAACACAGACAAAATCACTTTACTGTAATCTGTTTCATTCTCATTTTACCAAAACGTCACTGCAATTGGGATCTATTCTGTTCACTTTTCACTGAATAAATTCAGTTTTGATGAAAACAAAACAGGAACAGTACGCCTAATGATTCCTTCTAAAATGTCAGATATAAAAAATATTGAGAGCTCATAAAAGAATGCCTGGGTAGAAACTGCGCTATAAAACCTAATTACACTCCACAAAAGCAGTCTCTTCCATTTAGAATGAAAAGAAACCCAGAGCAATAACAGGCATGCCATTAACAATTAGTCTCCACTGCACCTAATTAGACAGAGGAGATAAAAAAAACAGGTTCTAAATTTAAACTGTTTTCCTCATAAATCCCATGAGGCTTGAAATGCTGGGAAAATAGCATATAAAGACCGACAGCATCGAGGGATAGTTCATGACTGGCCATCCAGTAGAAACGCAGGGCTATGTCTGCTGCTTAATGGTAATAAACTTCGCCGGCTGAACTCAAAGGAGGTTACGAACGTCCACAAGAGCCCTGCGGATAACAATCCCCAAATGGTCATGCAGCCTACAGAAATATTCAATTGGGGAAATGTCTTCAATTACATTTCATCTAATGTCTGTGTACTTCGCTGAGCAGAGATAAAGCTTTTTGTTAGCATTGTAAATATTTTATAAATCATTCAGTATGACATGGAACTGCGCTAGGAAACCGTTTTACTGGGATATACTGAAGTAAAAGAAGAAAATAAAATATATCTTGCTCAAGGAATACAATCAAAGTTTAAAGTTAAGCAAATTACAGGGGAGGACCCAAATGCAGTAAGTACAAAGGTTTATTAACTAAAAACTAGAGAAGCACCGTCTTCTGGGTGTCTGGAAGGAAAACCACAACTTGAACAACTAAAGGAGGAGAAGATAACTGAGGAGGCAGGTAGACTAAGAATACGCTTAACCACACATGCAGCAATATGAACTAATAACTAATAACGAATCAATAACTAATAACGAGGAGCAGCTAAGAGCAAAGGAAACGAGGAGAGAGAGAGCACTTTCGTACATGCTCTTGAAGGTTACTGTAACGTTTACGGTGTCATGTAGTTGATTATGTCTTTTAAAAGCACACTATAAAACAGAGATGTTAATATCGTCGAGGACTATGGCTCTAAGCTCAGATATTTAGCTGTCTTTAGCTGTATCAAGTATTTTTTTAAAAGGTTCCCATATACCAGTTTTACTTGAACCAAATCTATATAATTTAATAAATAATTCAAACAAGATCGATGCTATTTAATCAAAATTTCAATAAATAAATCAAAGCTTTATTTGTAAAGCACTTATACACTGAAAAAAATGCACTCTTGGAACTAGAAAAAAAACTCAAATAAAGTTAAACTCTTCCTATATCAAGCAAAAAAATCTGCCAATGGGGTAAGCAAATTTGACTTGGCAAGATTTCTTAAAATGAGAAAAAAATTCTAGCTGGTAAATAGACAAAAACTCTCAAAACAAGACTTTACAAATTGTAAAACTGCACTGAAACTAGAATATTTCAACTTGTATCTAGTCTCTAGTGGTCTTAAAACTAGACAATCTGTCTTAAAACTAGAATGTTTTCTCTTTTATTTAAGACTAACTTAGAAAATTTAGTATTAAAATAAGTATATACGACCTTAAATTAAGAACGTTTGTGGTTAATTTTAGTTCTTAAAGTAGAATATGGGTTCTTAAAACTAGAAATTCTAGCTTAGAATTTTAATTTTAAATAATTGTATTATATATTATTTAGGCCTATTGATGTATTATTAGACATTACAGTTCAGATAGGAGAGAGGAAGAACACTTAGCAGAGCTCTGGGGAGAAGATCAGTGAAGGACCAGAGCTGGATTTGAACCAATATAAACCAGCTATATAAAACTAAAAGAGAAAACATTCTAGTTTTAAGACAGATTGTCTACTTTTAAGACCCCTAGTGACTAGATACAAGTTGGAATATTCTAGTTTCAATACGTTTTGACAGCTTGGAAAGACTTGTTTTGAGAGTTTTTGTATTTTCTCAAGATCCAACAGCTTATGTTACCAGCTAGAAGTTTTGGCTAATTTTAAGAATTCTGACCAACTCAAATTTGCTCGCCCCATTAGCAGAATCTTTTGCTTGATCTAGGAAGAGTTCATCTATATTTGAGTTTTTTTTTCTTGTTTCAAGAGTGCTTTTTTGAAGTACAAATCTCTTCCATCAAAGTTAGAACACAACTGGACGGTTATTATGGTTTGGGGTATTGATGATTTATTTATGGTGTAGATCCTTTTTCTTATTTTTTTCACAAACATTTGAATCTTATTTCAAGAAATCAAATGTTCTTACCTTTACTTGATCTAGACTAGAACTAGATTTAAGATTTTTTTTCTTGTTCCAAGATGCATGCTTTTAACCAGTATTTAATATTGATTTCTTAAAATAAAATATCAGTAACGTTCTTGATATAAGAATATGTTGAGTCAAAAATTCTTGTTTTAAGATTCTTGTTTTAAGATCAGTTGCAAAATCGACAACTTGTTTCACATAGTTTCTTAATTCAAGAAAATAAATGACCAGAATAAGATTTTTTTTCTCCTCAAGAAAATATAAGTGTTATTTTCTCAAAATAAGCAAAGTAATCTATACCCAAAAGGTTTAAATTAGAAAATTCTTCCAAAAATAAGAAAATCAAGATTTTCAATCTAATTTTAAGCATTTTCAGCTTTGCTTAAAATTCATTTTTTGCAGTGTACATAACATGACAGTTAGCCAGAATTCTTTCACAATTATACACAAAAACTAACTTTAAACACATAAAGATGGAAACGAGAAGCAAAAAGGTAAAACAGAGCATAAATACAGCCTCTGTGTCAGCACATATTTATGAGCCAAAAGCCTCCCTGAAAATATGTGCTTTTAGCTTGCTTTTAAAAAGTGATATGATGGAAATTGTTCTCAATTCTAACGGAGTTTGTTCCAGAGTCTAGGCCCAGCTACACTGACAGACAGCTTGCCAAACTGCTTCTAATTATTCCTAGGCACAATAACTTAGACTTTGGTTAATACAATTGTAAAAGGTCACACAGATAGCACAGAGCTAGTCCAATGGATGGGTTTATAAACTAAAACCTTAAACTCAACTCTAAAACTAACAGGCCGGCTACATTTTGGACCAAGTGCAGACAATGTAAACTTGTTTGTTGTTGACATAATCAAGCCATGAACTAATAAATGCACAATAAAAGCATACATTGTCTTTACCAAATCATGTTGATAAAAAAAAGCGGTTTATTTTTGCCAGCAACGTAGTTTTCAAAAACTAGATCTCACAATGAAAATATTCTGCTCCTCCATCTTTAAGCCTGAGTCTATAGTTTAACTATCAAATAAGTCAATGTTTGTTTGCAATGCAATGGCATTGCCTCCATGCCTCGGGGGCAATGAAGAGCTAAAGATAATACACAATACTTACTCTTGTTTCAGTGGAGAAAGTTATCAGGTTGTTTGCTTGGTTGTTATCAGTTATCATTGCTTGTTGTCCATCAAGCAAATATTAATAGAGTCTAGTTCCTTCGTACTTTCTGAATGAACAGGGAGATAAAGTTGTAGGTCGTCTGCAGAAAATGTGATTGCTAACTGTAGGCTTCTGAATAATTGAACCAAGTGCTAGCATTTACAGTTTGACGAAAAAGTATGTGAACCCTTTAGTATTACAAGGAGTTTTCCATGAATTGGTCATAAAATGTTTTCTGATCTTCATCAAACTCACAAATATAGAAAAACAAAGTCTGCTTAAAATAATAATATTCACACACACAAAAGGCATGTTTTTACAGCGCAGGGTGGAAAAAATATGTGAACCCCTAACTTAATGACTTTTCCAAGAGCTAGTTGGAGCCAGGAGTGAGCCCAATCAGTGTGATTATATTAGATGTGCTGCTGAAAGCTGTCCTACCCTTTAAAAATACACCTTAGGTGTGGGTTTACTAGATTCACAAAGTACTGCCTGAAGTAAGCTATGACTTGCAGAAAAAGGCTCTCGATCAGGAAATGTTAATTTACATCAAGCTGAAAAGCTATACACAAGTATCTCCAAAATTCTGAATTTTCATGGTAAGGCAGACTGTTATGTTATGTTATCTTATGTTATGTTATGTTATGTAATGTTATGTTATGTTATGTTATGTTCAATAAAAAACAGGAAAACATACTATTTTTGTGTATTCTTAATTTAAGCAGACTTTGTTTTTCTATATTTGAGAGTTTGGTGAAAATCAGAGCACCTTTTATGACCAATTCATGCACAACTCCTTGTAATCCTAAAGGGTTCACATACTTTTCCTTGCAACTGTAGAACAAACACAGGGCTCTAAGGGACCTCAGAAGTGCTCTAGGATAAATTGTCAATCACAACAGAGAAAGAACTCTCGGTTAGATAAGACTGAAACCACTTTAACACAGTCTAATCTAGACTAAGTGCTTGATTAGAATGGAGTGATCAACAGTGTCGAAAGCTGTATTACCAGCAGCAAAGGTTCATTTACATCCAGAAAAATAGACAATTCAAGTAGTTTTGCTTGGTCCATGTTCACAATTAATTATGGTTCATGACTGGGCCAAGTCTTTCTTGTTGGGCCAAAGATGGGCGCACATGGGCCATGACTGGCTGTAGGCTTAGAATAAACATAGAACTTAATGTCTGGCACATGTTTTCTGTGCTGCATTACAATCATAACACATTTGGCAGACTCAGACTGTTTATCCACTGCGGGTTGAATCTGATCTACCAGTGAAATGGCAAAATTTTGACAGCCATATTTAATACCTGCATAGACTTATGCTTAAAGCACCCTCAGAGGTACCAAACTACTAGCCAACTTTGGGTACACTGTTGCTCTCTTGCACTTCTCTTGGTACTCTGTAGCCAAGACTTCTTCCTCTCGTATGTCTCTTGGATGCCCTGCTTCGTGTCCAGCACGATGTACAGTCTCAGTGTGGTGTGGAGAACCAATAAAAAATCAATGCTTTCACATCATGCTTTATATATATATATATATATATATATATATATATATATATATATATATATATATATATATATATATATATATATATATATGTATGTATGCATGTACATATAGATGCTCAGGTGCTCCAGCTGCTAAGATTATCAAATCATTGAATCTATGATGTTGTTGCAATTTTTTCATGTTACTGTAGGTATTCCGGCAATTTAATGTAATATTTTGTTTATGTACAAGTCTACAGTCTGTGTACACCTTGAGAACTTGAATAAGTTTTTCTCCCTATCCCTCCTTTGAACATTTTCTTTAGTACATTAAGTTAAAAGGTTTATTAAAAGCATAACAGCTTGCTTGCAAGCCATGCTGACTTCAAAGTCAACCCCCCTTCTGGGCTAACAAGCTATTTTGCCTTCTAAAATGTTTCCATAAACAGAGGAGCTAGAAAATAAAGAGAGGACCTGCTGCAGTGCATGTAATGACATCAAAGTCCTAACAAGTGGTCTCCTTTGAAATACACTCATAATGTTAACCACTCCTGCTTTGTGAGGGCCTAGACTAAATAAAACCTCTGGTCAAAAACTATATTCAAAACAATAATGAAAGAGCACATGCACGGGCCAATGAGCAACTCCAACCTTTCTTTTTACAGATAACAATAAAGCCTCTTAGCAGGCAGCCGCAAATATTCCGAAGACATCATGCAGTCCATTTAAAGGCCAACAAATTAAAGAGAGAGCCTGTACACCCTTTCTTCATTAAATCCTAAAACCTTGTAAATGTTGAACAGACTGTTGCCGGGTATGCAGCACATTGGCCAATTACAGAGCACAGCGCACCTTCAGAGGCCATTTTCATTTGGCAAGATATTTCGCCATACTGCCTAGCTAAGTTGTATCTCGCTAACCTTCAGACTGCTAGACCTGAGAGTTTGTTTGACACTTGGCAAGGGATTGACTGACATGGCAGTGGACGGTATGGCCATATGGTGCTGTTGGCTTTAATAAGCAGTTGGAAAGCACCCTTCCATTTTCACCTTCCCTTAACAGTGAGCGAACAGTTTGTATGCAATGATTAGTTGATGTTTTAAGACATTTTTTTAGAAAGGCTAATGTTTATTTTGCCAATATCTGCCTTGAGACAACTCTGCTGTGTGAAGGTGTTTGGATCAACTCTTTGCTCCTGAGTGTTTCTCAACAGAAGAGCACATGGGGTCCAGTGATGTCTTGTGGACCTGTTTGTTGTTATCCAGGTACATTCATGTACGGTCGATTTATGTTGAGTCTCTTCCAGCTCATGTTTCGACTCAAGTATGGGCAGACGCAGGAGATGTGACATCACAGCGAACGTTGATAATCAGCAACACACCTCTAATGCACCCTGAATCATGATGCTGAATAGTTTTAACTCATAAATATACCAAATCTGGTTTTTAAACTAAAACATAACTTGACATGTTGAGGAGAGCCAGAAGATATCCCTTCTTATTATATTCCAATATTAAAATTTTATGTTAAAAACAAGAGATAATCAATTGGTTTCTTCACTGAATCGAAAAGTACATTTGCGATATTAAACATGCACATTTTAACAGATATCTTTTAAGACGATTATTTTGTAACCTTGCTGGCTGTTACGGCCCCTGCCGTTTTGCAGCGTTTCCCATTTATTTTCTGTCGCCTGCTTGTGCGCGCGCCCGTGCGCGCTTCTGCTTATTCCTCCAGGTGACTCCAGCTGTCCCCTGATTCGCCAGTTGGGACGCCGATCAGCAGCGAGGAGGCGGACCACTTCGGCTCGTTTGCGAATCAGCGGCGGCAGCTGGAGTTGAAAAGGAACGCGCCGACACCTGTACAGCAGCGAGGGCTCTACGGAGTCCTTGACTCATGCGGCGTGGAGAGAGTGGCTCCACTCGGTTGCCGCCCGTTTTGTTCGTTTGTGCTCCCTTTTTGTTTCCTTCCATTGATGGGAGAGCGAGGGCTCTACGGAGTCCTTGACTCATGCGGCGTGGAGAGAGTGGCTCCACTCGGTTGCCGCCCGTTTTGTTCGTTTGTGCTCCCTTTTTGTTTCCTTCCATTGATGGGAGAGCGAGGGCTCTACGGAGTCCTTAGCTCACGCGGCGTGGAGAGAGTGGCTCCACTCGGTTGCCGCCCGTTTTGTTTGTCCTTGCTCCCTGTGTTTGCTTTCGTTTATGTTGCCATTTGAGTTCACTTCTGTTACCTACTCGGTGTGTCACGTTCGTTGTCTTCTGACTTCCAGGGTCTCAGAGACAGCTTAGAATGTCACGTGACATACATTCTGCACGTAGGCTTATTTCTGTTATACACACTAGTTTAGCGGTGTGCGCCAGGTTTGTTTATTGTATAACTTCCTAGTTAGGGTAGATTAGTTCTAGCTTTGTGTATGTTATTTAGTTAGCTTAGAATTGTCTGCACTTTCTAGTTAGTTTATGTTTTGTTTTACCTGGCGTCCCTTAGTCTCTGCCCCTGGAGTGTGTGTATTTGTATTTGATTTATTTTACCCTTGGCAACACCAGTTCTGTTAATTAAAGCACATTTGATTTGTAAAGTTATTGTTTGTGTCCTGTTGTTCCCGTTTTCATTTCTGTTCCTCCACCTTTTTGTTACACCCCGACCCTAGACACCACCACCATTTTGGGGTCGTAACAAAGTGGGGGCTCGTCCGGGATATCTCTTAATGATCCCAAAATTGGTGGAGTGCAGTTTTGTCTGTGTGGAGCAATTTTGGGTTCAGTGTGCTTTATTTTGTGTTTTGGGAGCTTGTCTGCTTTGTTTGTGGCATTTCCTTTGTTCTCAGCTCCTGACTTGAGGTGTGGGAGAGAATTGCCACTATGTTTTCAGCAGACATTCATTTAGTTTGAGCACTTTGTTTTTGTGTGTGGACCAATTATTTATGGGTGCTTTTGTTAAGGACCTATGTGCTAGCCTCAGTGAGGTTTTGCTGAAGCACATTCGTTTGAGGTCCTAGCATCTTTTTGGTTCACTTGTGTTTAGTTATTTTTCTCCCTTAATGTTCAGTTAATTGGTGCTTCGTTCAGGGCCTATGTGCTAACCTTTGTAATGAGGTTTCGTTGAGCACATTTGGTGAAGGTCCTAGCACCATTGTTTTGTGTTTGTGGTGTTTTTTTGTCAAAGACTAGCGTGCTTAATTCTAAGTACTTTGGATTGCAGTCTTATCACCACTTTGTTTTAAGTCTATTTTGTGTGCGTATTTGTTAGTGTTTATTCTTTTGAAGTTTGTAATTATGTTTAAACACTTTTACGCACTTTGGGTGTCGGGTTCTTTTAGTTCAACCTTCCAATAGGATGTTGTTTAATTTGGAAGGTTGATTTTAAGGGGGGGAGTGTTACGGCCCCTGCCGTTTTGCAGCGTTTCCCATTTATTTTCTGTCGCCTGCTTGTGCGCGCGCCCGTGCGCGCTTCTGCTTATTCCTCCAGGTGACTCCAGCTGTCCCCTGATTCGCCAGTTGGGACGCCGATCAGCAGCGAGGAGGCGGACCACTTCGGCTCGTTTGCGAATCAGCGGCGGCAGCTGGAGTTGAAAAGGAACGCGCCGACACCTGTACAGCAGCGAGGGCTCTACGGAGTCCTTGACTCATGCGGCGTGGAGAGAGTGGCTCCACTCGGTTGCCGCCCGTTTTGTTCGTTTGTGCTCCCTTTTTGTTTCCTTCCATTGATGGGAGAGCGAGGGCTCTACGGAGTCCTTGACTCATGCGGCGTGGAGAGAGTGGCTCCACTCGGTTGCCGCCCGTTTTGTTCGTTTGTGCTCCCTTTTTGTTTCCTTCCATTGATGGGAGAGCGTGGGCTCTGCGGAGTCCTTGACTCATGCGGCGTGGAGAGAGTGGCTCCACTCGGTTGCCGCCCGTTTTGTTCGTTTGTGCTCCCTTTTTGTTTCCTTCCATTGATGGGAGAGCGAGGGCTCTACGGAGTCCTTAGCTCACGCGGCGTGGAGAGAGTGGCTCCACTCGGTTGCCGCCCGTTTTGTTTGTCCTTGCTCCCTGTGTTTGCTTTCGTTTATGTTGCCATTTGAGTTCACTTCTGTTACCTACTCGGTGTGTCACGTTCGTTGTCTTCTGACTTCCAGGGTCTCAGAGACAGCTTAGAATGTCACGTGACATACATTCTGCACGTAGGCTTATTTCTGTTATACACACTAGTTTAGCGGTGTGCGCCAGGTTTGTTTATTGTATAACTTCCTAGTTAGGGTAGATTAGTTCTAGCTTTGTGTATGTTATTTAGTTAGCTTAGAATTGTCTGCACTTTCTAGTTAGTTTATGTTTTGTTTTACCTGGCGTCCCTTAGTCTCTGCCCCTGGAGTGTGTGTATTTGTATTTGATTTATTTTACCCTTGGCAACACCAGTTCTGTTAATTAAAGCACATTTGATTTGTAAAGTTATTGTTTGTGTCCTGTTGTTCCCGTTTTCATTTCTGTTCCTCCACCTTTTTGTTACACCCCGACCCTAGACACCACCACCATTTTGGGGTCGTAACACTGGCTGAATCTTTATTTAAAATAAATAATTGTACATGTTTGCATAAAACAATCAATTAAATTCATCATACCACTGGGCAAACGAATCGATGGAGTATTTGACAAAACATTTCTACTAAGAGCAGATTACATTGATTATCAGTTTAACAGTGTATATGTTGTTATCTTTATTGGTTATTCACTCCTAACATTTGGATCCCGTGATCTGGTTTAAGCTGTTTCTTCTAAAGATCTGTCCTCATTGAGCGGGCTGATTGAGTTCTCAGAAGTCTAAAAGCTTGTAATAGAATCTCATTTTATTCCTCTGGACATCTTGTGGTAGGATGAATGCATGGATGTGTTGGTTAGCATATGCAACTGTTCATGGTTTAAGCCTACTTTGTTACTGTGTTGTTGGAGCCAATTCAGAGGATAGTTTGACATCAAATTATGATATACAAAATAATTTTTTTTTTATTGTATTCATTACCGGTTAAAAGTTTAGTGAGGTCACGGTAATCCTAACTGTTAATTGATAATGAGGTCTCCCAGAAGCTTTATAGAAAAAAAATTATTCATTATAAAAAAAACACCCACAACATTTTCGATACATATAATAATGTATTTTTTGTAGCATTATTAGTTTTTTATCTATTTTTGTCTTTAACATCTATTTGTCTTTTGGTCTTTGGCCAAATTGGTACAAAGGCAAACGCTAGATGGTCTTAAGTAATGTGATTAATATAATTGATATAACTGCTGAGAAAATGTCTTATTCTATACTTGTTTTATTTAAAATAAGTCTGCAAGCTTGTTGATGATCAAGAAACTGCTCAATTCTCAAAGCCATCAGTCTGAGACCCAAATGACTAATGGAGAGAGACTGAGAAAGAAATCTCAATGGAAAACAAAATTAATATTAAACAATAAGAGCAGAAAGAGACTTAACTTTCTTCAGGAAGTGAGCTTCTGCCAAACTTGCAGTGCAGAATTGGAAATTTGAAATCAAAACTTCTAAGCTGCACTTAAATTGGTGTTTTTTGTCTCCTTGTTTATTTTAATGTTAAGCCATTGCATTGATTGAAAAATATAATGTAGCTGGTTTTCAATCCAGCTGGTATACAACTTTGTAAACGTCTGCATTGAATTTGCTCAGGTTGATTTGCACACACTTTAGGCCAATTTTCTCAAATCTGCCCAATTTCACTAAAGAAATTCTTCATTCAAACAATTTGACACTAAAAAGCTCCGAGTCAATGCGTCCTTAAGGCAATTTTCTCAAGGGACTCCAGGACCCACAATTTTATTCTGTTAAATTGTACAATGTGTATGGCTTTGGGAAGAGCTGAGCATCTCTAAAGCTGTTTAAAGCTCAGACTAGAGTCTACATGCACACATGAGATCCTCTTATACACAGCAATGAGTCTGTGTTTACAAATATCCATTTCAAAAACATGTGTGTCAAGCACCAAAAACATCTCATTCAGACAACTTTGTTAATCATTCAGTGGTTTCAATACTCTAAGCTTTACAGATTTAACACCTGTGATGATCCACATTTTACTGCTTCATAACACTTTCATATAAACCAAATATGAAATGAAAGTTTTTTTTAAAAAGCTGCTACAATTCTAAATTCTTCAGAAATGACTCACTAGCTTTGATAAGAAACTGTCTAGCACACATGCCGCGAGGTCACAGGCACTTTCATTTGACCCTTCGTATCTACACGAACACTTGTGTCAGGGTTTGCTAGTTCTGAGCTATCGCTGCTGGCTCATTTATATCTTCCAGGATGTCTATCCTATCTCTACAGCCTTCACCACATGAACAAAAACCTTAACTAATTGACTCTTGACTGAGCTGATCGCTGGAGATCAGCTAATTATCTTTTAATGTGCAAATACTGGAAACTCATTAAAAGTGGATCAACCTAGCAACCAGCACTAGGAGACAGATGTGGCGGTGTTACTGTGTCAAGGCCAGCTTAATTACACACACTCCGACGCTTGCCGAATATCTATTTATTCGGAATTGAGAAAATCAACTAACAGCCTTAAATTTGAATATTATATTTATATTTAGGGATTTCCTATATATTCTTAAATCTATTTAGTGAGATATGCATCTGTTTATTTGCAGAAAATGAAAATTAGGACATGTTAAGAGGCTTCAGCAATGGAATTATACAGGTCCGTTTAAGCAAGGCAAACCAAACTGATGTAAACTTCTTTAGCATCCAATCTAGTAAATATTGGTAGGTTTTATGTGGTAGCGTGTGTTGCAAACTTGAGATCTGAATACTTGAAACAAATTTATGACCAACAAAGCTGATCATTTCTTTACCTGACAGAGTTTGTTTTTCAGAAATGCTAAGAGTATAGCACTGTCAGATGAGAGTTTTCTATCTCAGTGTTCCTGAGATACTTTTTAATTCACTATAATCATTCAACTTGTTTATATAACATTGTTATCCGTTCCAGTTCTGGCTTACTTTTGCTGGATCCATGTCTCACAATGAATACAGATACAGAGATAACTGACCCAAGCACAGCCAAGGAATGATTCTTCTTTGCAGCATTAAAAACCTTAAAATCTCTGCCAGACTCTATAAGATGAGGAATATAAGTGAAAAAACTTGAATGTTTTCTCAGACTTTTATCTCACTATCTATACTTCGCTAATGCAGACATTTTGCAGACAATAATGCAGGACTAAGTTGTTAACATTTTGATTAACCATGTGAATGATGCCATTTGTACCTCTAAAACTAGTGTAAAATTATATAAAAACACATTACAAGTTGCTGTCATGGTTGTAGACAAGGATTTTAGGGGCGTGGCTTATTTTGTGACTCCGCCCAATGTTCAGACAACAGCCCACCCTTTCTAGACAAAGGATGAGAGCATGAGAGAAGATGACGTTTGAGTATTATTTGTAATCAGATTGAACTTTTCCTTGATGTCTCAACACCAGCTGCTTGTGATTATGTTTTGACAGGAACAGCGAAACCGATGTGGATTTGGACCAGTTTTGTCACTGCGCCAGACCTTTCCTTCACTCCTCCTGCCCTCCAACAAACACACTCCACCAGTCTCACACATCCACCAAACACACCCCACCAGTCTCACACATCCACCAAACACATCCCACCAGTCTCACACATCCACCAAACACACTCCACCAGTCTCACACATCCACCAAACACACTCCACCAGTCTCACACATCCACCAAACACACCCCACCAGTCTCACTCATCCACCAAACACACCCCACCAGTCTCACTCATCCACCAAACACACCCCACCAGTCTCACACATCCACCAAACACACCCCACCAGTCACAATCATCCACCAAACACACCCCACCAGTCACAATCATCCACCAAACACACCCCACCAGTCTCACACATCCACCAAACACACCCCACCAGTCTCACACATCCACCAAACATACCCCACCAGTCTCTCACATCCACCAAACACACCCCACCAGTCTCACACATCCACCAAACACACCCCACCAGTCTCTCACATCCACCAAACACACCCCACCAGTCTCACACATCCACCAAACACACTCCACCAGTCTCACACATCCACCAAACACACCCCACCAGTCTCACACATCCACCAAACACACCCCACCAGTCTCACACATCCACCAAACACACCCCACCAGTCTCACACATCCACCAAACACACCCCACCAGTCTCACACATCCAACAAACACACCCCACCAGTCTCACACATCCACCAAACACACCCCACCAGTCTCACACATCCACCAAACACACCCCACCAGTCTCACACATCCACCAAACACACCCCACCAGTCACACACATCCACCAAACACACCCCACCAGTCTCACACATCCACCAAACACACCCCACCAGTCACACACATCCACCAGTCTCACACATCCACCAAACACACCCCACCAGTCTCACACATCCACCAAACACACCCCACCAGTCTCACACATCCACCAAACACACCCCACCAGTCTCACACATCCACCAAACACACATCCACCAAACACACTCCACCAGTCACAAACATTCACCAAACACACCCCACCAGTCTCACACATCCACCAAACACACCCCACCAGTCACACACATCCACCAAACACACCCCACCAGTCTCACACATCCACCAAACACACCCCACCAGTCACACACATCCACCAAACACACCCCACCAGTCTCACACACCCCACCAGTCTCACACATCCACCAAACACACATCCACCAAACACACCCCACCAGTCTCACTCATCCACCAAACACACCCCACCAGTCTCACACATCCACCAAACACACCCCACCAGTCTCACACATCCACCAAACACACCCCACCAGTCTCACACATCCATCAAACACACCCCACCAGTCTCACACATCCACCAAAACACATCCCACCAGTCTCACACATCCACCAACACACCCCACCAGTCCAACATCCACCAACACACCCCACCAGTCTCACACATCCACCAAACACACCCCCACCAGTCTCACACATCCACCAAACACACCCCACCAGTCTCACACATCCACCAAACACACCCCACCAGTCTCACACATCCACCAAACACACCCCACCAGTCTCACACATCCACCAAACACACCCCCACCAGTCTCACACAACATCCACCAAACACCACCCCACCAGTCTCACACACATCCACCAAACACACCCCACCAGTCACACACATCCACCAAACACACCACCAGTCACACAACACAACACACCAACCAACACACCCACCAGTCACACACATCCACCAAACACACACCCCACCAGTCTCACACATCCACCAAACACACCCCACCATTCACACACATCCACCAAACACACCCCACCAGTCTCACACATCCACCAAACACACCCCACCAGCCTCACAATCCACCAACACACCCCACCAGTTTCACACATCCACCAAAACACATCCCACCAGTCTCACACATCCACCAAACACACCCCACCAGTCACACACATCCACCAAACACACCCCACCAGTCTCACACATCCATCAAACACACCCCACCAGTCTCACACATCCACCAAACACATCCCACCAGTCTCACACAACCACCAAACACACCCCACCAGTCTCACACATCCACCAAACACACCCCACCAGTCTCACACATCCACCAAACACACCCCACCAGTCTCACACATCCACCAAACACACCCCACCAAACACACCCCACCAGTCACACACATCCACCAAACACACCCCACCAGTCTCACACATCCACCAAACACACCCCACCAGTCACACACATCCACCAAACACACCCCACCAGTCTCACACATCCACCAAACACATCCCACCAGTCTCACACATCCACCAAACACACCCCACCAGTCTCACACATCCACCAAACACACCCCACCAGTCTCACTCATCCACCAAACACACCCCACCAGTCTCACACATCCACCAAACACACCCCACCAGTCTCACACATCCACCAAACACACCCCACCAGTCTCACACATCCATCAAACACACCCCACCAGTCTCACACATCCACCAAACACATCCCACCAGTCTCACACATCCACCAAACACACCCCACCAGTCTCACACATCCACCAAACACACCCCACCAGTCTCACACATCCACCAAACACACCCAACCAGTCACACACGTCCATACAGGGCAATGTGGGTGAAGTGGCTTGCCCAGGTCCACAACGACAGAATGGCCCTGGCGGGGATCGAACCACCAACCTTCCAGTTACAGTACGACCAACTTCACCACTGTGCCATCTTTCCGCCCCACCTACCTTTTCCCCAAACGAACTGTAAAACGCTTGCTAATTAAGACTAATTAGAACATATAACCAGCTAACACCTAGCAATGTGAGTAAATACACTTTTCATTGTATCTATAATTCAAAAACACAATTTATCCCTCTCATCTCAGCAGCACACCCTGAAAGACAAACCTGTAAAATCTGCTAGGAATCACAGACTGAACCCCCACACCCCTAAAAACCATCCAATGCGCAGTCTGACCTCGACTCTCCATCAGACAGGAATATAATAGATAATTTGGTCAGTAAATGGCAGGTATTACTGCAGTTGTCTCCTCTTGGAGGCATATGATTTAGAAAGACACTCAGGTAATAGCTTTGCAAATTTCCTCCGCTATCTCTCCACGCTCCTGCACATCTGAGATATTGGGAGAAAGGTGAGGAGTCAATGACTATCCATCAAAACATCAATCTCCATTTATTCAGCTCTCAGCTCTTATGCACTAAACACAGTGACAATCATGTGTCCCCACCCCTGGGGACCCCCACTCGCACTCCTCCAGGCAAGGTTTGAAAGGTAGGTCTCTGACATGAGAGTCGGTAAAAACACATTTCTTTTTCTATCTGCAGAGGTTGCATTACTGCAGCGGTCAATATTACCCAGGTTTCTTTGTAATTAAGGTTAGCATTTAACAGTTAACCTACAAATATTAATTAGACATAGCAAATGATTTGTTGAAGACAGATTAGTGCTCGTATTTTTACTATTGATTAAATTGGGCTTCTGACTAATGATCCATGTGATTAAAAGAGATTTACAGTTCTGTCATAATTTATTTCCCTTCACTTGATCCAAATCTTACAATTTCTTCCATAAAAAAGCTAGGAAGAAAGTAGCTGTTGTCTGAAACCAGGTGATTTAAAAAAGAAATTTAACTCTCTTCAGCCCAACTTTTTTTTCTGTTCAAGAGAAAATAATTAAATTCAAGTGTTACATTAAATGAAGATATATTTCAATTGAAATATTGCAGCTTCGCATAGTATGTTTACTGTCATTGTTAAAGTGAAAATGTCACAAAAAATGAATAGTTACAAAAGCTATCAATGTACTGCTTTAATTTTAGTTTGCTGGTTTTAACTGCTTAAGGGTCAAACTGAGATATGTGTTCTTATTTCATCTAAGTACTTTAAAAATGTACACTTAAAGATGGAATATATAGAAAAATTTCAACATTTTGTACATCGTTGATTTTAAATAAATAAGGGACACAAATATTTTAGCTAAATAAGTGCGCATTGCATTCAGGGATAGACAGTGCCATTATACTCCGAACACCTCTTGGCTCTCGTTGTTCTTCAGTTGATCAGTGGAGAAGGAAAAGCTTTTCTTCACTAACATAAAAGTTCAGTTTTCCAGTTATATGATGTTTTTGTTTAATTCTGTCTGTTTAGATATAAACTTGCTTGTGAGAGTGTGTTAACACATTGTATTTATGACTTGCATTAAAGTTAAACCAAGTGTTGACAGCCACAAACTCGTGGATTAGTGGGTAGTGTGTCTACAAAAACCTAAACACTAATGTTGACAGTCTTAAACCACAGCTCACCAAATGTCTTAACCATTAGAATACTGAACACCTGTGTTTCTAATCACCTCCAACACTATATAAATATCTTCACTCCGAGTATGTCTTACACTCTATCTCACATATGAAATTATGATGACCTCATGCAAACCTCAAGCTACCAGCGCCTTGCTAATTCTTGCTATTGATTACTTTTTTTTCTTACTTAAGAGAATTTAGTTATTCTTAGTGGCATACTGTTTTTGATATCCATTTGTGTGATGAGCCGGTTGGAAATGTTCTGATTTTCCTACTTGTCAACACTACAGACTTTAATTACCATTTTACACTTAATAACTTTTAATACCCACCAGAATCAAACTTTATATCACATTTATGTCTGTGCATTTATGGGACCAAAAGTAATCTATAAATGACCATCAACAAGTTTTTTCTAATAAAGAAACAACTGATAAAGTAACACGTAATGCTCACAGAAGACACAATACTGTTTACACCATATCTGTTGTTGTTTTCATGAGTTTACTTCTCATCTGTTGCAGCCAATATATATTATACAGCAATGATAAATATGAATCACAAACTTCCAGTCTATAAATGTCCCGCACAAATATCTGTGATGGTCTTGGAGATGAACATTCTAGATTTTAGCTGCCTTTGTATGGTAAAACTCCAATTAACTCATCTTTTCATGTAAAACAGCTTGTCCAGTATCGAAAACAAAGGCAGCGGGGTACAATTAAAGGAATGCCTCTGTAGGGTCTGATAAGCCTCACGATCTGAAAGATGGCTCTGAAAGAAAAAGTGCCTCAACACACTGACAAAATTGGCCAGCTTAGCCTAAACCACTGTGAGAGGAATTAGAGATCTGCATAAACGCTGCTGGCTGGAGACATATTTCACATTCACAGATTGAAGAGGCAGTTATGGCACGTAACCGTTTTATTTACTGCTTTTAGTGGAATGGGAAGAATTAGGCCAACTTGTCAAAGGGGTTTCATAAACGTGATGGTAAGCAGAGGTTCGGATCTAGTTGATTTATCACAGGAAGCACCGGCATGGATCTGGTGTAGTAATAGAGATTTTAGAGTTTTGAAAATAAAGAATGATTATAGGTTGTACCCATGCCTCTTACACACCAGGCAAGGAGGGTAGATGGGCAGGTTTGTTTTAGAAAATAAACTTTAGTGTATGCCAAACAACGAGGCAGGCATTATTTTAAGTGCATTAGTGAGTACATGAACGTACAGTGAAGTGGAGTTCGAGGGTTGTTCCAGTTGATTACGAATCCGGTGAATTATACACAGTGTTGGTTGGAGCAAGAGATGAGGAGAAATGAGGAAGTGGATGCAGAAGTACATCGTCTGGGAGATAGAGTGAAGGAAAAATGAAGAAAGTGAAACGGCTATGATTGAGAGATTTGGGTGAGGCCAATCTCTGACAATCTCTCACTCCTCGGTTGTCCATTTACTTATTACTCCCTGTCTTCCCACAAGGGTGTTTTAGTCCAGGATAACCAATCATCCAACTAATTCCCAACATTTCAGCTTGAACTGACTGAATATTCTAAGCAGTTAACCAGTAATAAGAGACTGTGATGCATCCTTTCGACATGCTACTTAGACTGATCCTTATGGTCTCATAATGGTTGTATTCATATGTTTAACGCTTTTTAGTGAAAAAGTACAAATAAAAAAATACCCCTTTTTATTTCTATTACAATAAAATCTGATTGTTAACAACAAATTCAATCATTTACAGTGAATCCTTAGAAATGTATAATTGTTGTATTATTATTATTATTATTAAAAGATCGACCGTATTTCTCAAATTTGCATCAGAGTCAGTCTGTTCTTTCTTCTCCTAGTTTTCTTTGTAGCGTTAGAAATTTCGGCTCAAATGTGTGTCTTTGAGCTTGTGCTGTCTGATCTGTGTGTGTTTTTGATGTCCTCCCGCACAGGTGGCCAGACGTGTCTGTGTTCCAGCTCTACTGATCCGGGATCAGATCAACTTTCTGACAACACGATGAGCAGATTACAAAAATAAACACTTTTCCAGAAGCTTCCGGTGGCACACAGACTGGAAAAAAGGGAGCCTTTCTGAGATTTTAACATCAATTATCACATCCTGAACAAAAGTGTCAGGCTTTGCTCCGGCTCAACGGCTGCAGTCACAACTATTTCATTTAGTTTGGGTGAATAGCACTGGAGTTTGTTTTCCAAACAGACACAGATACAAAAAAACGATGCTAGCTGCATTAGCATGGTGTGTTTCTGACAGAGCTTTAGCGACATCCCAGATAGCAGACTGTCATTGATTCAATGTTGTTTTTTGGTTCTAAAGGTCAGAATCTGTCATCCATCAGACTTCAAGATGGAACCAATGTCTTGTTTTTGGTCTTCACATCAATCGGTTGCTAATTCATCAACATATAACTATAAACAGAGCGACCCTGGAGGCAGCGAAGAGGATTGAGACAGCTTTGTGGTGAAAGAGGGTTATCCTTGTTTTAATGCAATGGAAGTTTAATGCCCTGGAATTCAGATTCCTGCAAATAAAAGTATTTGTATTACTTTTATTAACCAAAAATCCACTTCTTTTTTAACTGTTAAATACATATTTGTAATTTGTCCTTGAGGAATAGGACGTTGTGGTGATTTTATTTTCGTTTTTTTTCATTTACAAATTAAACAGGCAATTACAACAAATGCAATGAGGTATGCAATGAAGTTTAAAAGAGTATTCAGAGTTTTTTATTTCTATTTTCTGGGTTTTCATTGGCCGGTACTTCATGACAATTCTCAATCAAAAAACCTTATATAAAAAAAATTGTATGTTTTTGTTTCCTACATCCATTTGCATTTCATGTCTAAATATTCAACTGCACAAACCAATTTATAACATTTAAAATAAACTGTGAATACATCAACAGCCCTAGTGTGCAAGCTTACATATTTGTACGATTGGCAGAAGTATTTCTACTTATTTTCATATTAGTACTTTATAATGTCACTTTACTCATTTTTATGTAAATTGGCAACATACTCCTACGCTTTGCAAATTCTTAAAAGTAAAGGATAGAAGTCAGTCTCTTAAAAAAAAGCTAATCAATCAGACCTTGTGATATTAAGAGAACCCTCTAGCAGATGTGCTACAGCAGCAGACAACAACACAGACCTAAGAACAGAAAGCTGAGACTACAGATCATAAAAATGCATGAATAATTACGTTATGGACCCGCTGATCGCTACGTATAAAGCTGATCTGAGTGGTTAAAAGCCGGCTTGACCGTTTCCCAAACAACGACATTGACACCTTCTACAAGTAGAGCAAGATACAAAAGTGCAGAAGAGGTTGGCTGTTCGCAGAGCTCTGATTCTGAGCACATTAAAAGAAAGTGGAAGGAAAAGAAAAGATGTGGAAGGGAAAAAAGCGTACAAGCAACAGGGATGCTCGCACCCCGAAGAGCTTCGTAAAAAAACTGATACAAAAATGTGGGAAGGATTCACAAAGAGTGGACTGAATATCTACATTAGCCATCATCATTTTTTACTTTCATATCTTGCTGTCTAAAATTGAGAACAAACATGTATCTAAACAAGGAATGTTGTGTATGCAGCATTTTGACTCAATATGAAATGAAACATCTTAGATAAAACAAAAAGCAAGGACAAAAAAGAGAACTAGATCTTCTCTTCAGGGACACTTGTAACATATTTATGAGAAATGTTTCATGGAAAGAGAGCGCGAGGAAGCTCAAACCTGCACTGCTGCACTGCTGTTCAGCGCTTTAAAGGATCCTCAGCTCCAGGATTTCTGACTACATTTACATAATTTAGGCTAATTCAATTTTCCGTCCAAACACAAATGTCTTTATTACTATTATTTTTGGTCTCTCCCTTTCCACATGTCAGATGAATATTAATGCAGACTTGCTGCTGTTTTGGCCGTGGAAGCGACTAGCTACAATCTGTCAGCAGCTCTCTGGTGGCGCAAGACGCCCGTTCTGTGCCCACTTTCATCAGCGCCACGTCTCCTGGGCAAGGCCTGATGTTGGTGACAAAGACAAGCTCTTAAAACAAAGGCTTTGAGAGCACAGTAGCCAAGCGAGGCTCAGATCTAAGCTTTTCAGTTCAAAGACTGATTGATCAAGGCAAAAAGCAAAACTTATAGTTTTAAATCCAGCGAATTAAATATTTTTTGTAACAAACAAGGCTCCGGTCTACTAAACCATTACGTGCTCCAAAGCTTCTGGTGTTTAACTGTTTGCTTTTGGGAAAAGGAGCTCAACGTTGAATATCTTTCTTATCAGTTCTTGTGCATCACCTAATAAGTAGCTCCGTATTAAGATCGATTACATTGTTAATTGCTTTTTTGGAGCCTCTGATGGTTTGCTGAAGCTCCTGGCTGGATAATAATCAGCTAGCTCATTTAGCGGAAGTTTCACTAAGCGTACGGTGTGATCAGACAGGAAATGTTCAGATCACTCTTATTAGGGACGATTCTCTCAGATTGTCGATGATGTAACAGAATTTGTGATGTGAAGATTTTTACACTCAAGCACACTCTGCTAAGATTCTTTTATTAAAAGTGCTGTGTGATATATGGTTTTTAATTGATGAATAATGGAGTTACTTTTTTAATGTGATTATATTTGCAATCCTTAAAAAAGCAATGCCAACTTCACCCTACATCTGAATATTATGCATTTAAAAAGTTAAAAAATGTACCTTAAAATGTTTGAAAACAGGGGTTCTTCTTGAAAATGAAACAATTCACCTATGTGTTTCAATAAATTTAAACAAAACATATTAAAGTTCATTGCATTTATATGAATAATACGTTCGTATGGTGAGTGAACTTGATTACAAAAAACATGAGTTTTTTAGATGTGATATAATTAGACATTAAGGGAGGTAAAAGGTAATTTCTAACAAAAAAAGTCATGTTTACATACAGTTTAACATCTGTAGGGTTTATAAAGACAAAGTTTCTGGACAAAACTGTTAATTGTAAGAGCAAGCATGTATTTATGTAAAGTAATGTTGCTCTGCATGCATAGAAAGTTGAGAGAAGAAGCCAAACACTTATCAATACTTGTCAATATCTCCCCTATTTTTTTATCATAATGTCAAATTTTGGTGTGTACTATTAAAGAAGACATGCAGAATGTGCAGTCACACCTCCTGGAGAGAACGCATTCTTTACTTCTAGAAGTACTTACAGATTTCTTTGGAAGTTGAGATTATTTGAATGGGTTTCTATAAACTCTGTTAAAATTAAGGCCTAAATCTTTTCACTCTATGAGTTTTTGTGTAAAGAAAATGAAGCAGTTCTGTCCTTTCAGTTGTTTTTTTGTAGTTAGTTGTTTTTTTAATGGAAGAATATATGTATTTACATATGTATCCATATGTACATATGTATCCACATATGTACTTAACTATTACCGACATCTGATAAGTTGAGTGCCTATTACAATACAGATACATGTACATCTGTATAGCTGTAAATCAATGAAAAAAATGCAACTTATCTACACTAAAGTAAATCGGAATGTATAAGTCTACACAAAACAATACCATACAGGTAAATGTGCATAAAAACTCTCACCGTCCTCTCTCCCTCCCTCTCTCCCTCTCTCTTTGTTTTATTTCTTTACTGACAATATGACACATTCACTATCAGAGATGATTTACACTTTAAATATAACAAGTAGCATAAGCTCATAAATACAAGTCAAACTAGCATCTTTCATACGGTTTAATTAGGGCTTGAAGTTGGTTTCAGATTCTTTTCTGCTGCATAGTCAGCATTAAACTTGCCTTTAAAGCGAGCTGTGGCTGTGCATCTAATTGTGCTGTAAATGACAGCGTGTCCTGTCAGCCAGAAGTAATGGCAGCGGCCGCAGCGCTCGCCTCTTACAAGAACTGCCAGAGTGAAGAAGTGATGGGCTCGCAGCGCCATTAATATTCAAGGTGAAGTTCCTCTCAGTGCCCTCTCTCTTCATCTGCAGGACATCGCTTCCTGCATGTTTGTCACAAGTCCACTGCTTGCTTTTTTCCATACAGTATGTGGACTTTGAGCTAAGAACATGCTGTTATTCTGAATCTATTTTTGCGCAACAGCTGATTTTTAAAATCAATTACTAATTGAAGCACGTCTATATTTTCCCAATTTCTTTGTGACAAAAAGTACCTTGCTTTAGCCTTGCGTCTGTTCCAGCAATGTTACAGCAGAAGCATTACTTCATTATTGGGCCAGAATGAAAGTGTGGGTGCTAGCTATAACTGGTTTATTGCATGATATAACTGCAGAAGAGTCGAGTTTAAAAGGGAAACATGTGATATAAATATGGAAACTGATTATTTAGAACTGAAGTAAACAGAAGTTTACTACATATTTATACTGCACTTTCTAAAGCCAGAAGCTCAAAACAACTTCATAAAAAGTGGACAGTAAACATAATATTCAATCTTGCATATTTTTTCACTTTCAGCAGTTGTGGTCTGGTGGATGAGGAGATGGACTTATGATTGGAAGGTCACCGGTTCGATCCCCAGAGCCACTGAGTTAAAGGTAGAGTGAGGGATGAAACACTTGCTCTCCATCTTCAGCAACCACAGCTGTGGAGCCCTCGAGCGAGCACCAGTTCCTCGACTGCTCCCCGGGCCCTGCAGCCATGGCCCCCACAGCTCCGGGTGAGTGCTCACGGTGTGTTTGTTCACTGCTGTGTGTGTTTGTACACTGGGATGGGTTACATGCAGAGCACACAACACCAGGTATGGGTCGACTGCTCACTTTCACTTCTCTAAAAGGCCTTAGTAAAATACATGTCTTTGATCTGAATTTTAACGGTTCAAAGACACCAGATATACTTTCAAAGCCAAACACTATCAGGGAGTGGTAACTGAAAATTGTCCATTTCTTTTTTTTTTACTTTTAATTCTTCCTCTGGATTATGAGAAAGCATGAGCATAAGGACCTTTAAAAGTTAAGTGGGGCCAGACTTTGGGATAGATAAGTTGGTGAAAGTCCAAAGATGGTAAACCTAAACTAAACTAAACTCAAATATGAAACAAACTGTTAATCAATAGTAGCAGCCAGTAGTGGGTTCACATGATCCTATTGGTAAAACCCTGCAAGAAGCATAGTGGCCGCATTTTCCTCCTCATCCTTGCAATAACAGTTTGTATCAAGGTGGTATGTTATAAAATGTGGTACATTTATACGTTTATTAAAGCACAGCCCAGAGTCAGGTTTCAGATCAATGAAGAGAAAAATAGCACGAGAGGTCAAGCTTTACACTTAGCTTGTAGATCAGCTTTAGAAAACTTGCGGCAAGCCAAAAGTGAATACCAGTAAGAGAGACGACCTAAATGTTTATGGATTTTAGCGTTCAGTGCAAGCAATGCAACAATTGAGTAACAATTACAAGGTTCCTTATGTTCCATCGTTATTCACAAATGTGATATTTGGACCCAAGATCAAACCTTAGGGCAAAAAAAAGTGTTGAGACGTGCAAAAATCATGACCAATTATCATGAAATAGCACCAGTGAAGTCAACAAGGCTTTGCTGTCATTATCAGTTGTCACTAAGTTATTTAACTGAGGCTGATTGCATGCTACAATTCATCAGAAATCCTGATCGAAGCAGCTCAAATATTTATTGGCATTTTAGAAAGCAGACAGTTGTATTATCAACAACTTCCTCTAAACAATAATTTAAAACTGTGCATCAGTAAAATTACTGAATTACTATAATTTTGACAGGGATATTCAGATCCTCTCTCTTCATGCTTGAAACAGTGTGGTACAGTATCTTCTGTTAAAAAATGCTACTCAGAGTCAACAATCGATTGTCGGTAATACACCTGGTTTAACCGGTAATAGCATGACATGAGTTAGTTTGTCTTCACTCGCTCGAATTGCCACAATTCACTTTTTTGTGTTTTTTTAAGCACGACTGGTTCTGCATGTGCTTCCTGAAACATCTAGAAATAAAACTTGATTGCTGGCATTTTTTATGCTGTGTGTGGTGATTTTAATCAAAAGGCGTTGTGTAAAAACGTGTGATGGTAGACAAAGAACCAATGAAAAACGTAGTGCTCTTCATCATTACGGCCAATCAGTGAGCTCAGCCATCCACCAATCAGCCTCATCTTAACATTAATCTTAACAAAAAAACTTAACTGGGTATAAATTGTGTGAAAAAGAGCACTCCAGTCAAGCCGAGTTGAGTCAAACCGTAGAAAAGGTTATTAGTGAGGCTACGCTATAGAAACTTGAAATAATGTAGCTCCAAAGCACGCCACCTAGCACCAGCCTGCTCTTATATTATACTGTACCTCATCATTCAGACTCCCAGTCTTTCAATTCTGAAGAGTCTCTCAGCTGATGCTTTTTTTCCACCTCTTTCAATTCCCTCATTTACAATCTCTCTCTGTGATCAAACAAGCCCTTTAGCGACGACCTCTAGAGATAGGCATCGCAGACAGACAACTGAAGTCGCAAACCACTGCCCTTAGTCGGCCACATGCCTGGCGATTTGTTTAATGAAGGGAGTGATGAGTTATTGATGCCTTTGCTCTCATTAGAGCTGCAGAACTGTTGGCGCAGGTCATCACACTGACAGCAAACACAAAGACACTCATTGATTGCTGGGTTGGACTGACTTTGGGTTTTATGAGCGACCGGTGTTGTGCTTTTCTTATTAGTTACACTTCTGAGAATGACTAAAACTAATTACTGACCTTAACTTCGAAACCAATAATTGGTCTGGAAAGTGCTAAGGTTTTGTTCAATTCTCATTCAGACTGAACATTGTCATTTGGTTTGTTACAGCTACTTAAAAATACACATTGTGTCATTACCTGATGCAAAGATGCTGTTTAGGTGTGTTTTTAGGAGTTCTAACTGTGTCAAGCTGCTCCTTCAATGTTCTTCGTAACCAAGTGAGCTCCAGACCACAAGTATGTTTATTAATCTAAATTAAACAAGCACACGACTCGTATCAGAAGGCTATTACTCGTCTTCAAAACATGCTTGTAGAATTCTGGTAGTGAAACAGGCTTTACAGATGATTTAAAACCTGGAGCGCCATCTTTGCACAATACTAGCTACAAACTAAGAAAAAAGGCAATTTTGTAGGAAGCAATTTGGATAGTTTGTAAACATCTGCAAAAGGTGTTAGCTGATTATTCTATTATTGTCCAAAACAGTATGAATGAAATTAGCATACTTTTCTATTTATTATTTGATCTACAGTGGCATGTAAGCACGACTGGTTCTGCATGTGCTTCCTGAAACATCTAGAAATAAAACTTGATTGCTAAGTTGTTGGCACGATTCTGGTGTGACAGTACAAGTTTGGGTAAAGAGTGGATTGCAAATCAGAGTAGAGTTACGTCAAAATCAACGGGTAAAAGTTATAAGTAGATCACTGACGGCAGACCAATTCTGGTCAATATTTGTCTACCAGGCGTCCACAGGGAGAGTACGGAGGGTATAACTGCTACTGGTAGAATGGAGATTCAAACTGGAACTGGAGGCAGCAGGTAAAGGTAAGTTGTAAGCTAGGTAGGTTAGCTGGATCACAGTTCGGGTCGAGGCAAAAAGAAATCCACCTCGAGGACCAGGAGAAATCTTAAGGTGAGAATGAAGAGTGGAGGTAATGTAGAGAATCCTTTGCAAACCAGGTGAAGGAATAAGGGAAGGAAACACTTTGGTGAATAGAGAACCGCTACTCGCCACACCGCGGTGACAACATGACTAATAGCGATCAAACACAAACCAGAAATGAGGAGTAAATTCACTGATCCAAAGAACACAAACTTCTGCTCTACTTGTGTGAGAGTAAGACGAGGGCTGACAATTATAACGCAGCCCAAATATTATTTATAAGTTGTTATTATTATGTGAGAGTTAGTTAATAACCATTACATAAATCTGGTAATCAGTTGACAGCTGTGAATTATACTTTTAATGCACTTCATAGAGTAAAGTCCTTTTCACAAAATTGTGAAACGCACAACTGAACCTTGATAATTCCTTACATATATATTTCAGGTGAACTGTGAGGAGTCACGAGCAGCACAGAATGCAAAATCATAAGCTCTCTTTCTCTCTCTCAGCTACATCCCTTTAACTGAGAGCTGATGTGATTTGTTTGCGCATGGAGTGCCCACCAGGCTGTAGGTCAAACACAAGTCTCTCATTGTCAGCTGAAGGTGAACGAAGCATTTTGACATCATCCCCTGCACACGCACCATCTGTGCCTGGCTGTCCTATCACTTCCTCTCTGCAAGCTTCAGTCGCTGTCATCCATGCTTTGAGCTGGTCTGGGAATCCGGCCAGGTGCCACACACCAGTCTGTTTTCTCTAATATGCTCCATTTTTGCATAAACTGCAATTAAAGCTACTTGGCACTTGACACTTTGATCTGGAGTTTTATGTTTGAAGGATAAATACCTTCTTCCTTTTCATATAGTTTTCTCTTAAAAAAGCAACTTTGTGCCAAAGCAGAGAACAGAGTGACATTTTCTTTGGGGCATTCGGGAATTTAAGAACTGCAAAAATGGAACGAGGGAACGAGCCATAAATCAGCTAAACAGCCGAGAACTAAATTTTCTAATCCTCTTTATCTCTTCAACACCAAGGACAAATCCCAAATTGACTCAATCTAAATTTAGAGGCTCCAGGTTGGTAGAAATTATTTTTTCCCTCAAATGAAACACACAAAAAGTGCTTTAACTGCTTAGGTTAAGAAGTTTGCCCTCTCTAGGATTACATTTTCCAAAGATTATATCTTAAACAAGATAAATAGAATCTAAATTAGCCATTGTGGCCAACACAACAAAGCGTTACCATTTCTTTTTTAAAATGTACATTGTGTCCTATTACAAGAGATAGCATTCCCCAAAAATGTTACTTCTGAATAATTCTTTGTCAAGGCTCTAGTGTAATTAAATACACCTCTCAGTTATCCACTAGCATTCCTCAAAGAGACCGCTCAGGTTTCGGTTTACTATTGAGCTGTGCAGAATCTGTACTGTAGGGGTAAGATTGGATGTTTTAAAAGTTAACCTAAGCAAGCAGAAGCTAGACTATGGATTTCATTGAAAATAAAATCCAAAACTTAAACTTCACTCCAAATTAATCAGAAGCAAAATGGAGGAAGGCCAAAACTGGTGCATGCTGTTAGTGAACATACATGTAGCCATGCTCAGAACCAGGTGCAGATAATTCCATGCGGATTTGTTCACCAAAATATACAGTGCATTGTAGTAGTCTAATATAATATAAGGTGCACTGTAGAATGTATTTCTTTCTCAAAATCACTCTGACTGAAAGGGGTTTCAATTTAGGTAGAAAGTGAAGCTGAGAAAAGTCAACAGAGTTGAACTCTCTGTCTACCTTAACCCTAACCCTCCAAAATTCATCACCACTGGTTTGCAATGGAGCAGATTATCCAATGACTAGCATCGCACAGTGTTTAAAAGACTCCATTTCCCTGCAGTCGTTGCCTGGCCATTGTTTTTACTCACCTTTTCTGGTTTCTGGTTTGGACTCCTTTGGGTTTTTTTTTTTTTTTTTGCTTCTACTTTAAAACTGTTTGTTGAAATAGTTTTGCACATGAAATAGACTTAACAATGTCATGGTTTAATAAATCAAGAATTAGACAACTTTAACTCAATGAGATCTTTGAAAATACATCTATACACAATTATGCCTTTCAGAAGTTCATCATTCAAGTTAAAACATTTTAATTCAAACTAAGAAATTCACATTTGAAGGAACAAATTCAAAATCTTTTTTCATGGCATATAATAGTTTTTTAATTACAATTGTCAATAATTCAAATCAACACAATTCATATATAGATTGTTTTGGTAGATCTCTAGCTCCATAGAACCCCCCCACCCTTCAAAGAACAGATAATCCCGCAGATCTTTCTTTTCTGCTTAAGCTGACTTTTACTTTTTTAATATTTTCATTCTAAAAAAAGCATAACCTACATTGATTATGTTAGCGTGTTAATGCTAAACTCGGTTATGGACTATTTTACCTTGAAGGTTTGAAATCGTTTTGCATTTTAGCTGTGCGCTGGTTTTTCATGGTTAACTCTGTGATTGGGCTGCACAGTACAACAGGACCATGCAGAACATTATAATCTATTAAAAACAATGAATGTGCTTCTGAACATGGCTATTTTTTTGTGAAATATGGGAGATAGACTTCTTTGCTGATAAATTAAATACATAACTAAATAGTTTATAGAAAAAATAAATCAAGGCAATTTATTCAGTGCTTTAACCTTCTCACTATTTAGTTTTTTTGTCATAATAAAAAAATGTTCCATGAAATCTTTATCAGTAGTTTCTAGAGATTTGCATTATTTTGTGAAATATTTACTGTGTATAATAAGCAGATTTGTATTATTTAACTCTATAATTTGTTAATCGGAAATGAACTGAAATCAAGCCACACTAGCGCCGCGAATCACATTCTTATCCTTCTTTACTTTCGTTACGATCAAAGTAATTTTCTGCACATATACTCACAGCAAGCTGGATTGCATTCATACACAGGATGAATATGTCACATAACGTGTGATGTGAATGAGCAGACAAAAAAATTAATAAAAAAACGTATTAAAAACTTTATTGATAAATCTTTGTGGAAAAACAACTAAAAAAACAACTCGTAAAAAACTCATGATCACGACAACGAAACTCGTGTGAATATTAATAACTGTATATTTTTAGCAGCATCCTCTTACGAGTTTTCACATAAAAAAAATAAAGTAGAAGAATCTAACTTCTGTAAGATACTATTTGGTAAACTCAAAAAGTCGAATCATACACGAATCATCTAGATATAAAACAACGTTTATCATCAATCTTGCAAAAGTCTTCCAAACTAAAGACTCTCAGAACTCTTCCTTTTCTCCCAAAAGAGTGAGTTTCCAAACACTGTGAAACCCTCAGGGAGAAATGTGATTTGAGTCACAGCGACTTACAGGAAGCTCGGGTCATTCTGATCACCCCGTGTTTGTCTGATTCCAATCTGATTTCCTTTGAGAGTAGAACCAGAGGAATGCTGTTGCTCTGACAGAGCGCCGCTCTTTCCACCCACGCTCCAGCATCTACCTACAGCTTCCAAAACAAGTGTGACAAAGCTCCCACCAACAGACACAAACTCAGCCTTGCTTGTCACACATACAAGCCTCCACCCTGCCAAGACAATCCGGTTCTTCATCAGATATCGCTGCGTAAATGTTCAGAGTGAACTAGATTTTACCTTTTATGTCTCTCAAACATTCATTCATTCATCTTCATGTTGGATTTCTTCCCTTTGGGGGTCACCACAGCGGAATGAACCGCCAACTCACTGGCATATGTTTTACGCAGCGGATGCCCTTCCAGCCACAACCCATCGCTGGGAAACATTCACACACACTATGGGCAATCGTTCTTACTCAATTCACTTATTCCGCATGTCTTTGTTCTTGTGGGGAAACCGGAGCACCCGGAGAAAACCCACGCGATCACGAGGAGAACATGAGAACTCCACACAGAAATGCCAACCGACCCAGCCGAGGCTCGAACCAGCGACCATCTTGCTGTGAGAAGACGATGCTACCCACTGCGCCACCGTGACGCTTGCTCTCAAACATAGTTTGTTCAAATTAGAATTGAATTATGCTAGACTCTGTGACTAATTACACTCCAAATCAAGGCCGAGACTACTTTAAAAGTGTCGTCTCATGTAAACTCACCTTTTTGGGCATTTCCTGCCTGTTTTACTGTTGTTACCTCATGAAAAATATGCCTCCTGTCATATTCAGATAGGTTCATGCATGTTTGTGTGATCCTATCAACTCAATCGCCATAGTGACATCCATTAGCCATAGAACCATCCACTAACCAATCAGATGAAGCTATAATGCAGCTCATCTCAATGAAGAACGTACAAACTTACTGACCTGGAAGGGTAACCATAGTAGAACCGTGTCAATAAACAATACAAAAAGTGAGTTTTTGGATGTCCCCAGATAAAAAAAAATAGGGTGGATTTTTTTGTGTCACAACAAGCAAAACCCAGCAGGAGACATAGTGGAAGCGGGAAAGTGAGAGGAACAGGGAGCACGTGGCTCGTTATGCAGAGCACACTCATTTGAGGAGATTCAAAGTTTCTAGAGGGGTTAAATATGTATTATAAATTATTTAAAAGGGGTGTATATGGCACCTTAAACTTCTGTTATAACACAGAACAAGCTGCTATCTGTGAACTGTATGAAAGACCGATCCATTAACTGCTTTAATTTCCATAATTTTGAAGACAACGAGATAATGTTGTCCATTTTGAATGATTTAGTTCGTGTAATGATTGTGAAGTAAATGAGTATTCTTTCACATAATACTCAAAACATCTCAAATTTCTCCGAGTTAAATCTTAAACAAATGGAAAATAACTCAAGTGAAAAGTCGTATCCGTTTACACCAGAAAGAAAAAAATCCTCAGCTCATGAATCTTTTTTTACAGTGAGGTTTAATTTCCCGTGTGCCGTTATGTTTTTATATCCTTGTAAACCCACTCCTCAAATTGGTGCTGTGTTTCCATTAGTGCCGCTGTGGAAACCAGTTCAGTGTTCTCAAAGCATCACCATCAGACGCAGCGCTTCAGCCGGTTCCTGGGGCAGTCTGACCTAATGCTTAAATGATCAGTGAAATCCCTGCTTGGACCAGCCTTTATGTAAACCGACACCTCGTGCCAGATACAGAATATTTTTGCTTTGTTTCTGTTGACCCATAAAAGTGTTACACATGCATCTAAATCGCAGTATAATTAATTTATGAAAAGAAAACTTGTAAAATGATAGTTAAAGTCTGAAATTTTCCATCACAATATTATTTCCAGGCGTCACGGTGGCGCAGTGGGTAGCACGGTCGTCTCACAGCAACATGTTCGCTGGTTCGAGCCTCGACTGGGTCGGTTGGCATTTCTGTGTGGAGTTCTCATGTTCTCCTCGTGATCGTGTGGGTTTTCTCCGGGTGCTCCGGTTTCCCCACAAGAACAAAGACATGCGGTATAAGTGAATTGAATAAGAACGATTGTTCATAGTGTTAATGTGTGTGAATGTTTCCCAGCGATGGGTTGCGGCAGGGAAGGGCATCCGCTGTGTAAAACATATGCCAGAGAGTTGGCGGTTCATTCCGCTGTGGAGACCCTGAAAGGGAAAAAGCCGACATGAAGATGAATGAATGAATATTATTTCCATTTGAAAACATTATTCATTTAAGTAGAGAAAGCATAAAGTTTTTTTTCTTAATTTGAAAACATCATGTGTAGTTTCTGGAGAAGTGATCATGTAATTAACAACAGGTGTTTCCAATCCTCCTCCGCTCCCTAAGACATAAAACAATCTGTTATTTTAATTAAAATATGATCATTCATTTCTAATGCTATCAGTTAGAAGCTTATTTAGAACTTTGTGGTTTCTCCATCATAAAAAGCTTCAGCTTTCCTGCTTCAAAGGACTTTGTTTCCCAGCATGCCCTGCCAGGATTTGGAGTTTTCATTAAATAAACCATCACCAGAGGTTTTTGTGGCGCTTTCCTTTTCCACTGCCTCTATGATCCTGTTTCCCTTTGACAGTACTGATCACTTTATTTTGTAAATTAAATTAATTAGGAAAGTAGAAAAATAAAAAAAACTGCCCTATTCTCTCCCTGCTAGTTTTGTGCAATGTTGTACATTTAAAACATTGCAAACTGATTATAGCAAAGAGAGGTGTGTTCTCCAATAATCTTCTTAATCCACCTTCTGGTTTGAAACATTTGGTGATGTAAACCTCTACTCAAATCACAGGATGAAGATGAAATGTCAACAGGATCCTGTTTTCCACCTGGTTGCATCCATGCATCCACATAAGGCGGTTCAATCCATGCCTGATTCCAAACTGATTTCCTTTGAGAACCAGACGGCCTTGTCACCTCTCAGCTTTTCTCTCCAACATAATGTCCTCAACTACCAGCCTTAATGTGGACCTCAGATGAAAACAACATTTTGCAGCAGTCTAAATAAGAATATGGCTTATTTGTGCGTGTGTGCAGACACCCTAAAACATTGTTTAAATAATTATAAAAAATAATAACAAATCAATCATACACACTGAAAAGAAATCATTCAGAAATTCTGGATTATTTTCTTAGTTTTCTACAAGATCCATTCTGCCTACATTAACCCCGCCCACTGAACATTAAAAAAGACATTAAAGAACTTAGACTGTAAAAAAAACACAGTATGTAATTGGCTGGTTTTATACATTATTTTATAAATAGTTTTATAAATATTTGGAAACAGTTGTTGAATTCTGGGATAGTCGGTCGATTGAATTGGTTCCACTATAACCTACACATCTGATCGCTATCGTTATCTTCATTTTTAGTTGCACAGAAAAGAAGATAAAGCTAGTTTACAAAAAATACATGCTTAAAATATATGTTTCTGTCTCAAAAGTGTCTGCATATACTAAGTAAAATTGCTTGATTTTGTTAAAATCGTGTGATGGAAGACTTTTATGGATGCGAAATGAGAATTAGTGCAACCCAAATCTTAGTGTACATAAAAAAAACAGTCCAAGCAGATGTGTACTTTTTCCAGTTCGATTCTGAAGTGTAGATTAATGAATGCTCAACCGGCTGATATTACCCACAATCCCTTGCGCGTACCAGATCGTACACACTCTCATCTCACACTAAAAACTATGTACGTTTACTTTTGAAACTAAGTATCTACTTTCAAAGTGCAGTGCATAGTGTTCAGATTGGGATGCAGCAACTACCCACTGGTGTAGCGCACACGTGCCAAATGGAAACCCTAGAGCCAACAGCCTGCAGATTTTTGTTGCAAGGTCCTGTCTGTTGAAAACTGTGCAGGGTATTACCCCCTCAAAGATTCAGTTTGGTAAAGTGTCATTATAACATTATAGAATCCTGAAATATCTGTTAAATGAATCAACCTTTTCTAATATTACACTGCAGTAATGAACAAGTATGTTCGTGTATCTAGCATGCATCTTTAGACTGTCTACAGCTAGGATTAACAACATGATGGCACATCATTTTATTCATTTTCCAGACTCCCAGAAAGCCAGAATGATGCTTCTGATTGTTCGAGACGGAACAGCGGCCAGTTGGATATTAGCCAAGAGGCAGACTGAGTCTGAGCTGAGGTATTCTGAAGTGGCAAAGATAAAGTTTAAAACCTAACCTTACATTGTAAGACTTGTCATCAAAAAAAATTTGTCTAGAGTCATCATCCACGGTTCAAACTTTAAACAAGAGCTTTTAAGTATAGGCACAAATTGTATGCACTTTTTCACACCTAATCTTTAGCACCTGTAATGTACTTTGGTAAGAATGGACTCTCATCATCTCCACCTTCCAAACATCTGACCGTCTCCAGGGAGGCTATACAGGCAAAACAAGTCCTGTGTGTATATAGGTATATCTATATGAAGAGCAAAGCAGAGCTGGCTGCAGATCCATACTTATCTTGTATGCGGAAAGCATCATACTTCCCTTGGGAGTACAAGTAACCATTACAAAACTGGGACAGGAAGAGAATCTGAAAGCTTTTTGATGGCCACTCAGTTCTTGTGATGCAGCTAAATTGCATCAGATGGTGTCACGCTAGAAATGAAAACCAACATCATTAAATTTTCATTAACAGGAGCCCTTGTTACAAGCTTGGAATACATTTTTAATACCGTATCCTTACTAGAGAATGTGTTGTTGCTTGATCAGCGCAGAATTTGATTTATAAGATAATATATTACATGGTTAAAACAGTAAAACACTGATTAAAGGTTTATGGATCCTTTTTTATTGCCAATCTATTTTCCTTGAGAAGAAACTCAACTGGGAAGTCCTTCAACAAAGATGGTTGTGTAGTCATTTTTCTCAACATAACTATTTTAGTGCTTTTGATTGATTAGAAGGTTAAGTCATTAGTCACTTGGTTCTTCAAGTTTTGTCAATAATCACTATGTATTGAAAATGTTGAACATGTGTTTATGCAACAGGATATTTAGATGTGAAAGATAAATGGAAAGAAGTAAAACATAAAATCAAAATTATTAATATAACTATTTTTAAAGAGATGTACCTATTTCACTTGAGTCTTCTAAATATCTTCATGTTAAACTTTGAAAACAGGATTGAAAATAAAAACAGACTAAACCATTGTTATTGTGTGAGCATTTTCTCTGAACTTCAGAACACAGTCACTATTTATATTTACATTTACGCATTTAGTAGACTCTTTGATCCAAAGCAACTCAGTCAAAGTCTATCTCAGTTCATTCATAGTAGAAGTTGTATTAGCTGATCGATCAACCATAACAGGACGAAAATGAAGCGAAAAGGCGAGTTTTTTTTGTTTTTTGTTTTTAATAGTAGGTGTTCCCTGAAGAGAAGAGTTTTCGGGTGCTTGTTAGTGCTGCTGCTCTCCTGACTGCATCAGGAGTTTGCTCCAGCAGCCAGAGACAGCGAGAGAGAAGGTTCTGCTGAGAGATCTTCTGCCTTTGTGGGACAGAACCACAAGAATCTGTTCTTTCTCTGAGTGCAGGAGGTAAACAGGGGCTGATCTGGAGATGGTTTTGTAAGCCAGCATCAGTGACTTGAATTTAACGAGAGGTGTGATGGGGGGGCAGTGAAGAGGAGAAGATAAGACGAGCTGCAAAGTTCTGGATCATCTGCAGAGGTTTGCTGGAAGTCCTGCTAGGAGAGCGTTGGAGAAGTCCAGATGTGAGAGGACCAGATCTTAAACTAGGAGTTGAGTTGTGTTCTCAGTTAAGAAGGGCCTGATCTTTCGAATGTTGTGCAGAGCAAATCTACACGCTCGAGTTGTCTTTGTGATTTATTTTGATTAAGCCAGTTACTAAAAATAAGATGTTTTAACATCACCTGGGGGTATTGTTTCTCTCTTTTTTTTGGATGTGAGAGTCATCTGATGATGTGAGGGAAAGTCACTGGCAGCAGTGGTTGACGCCTCCACATATTGGTCTTTGTCGGGGTTTGCAGTGATGACACAGACTCCCAAATTCTGATTCTCTGCAAAGTTTTTGAAGATGTGCGTATCATTGTTAGCACATCTTTAGGTTAGGTAAACACGGAGAATATGCCGCAGGCCTTGCTCAGCCTCTATAATTGACTATAACTGGCCTTTGCCCACCACAGGAAGAGCTAACAAAACATTTGCATTAATAAACAAAACTATTTCAATTATGCTTCTAGATGCTTTTGTCCCACAAAAAAACGTATCTCTTTCTCTTTGTCCAGGGAATTGAACTGCCACTGCTAACGCATCGCTTTTCTTCTGGTAGCACTTTGTACAACAAACCATTACAGACTTTCAGAGCTACAATCTATGCTGCTAAACTGATCTATTTAATAGTCAAGCTTCCATATTGCTACTCTCATAACTGTTAAATGGCTTTTGGATGAGATAGTTAGTCTGAAATGAACATGACGTACCTCGATAACCTTTATGAGGACCTTCGAAGAACAAAGACGCTTTGTTGAAAATTGGTGGTAACTGATGCATAAAAACAGCTTCCTATCAGAAGGTTAATTGCTGCTGCTTTCCAGCATTGTTCAAAATAACTTAGATCGTGTTCAGCAGAGGACAAAACCTCCAACAGAATGTTCATGTTCCGTATAGTATGTCTTTTTATTGGTTTATATTCATTTGGAACAAAGTTGCTCCTTTAAGTTTCATGTAAAGACATTTAAAAATAAATAACACAGCAGAACTTCCTCTAAAAGCGTAAAAAATCTCTGAAAGTTAATTTATGAGCTAAAAGTACACCTTAGCAGTGAATCATCAAATTAAACATAACTAATCTTTTGAATTAATTTGGATTATTTCAAAGGGTAACTGTTGGAGAGTAAAACTCTCCAAAAGCAAGTCATTATTAAATCAATTTTAAAAATGATTAAAAAATTTTCTTTCATCGGAAGTTCTGTTCTGAAGTTGGTGAGCAGCTTTACATTATTAAGTGAACTGCATGAGAATATCCATATTTACTTTCAGAAACAAATGTCTTTACACAAATCAAAGCTTTAATTTAGGGTGAAACGTATACATGTTCAATTCTAATCCAATTAAAACTTCATCTCAGGGTTAAACAAACCAATCAAATGTGTGTGTCTCTAGTCACAACAACCCAAAACCAAAAGCACATATTTACTAAAGCAGCGCAAGTAAACCGAATGAAAATCTATTTCTTGATTAAAAAGACAATTCTTTCACAAGCTGAGCACAGGATGGATCATGTGACATCTCAATAGATGGGACTCAAGTATGATATTCATAGCAAAAGACAAAGGCTTTTCTATAATTTAAACCTCAATTCTTTTTCTGAGAACATTCCTCTCTTCCTCCTCTCAAAGCCACTTCATAAAATGTATTTTTTAATAAGAATGTCTATTGCTTTTAAGTGCATCAGGCTTTTCATTAAAATCCCAACAGTCTTAGGGTTATGGTGATGAAAAGCCTCGGTTAAAAGCAAGCTCAAAGCTAAACCTGAGATGAAAGTACAACACTTCACGATGTTTACACTGATGTTAAAGCAATAGCAAGGTGCTGTCGGGTCCTTCACTGGCTCCGATGCTGTATTTGGATGTTAACTAATCCCATTGTCTTTAATCAACCCTGGAGGCTCTTTACAATCTGTGTCAATGTTGAAAGTATATATTATACATTTAGAAAAACATATTTTTATTTTATTATGAAGATATTCGTAAAACATATTTTAAATGTACTTGGAATTTCCCTGTTTAGCTATATATGTTTAGTTATTATCTTTTTTTTTAAGTTATTCAGTGGAGAAGGCAAAGGTTGCACTTCTTTACTAAAATAGATGGTTAAATAATATACTTGGGACTGAGTAGTGTCTGTGTTAAAGTTTCTTTACAGGACTAGAGGCCAAGTGGCTCCTTGGTTAAGAGTTTGAATCCCAAGGACGATAAAGACTCCATTTCTTGATTATATTGCAATTTCAATTAAATTAACAAATACAGAGTAAATATGAAAAAGCACTTGCTCCATTTTCTTTACCCAATACATTTTTACCTTTTACCCAAAGAGTTAGTTGGAACATAGGTTTTCAGTTCAGTTATTACTAACTATTACTAACTTTTCAGTTTAGTTTTTATAGCGTCTGTACCTTTTGAGATAAAATGATGTCTCGGTTATATTATATAGTATTTAGATTTATCATTTGAAGCCGTTGATTGAGAAGTTTGTCCACATTGGTTAATTACTTAGGGCCCCAATACATTTGAAGTGTACAATAATTGGAATTTTGCAAAAGTGAGCGTTTCCAAGGAAAAGCTGAACTTTATGAAAGGCTGTTTATACTGAGGACCTTTAGGAATATTTTTCTGGCAGCAAGAAAAAGTGAAGGATCGCAATTGTATTTGTCATTCATTTTGAGATCCAGCCACCTGCGTAATCTAGAGCAGCTCTGAAAGTGTCTTTTCACATGCATATTATTCTGTACTCCAAGATCAGGTTACTCTTACATAAAGTTTTTTTTTGTTTGTTTTTGTATGAATATTAATAAACACTATACAAAGTCTTTATAAGCCTTATGTTAGTTGCGCTATTCTAATCATTTCAAATAAAACCCCACATTTATGCCTTTGTTTGTTTACATTTTTTTTATTCAAAAAATTTGGAATTTTAGGAAAATTAGTCTTTTGACTATTCAAATGCTGATTGCGTGAAACTCTGGCCAACCCCAAAATAATTGCAAAACAGCTCAGTGTCTGCTTTGTATGCTCAGTAAAAATTGTATGCTCAGTAAAAATTGTATGCTCAGTAAAAATTGTATGCTCAGTATTTGGTTTCCGTTTTCCATTTTGACACCAATGAGTTTGCTTTTGGCCTGTGTTTTTAAAATATCACATAACAAAAAACACACTTTCTTCTGAACTATTTGATTTGATTCACTATTTGTTTTGTGTTTTAACTATTTTGATCTAATCTAGCAAGTTAACCATTTACAAAACGTGATTCTGTTTCAGGGAGAAAGATTTTATTGGGTTTAGGTTTGTCAGGCAGGAACGATGTTCTCCTGCTCAAACATTTTATGATTGCTGTAGTTGACCGAGAGATCTTATTAAAGGAGGCCAGTATATAAGATGAGCTGTCACCAAACGTTATGGGCTGAGGTGAGCTATGCCAGGGTTGGAGGGGAGGGAAGCCTGGAGACATTATCTTGATGAAGTTGTGATCAATATAACTAGTGTGAGCCAATGAAGTCCAGATAACATTCCTTTTAATTGAGATTAGCCTCTGCCAGTTCAACCTGTTCCCATCTGAACTGAGCACACAGATCAGTCTTGCCAGTTAACCATCCACAGTGGAATCACTCGTGGCTTCTTCTCTGGCACATGACCTCAGTTAGCTGCGATTCAGAACCTGAGGTGTTGCAGAAGTGGCGATGGGGGATCTTTGTCTGCTTCCTTTGGGTTTTATGTTAGTGGATACATACCTTCTTTTCTACATATTTTCTTGCTGGGTTTTCTGGCGCATTCCTTGGATATTCTTTTTACTGCAAAATGAATAGAAGACTAAAAAATAACATGGGAGTCCATTATGGACATCAGGAACATGCAACAGCACAGGTAAAATTGTGTTGAACATTCTTGAGATAAATTATGATCTCTGACTACAATCATAATCATTAGTGTTGCACTAACCCCCCTTCATTAGAATACATTTATGACTTTGAACAAATACAAGCTTTTTCTAAATATAATGAGGGGGAACAATACTGACCAACTAAAATGGACGTGCTGCAGCACACAGAACGATTTCCAAGTGCAAGGGATGATGGGAAGGTTAGGACACACATACCACCTCACTCACACAGCCATTCACACATTAAGCAGCGACATGCATTGGGCATGCAGATCATGCGTTTCCCCTCGCTGCACTCGCTGCATTCAACATGGAGGACACTGACACAGTGAGATGACAAAGACAGGTCTGTTCAACCTGCCTGCTCATAAACTCACCATCCTCTGTCGGTACATAGATGTTTAACAATAAGCAGTCCTCACTCTGGTCCTGAACGTAGGATGAAACCAGTTCAATGCTGTTGGTGAACCAAACGGGGAGCATAACATCTGGAAGCCTGCCTTCCAGCAGGGTTTGAGGACAAACAGGCCCAAATTGGGTAACGTTTCGAATTTCTGGCCATGGAATAGGTGGCTCGGGTGGTTGGAAGCGCCGTTCACCTGTCGGAGGTGCTGCGTAGGGAACCCCAAGGAACTGGATAACAGGACCCAAGATCTCATTGTTGAGTTCTTTTTTGAATCCACGCAGCTTACCATATGCTGTAGTGACAATAGGGTCCATCTCATCCAGTTTTTCAGAAGCCACAAGCTGAGCATGCAGAGCCAAGCCAAAAATCCAACACAAGAAAGGTAGATCCAAATTAGCGCCGAGGCCTAGCCGTGGACACATGGCTTTCCAGATCCTGCCCAGGCAGTTTGGTTGATGGAGAGGCATGGTTAAATCCTCTTTATGATTCTCGCACTACAAGGGTAGGCAGAAGTTTAAATCCACTAGCACGACGGAAACAATCAAGCCCAAGATGTCAGATGTTCTAAGAGCAAAGCTGTTAAAAATCTCAAAGCCTCTTTGCATGCTAAGTATTCCCACATGGATTTAAATAAGGATCCGAGCCACATCTTCATCAGGAAGCCAGCTATTCGTCAGGTCCCATTTTATTGACAGCAGTGCTTTCCATCCTGGCTACGTGAAGGGCATGGATGGGGGAGGCATTTGTGGCAGGTCGTCGAAGATAAATCACATCCAGTGCAGCGGTAGGACTGAATCCTACAGGAAATAAAACAACAGAAACATTAGTAGTGCAGCAGATGGGGACATTTGCTTTGCTGATGTCTGGGATCTTGAGCCTCACTTTTCAAGCAGAATGTTCAAGAATCTCAGCTCAGCAGCATGACACAGCATTTATCATGCGAGCCGTTCAGTCAGTTAACCCTTTGACATGGACAATCACAATGATGTGATCACTCGAGGCTGGGCCTTGAAGCGTACAATCACACCGGTATGATTACAACATTCAGTGCAATCATCTGTTAAATGCAAATCGCCCATTTCTGTTTTAGCCGTTGCACAGACCGAGACGCTCTCTAGGCTTTTCAAACTCACAAATGAGCAATGATTATCACATATGATACACATAACTATTTTCTGTTATAGTTTACAAGAAAAAAAAAAGAGATCACTTGCAATTAACAACATTTTATTTCAATCAAGCTGTAAAGTAGTTCATACTAAAAACTTCCCTAAAAAGGACAATTGACTAAAAATGCATTTATGTTCATAATTTGATGATATATCAGCAATATTCATATGATGAAATCTTTACATGGGAATTGCTTAACATCGGAGATAAATTGGTCATTAGACATAAATTTATGTTGTTTTTTTACTGACTCATTGCCACATAAGTATTTTTCTTTACTAAATGTTGCACTGACTAGCGAGATGCTCTTAATCTCATTGTACATGTTTATAATGCAAATTGTATATGTGTATAGTGACAATAAAGGCATTCTATTCTATTCTATAATACTACATAGTGCAACAATCCATGTGTTGGTTCTTCTTGTCAACATGTTAAGCCTCTTTAAATCTCAAAGGAAGATGCAATAGTCCTTTAAGTTTACACTCTCAGTCAAACGTTTGAAACAGATTTAGCATCTTCATTAAACTAGAGCCAAAATGAGGGTTTTGGTAAATATAAAAAGAACTGAATTATTATGGGAAATGTAAATGTTTTCTTCATCAAAATAATAGACAAATGCAAAACCTACTCTTTGTGAAAGTCTATTATTACCAAGTTTTAATAAATATGATAAACAAGAGCTTCTAATCCCATTTTCCTTATCTAAACATATATGAATAATACATTTTACAGAATTCTGGAACTCCAGGATTCATTCTGACGTTAATCTCCATCTCCGAGGGTCAAACATGTATATATATCAATCACATTACATTGTTGTTTCAGGTCTTCCTCCTGTTTAAGCTCCTCCTGTGTGTTGTAATGTAACAGACAGCAGCTGAATGTAAATTCCTTAACGTCCAATTCCTTGATCTCATCTGAACAGAGAAGCATCTAAAACAGACTTCAAAGAAAGGCATGCATACATTACCTAATTTAACTACTAATAAACCCACTTAAGAAAATATGGTGTAAAGAATTAAAGTTGTTGATGACGATGGTGTATATATTTATATTTATTGATATATAAAAGCTCCTCATGCATTAATTAAGTCATTAACATTTTATGTTTTATTAATTTGACTGGCAATAAATGTATTTAAGAAGTACATCCATGTTTTTATGCTTTTTAAAAGATTTTTCTTTACGATGAAGTACTCTTCTTTTAACGTCATTAAATATAAAGGTGTAATCTGAAGTGTGTCGTGGAGGTATTTAATTAAACTCTTTCTTCTTCTTTTGCCATACACAATCACTCTAACGTAAAATCCAATCCTTTTCTTTACGTGCTGCTTAAGTTACAATGCTGTTTGAAGCAGAATGTAATATTAAGATAAATCATATGATTGTTTTTAAGAGCAACTTAAGCTTAAGATGCCTTTGGGAAACAGAGTGTATTATTAAGATAAATTGTATGACTGCTTTTAGGAGCAACTTAAGCTTAAGATGCTTTTGGGAGACGCAGCGCAAGACAATGCCAGTGTCTTTCATTAGCAGTATAAGTCAACAGTTCAAGCCGTAACACCGTTGCTTGTCAGAAATAGTAAACTGTGCATCTCAACATGGGGACAGTGACAAACGTAAAAATAGGGTAAACGAAACAACACCAGTTTTCATCAGCCGTGATCATGCATTACCAGGGGGTCAAGATTTCTGAAGTGTCATACGCTGAAAGCCTGCGCTGGAAGGACTGAGCGCCACACAGACAGCCGGGCAGCAGTCAGATAGACCTGCAGGCGCTGACCTTCTCCTGCCCCCGTATAATGGCTACCACAATGCCATCTGATCCTAATATGAAGCCTCGAGCTCTAATCTCTTCTAATAAAATGGGCCGTTTACAGTAATATCATTTCAGTTGTATTTTGTTAATGGTAAACGGCAAGCACTTCATTTGGTTCAAAAGGTCCTCTGGAGGACTGAACAGGATGAACCCAGATACTCACCAATATCCTGAGAGCTAGAAACAGCTAGATCCTTTCAAACTACAAAATATTCTTTTCATATCAAGTCCAGCTTAAAAAAACATCACACTTCAATTTTAGATTTTACTTTTTGGACATGAGCCTGAACAATTCTGACAGGTGATAACACTGCTTTAGACATCTGTTTCCTGAACTGGCATGTATTGTCTTAAGTCTTTGTTTAACAACAATATACATTTCTGATAAAGAACCATCGCAATCATTATGTGTTGGATTTTTCGCACACAGCAACTTTTGTAATTGAGGTTTTTTTTTTTTTTTTGCTTTCCCTTGCATTATCTTTTACTTTCTGAGATTCTGAAACCTAAAGGTTGATGTCTACACCGGGACTTAAAATAGACAATGTTTCAGAGCTGTGATCAAGTCCCAATTTTCCATATTTAACGGGAAAGCCCTTTATCTTTATTATCTTTTATTTTAACCAGTAAGTCTTGCATTTATTAAATCTCTATACTTCTGAGTCACCCAGTCATTTGTTACTGATCTAAAATGATTCTAAAATATTGCTGCTAACCTCCTCATCGGAGCACACAAAAGAGACCATATTACCCCCATTCTGGCACAACTAATTTAAAAATTATATTATTCCTTTTTTAAGTCCTTGAATGCCCTTGCCCCACAATGCCTCAATGCTTCTTTATCCCTACAATCCTTCCAGGCAACTCCGTCTCTAGGTACCAAGGTCAGAGAACAAGCTCAGGGAGCTTTGCTGTGATGGCATCACAAATGTGTTCCCACTGTATGTCAGGCAGAACACGCCAGTGACATCTTCCCAGACACTCTGTTCCTTCTGTATAATAGCTTTATTGATTTTATATATATATCTTAAATTCCCTAAAGCATTTGTTTTGCATCACGTATATATTCTCCATTTTTTTAGCGCTTGTTACAAAGACTTTGTTTAGTAGTGAGCATGCTAAAGGGTTTCATAAATAAAAATGATGATAAGTTGATGGTGAAACTTTGATTAAAGAAAACAGGAAGGAGTCAAATTCTGTAAATTGTCCTGCATTATAAAGTCAAAGATGAATTTTACATTTAAAGAGAATCTTTATTAGAGATACTGAACATAAAAATCATACAACTTGAACTACTGTCTGTTTAAAAATATATAATTTTCTAAAATGTATCATCTGCTAAAAATGTTAATTGTTGATGATGAAAATCATGTTTGTGATGTTTTTCAGAAGAATAACTACGAGCGCCATGAGTACCATGATATCTAGAAGGTAAGAACCAAGTATTTGGTCCTGCATCACAAGAACAACTACCATAAAAAGACTGCTACTTTAAATAGAAAATATTTTACACAACGAGGCTATTTTGGTTGTTTATTTTATCTTATTTAAGCAGCCTTGGTGAGTATGCCAGACTTCTCTCAAAGTATAAAACGATCTTAATGCTTTCAAACTTTTGACTGGTGATATGTGGCTTAAAGGATTGAAAAGGGTCTGTGGAACTGAAGCGAGAGATAAAGACTTGTGCATCCTCTGAGACTGTACCAATCTCTGTCTGGATCTTAATACACTGTTTCCTTGCAAACAAATAAAGGAAGCCCAGCACAGAGTCAGTAAATCTCCATAGGATCCAGGCATTCTCAGTTCCTCTTTCATCCATCTTGTGCAATGTCTCTGTTCTCTTTCAAATTCATCAATTTCTAAAAGCAGGCAATGTGAGGCTGGAACATGGTGACATCATACATCAACATATATTTGGAGATATAGAGACCACTGTAGGCAGATGTGCATTTAACTCATGGCTCCTTCCATGATTCATAAGCACACTTCTCAAACCATGAACTCATCTTGTTTAACCATCCTGCTAGAGTAGATTACATCTATGTCTTAACTAAAATACCACAGTAAAATAAAGTTTAGTAGAGCAAAGCTCCTCAAATAAATGCCACCTAGTTTGAGGTTTTGTTCTGTAATGTGAAGTCTCGATGTGATTGATGTCTTTGTCTGAGACCTCTGGTGGTGTGTTCTTTTGAAGATGTTTTAGTGTGTTGTGTATTTTCTCTCAAGCTAAAGTGCTTGTCTTCTTGCATCTGTGGTGACTCATGCTTTTTAACCAAGAAGTGTCTGGCTTAGGTTTTTTTTATTTTTTCTTATTTAAGTTGCACATTGTCCAAAAGACAAGAAAATGTTTGTATTAACAAACATTCTTATTAATAATGAAAAAAAAGCTAAATCGCAATATAAATACTTTATATACACTGTAATTTTGGTTTACTTTTTTAACCTTTTCTCTATTTTAAAACAGCAATGAATGTTAATGTAGAAACTGAAATGTTTATAATTCCACAGAACAATTATTCATTTAACAGATATTTGAATATTCTATAATGTTTAATATAGAGATGTAATAGAGATGTCAAAAGAAAACAAGGAAGGATCACATCCAGCTGCAGGATTTGATTTCTGAACCAAGCAGCGATTGTGCATTCCAGTCCTGCTCACTGCGCACTACACCACGAGGTACTGACCGACAGTCCTTGATTTCACTTTTAATTCCAAATGTGAATAAAGTTAGCTTCTCAACTGACCAGCTCAATGAGAAGATAAAGATAGCTGGTCAGTGCACTATATATAATAGCACCTTCACGAGCAAGAGACATTTGCAGGCATGTACAGCTATTTTGAATATACATTTATAAAAACATTTTGAATGGTAAAAAAAAATGTAAATGTCAAACTTTTATTTTCAGCAATATGGTTTACCCTTTTATATTGTAAAACTCAACATTTTTGAATAGTTTTTTCTAAATGCTGCATTTATTTAGTTAATAGCTCCTAATGTTTGTCCTGACAAAGAATAAAAATTATTTTAGGGCAAATAAGTGTCATTAATGTGCACAGTTGCCCAGCGTGGTAGTCAAAATCTATTTCACATTACATGAAGACGCACACTTCTTTTCATAAACATAAAATGTTTTTACACCAAAAATAAACAAAGCAATACATGATTTATGGCATTTTCTATTTAAATCAGTGTCTGAAACCTTTTTAAACCTGAAATGTAAATAAACATTGAAATACTGCATGAGTATAGATCATACGTTTTGGAGAAATAAATCTCTGAATGAAAGTTCTGAACATTTACACACACACGCGCGCGCACACACGCACACACACACACACACACACACACACACACACCTGTTCCCGCAACAGAGTCCAATCAGTTTAATTACACTTTATAAACAACGTTTTGCTACTACACAAATAACCACTTGTTACAACCAACGTATGCAGAAGAGCATCTCTGAAGAACAACATGGCGAACCTTGAAGCGAAGAGACTACAGCAGCAGATGACCACACCATGTGCAACTCCTTTCAGCTAGCAACAGAAAACTAAGGCTACAATTCACACAGGCTCACCAAAGATTGGAAGAACATTGACTGCTCTGATGAGACTCAATTTCTGCTGCCACATTCAGAATTTGGCAGCTATGCAGAACCTGATCTATCTACTTTGTATCACTGGTTCAGGCTCCTGGTGCTGGTGCTGCTGCTGGTGGTTTATTGTTGAGGGGGATATTTTCATGGCACACTTTGCCCATTTTCTGAGGTTGCTGTGAGCAGGCTGTGCCATAAAGTGCCAATCCCCTCAGACTGGTTTCTTGACTATGAGTCACCAGACGTAAATCCAGTTGAGCATGTTTGGGATGTGATGAAACGGGAGTTTTACATCATGTACTTGCGGCTGACAAATCTGCAGCAACTGTGTGGGGCTCTCAATAAGGACCACACTCCCTGAGGAACCTGCCAAGGTCTACCTAAAAGTTCTTTACTCTCTCTGGCACCTGTACTATAAGTAATCACATCTTTAACAAAACAAAATGATTACAAAAACAAAGAAAAAACAGTTTTTTAAAATGAATAAAAAAAAACTATAGGAGAAAAAAGTTTTCAAGTAAGCATAATTTTGAATCTATGCTACAAGTAAATATATAACAGCAGACCAACAACATGGGGGCCATGGGGACCGCAGAAAGCTGACGGCGAAGATGTGACGACAGAAAGCAGATTCCAAAGTGAAACCAGACGAAAAAGAGCGGAGAAGTAACACTAAAAGAGAGACAGCAGTAGCAGGCTGCTCAATGCACAGGTACCAGATATAAGAAAACGTCCACTTGTTAATTGCCATAAAAAAAGTGCAAATGGTATAAAGCCATAGATAAACAAATGCTACATTTTTAACAAATAATAAAAGGTAATGTTGTTAACTTTTTGGCAAATTGCATTTTTTAATATAATGGACCAAAGTTGTACAAGAGAATTTTTTTTTTATATATTCAAAAGTTGCTATTATTTCGTTGAATTAAGAAAACGAGTTTGCACAGTTCAATTAAGTAAAGCTAACAATGACTTTTTACATTGTAGAAGAGTTAAATGAGAAATCTGGGGTGCTCCCCATTTCTCCTCAAATGTCACTGGAGGAGTTGAAGCACTGTCATACCCCTGGCAAAGATTTAGATAAAGATAAAAATGCTGAATATTACTCTTCTGCTATAAAACAAAATGACCCAAACATGTGGTTAGCTGCCACAATGTCCGTCACTGTTGCAGCAGCTAAAAGGAGCTTTTCTAAGCTCAAAGTGATAAAAAGTTCTTAAAATGTTCTTGTCCAGATTCTTCCCCTGCTGGAACTTTTACATGATTGCTAAACTGTCCTACTCTACCTCTGTCCTTGATGGCCACTCCAGAAAATGCATGACTAGCACGGAAGCATGGCGACTGAAATTGATAAATCATGAATTCGTGAAAGCACATCAGATTATTGTTTTACGTCTTTGCTGTCCAGAAGAACGTATGAAGAACCAGAGAGACAACCCATTCAGATATATTTAGGTTGTGCATCACTACCAGTTACATCAACCATTCATATAAACTTGGTGTTATTTCTTTTTACTAAGTTAATACGTAAAAGCTTGAGATCATGAGCGAATATAGAGCTCCACCCACACGCATTTCAGCAAGGGCATCAGGATCATACATCTGAATGCTGCATTTATGGGATTAGCATTTGATATATGCAGATTGCATTACATTTCCAATAATGTGTAAGATGACCTGGTTTCCATGGCATGCTTGAGGATAGAGTAAAATAACTAACATTAATAAAGCTGTAGTCTGAAAAATCCAATTAGACTCACTGGTATTAAAACAATGATGTGAGAGTAATAGAAAAGCACTGACTATCTGTGCATCTTTATCTCTGTTTATACGAGGGGAGAGTAGGTTTGCCTTTGAATAACAGTCTGCATCACGTTGGGTTATTAGTTTTTGAACATTTATGATCTCTTCCCAACAAAATGTCACATTAGCCTCTGGTCAATGAGTGGCCAGAGGAGTGCTGAGGATAAACATTGAGCTGTACTCGAGATATATGAGGAAGGTAAACCATTTGCAGCTTCACCCAACCAGTCAGAACACATTCCTGGATTTTAGGACAAAGAACAAACTGTTTGTGTGTATTAAACTTAAGCAATCAAATTCACTTGTAAAATATGAGCTTATTAAGGTGCCCTACTACGCAAACTACACTTTTCGGAGATTTCTACCATATGTTTTGTGTTGTTCCCCATTCAAATATATATATATATATATATATATATATATATATATATATATATATATATATATATATATATATATATATATATATATATATATATATATACACAGTACGGATCAAAAGTTAAGTTTGGACACACTTTCTCATTCAAAAATTTTTCGGACTGAGACTGACCTTCATCTCTTAAAGTAATGATGGACACTTGTTTTTCTTTACTTAGCTACGTTTTTCTTGCCATAATACAAATTATAACAATCTCTTCAGTGTGATTCTCAGCTGTGTCTCCACCTGACGTCTGATGGTCCCGACTCCATTGATAAGAGAGAAATCTACATTTTTAAACCTGACAGCGCTCTCCTGAGAAGAGAAGAGCGTTTCAGGAGACCACCTCCTGAAGATCATCAAGAGAATGCCAAAAGTGGGCAAAGCGTAATCAAAGCAAAAGGTGGCAACTTTCAAGAAGCTAGAACGACATATTTTCAGCTGTTTCACACATTTTTTTGTTTTGTATAAAATTCCACACGTGCTAATTCATAGTTTTAATATAGTTAACCTTTGTGGGGTATTCTAAATTTAAAAGCAAATAAAAATCTATATTTTACTCCATAACACATGAACTTTTATGACTTATCTCAAATTCAAACAATATAGAGAACATATGTTGAATTATTGCAACCAGTCCCTACTAGAAAAGAATATACACTTATAACAATTTTATTCTTGTAAAAATTAGAAACTGGTCGATTTGACCTGAAGGCCACACAAGGGTTAATGTAGCATAGTTTCGATGCCTTTAGTGTTAATCTAGCATTTTTATTATTATAGTCATGAAAATAAAGAAAACTTTTTGAATGAGAAGGTGTGTCCAAACTTTTGGTCTCTAGTATGTATATATATATATATATATATATATATATATATATATATATATATATATATATATATATATATATATATATATATATATATATATATATATATATATATATATATATATATAAAATAAATACCAATGAAGTAAATTACTTCTTTGAGCCTTTTTGAACTCCCAGAAGAGGAATATAGGCTTAAACAGACATTCAGGAAATAATGTTAATATATATAAATATATTAGTGCTGTCGAGCTCAAAACAGCTCAAAGAAGTAATTTACATCAATGGTATTTATCCCCAACCCACTATTCAGTTCTATTCCTATTTATTTATTTTTTTATATAAGCACTGAACTTTTAAACTTTGTCAAAAATATGCATATTTCCTAGCTTTTTAATCAAGTTACATTCATTTCCAAGAGATGCCTTCGCAGTAGAAATTCTCAATAAGCACTGATGATATATTAAGTGCCACATGTGAAGGCCCTTTAGAAGTTCAATAAAAACAGAAACCTTCAGCTACTCCCACTAAAAACATGCTTCTAGTTACAGCATTTGCGACGCGTCACATTCTTTTACCTCTAGTGTGCATGATTTTCAATGCAGGTACTCATACAGGTCAGTGTTTCTAGCAAAATATCCATATCAATAGATGTTTATTAGGAGAGTAATTAAAAAAGACATTGGGTCTGTTGTGATTGTAGCAGACACATGCTTTGCGCTCGGATCTCCCATGTGCTCCACGCACCACATTACATCTTTTGTCTGACATGAGTGTGAAAAGGAGACAGGTGTCTGAGTGTAAACAGCAGCTTTAGTTTGCTGAGAAAGATAGAAGGAAAGAACACATGACTGAATTCCTATCACACCTTCAGAGCAACACGCAGCCATTGATCCGAATAGTCCTCACCCTCCGGTGCCAGTGGAGAGGTGGGAAGGGAAATTTTGACTGTTAAAACAGAAAGAGCCATTTTCTTTCATCGACCGTGCTCAACGCTGAAATAAACATACCATTCCATTTAGACGGTTAAACTTTGTCTGGCACCTTCAGTGCTCAGAACACTGTGTGCTTGGCTTTCACTGAATTTAACCAAACACCTTTCTCACAAAAAGAGAGTGTTTGTCTAAGGGACTATACAAATAGTGGCTAGTTATGAGTCACGACACAAACAAACAAACAAAGGTCAAGACTTGGGGAAACGCAGACAAACACAGAAGACTAGTAGAGCACTTACGCCAAATGAAAGATGTATTCCAAAAGATGAATCCTAGAGTGTTCTGAGGAAGGGATCAGAGAGGGATATGGCTACACTGAACCTTGACAATCAACTAAACAACCTAAAAATACTTTTTTTTAGACTTGAACGTGTGTCATTTGTGAAATGTGGGAGTGTATGAGTGTACTCTGCTACCCGTCCAAGTGGGGACTTTGGTGTTCCAAACCCACCAAGAGGGAACTTGTTTTCATTTGACCAACAAATAAATACATTCTTGCAGTCTGAAATATTCCCATGTCACAAGTAATTGGTTGGAGTTCCCTCTTGAATATAAAGAATAAGTGAGTGTTTCAGTTTTCAAATCACAGACTTAAATGAAGAGTTAACAGAGATTATATAACATACAAAAACATATCTTTATTTAATTGTTCTGAAGAACTGAGATGAGTAGTTTTAAATCTCCTAGTGTAAAGCAAGAATAGTTGTGTTTATGTTATTGTCCCATTTTGGAAAGATGTCTCTGAGATATGCTTTCCACAGTGATGATAAACATTTATCATTTAAAATTTAAATGTAAGACACTTGGATTGCCACAAATACCTTTTATGTGAGTTTTTGTTAGTGTTTAGAAACACAGATTGTGTTTCTTTTTGTGGAAGCTAGCTGGTGCTTAGTAGATTAATCATTCAGCGTCACCGTTCCACCCAATGAAGAGAAACAGGAGATAGTTTTGCAAGTGTTGGTGGGCGAGCTGTCAAAGTACAGGATCTGGAACCAGGAAGCAATCTGAGCCTGGAGGAAGGGTTTTTGTTTAAAAAAAATATCTCATAAAATACATCTAACTTTAATTTAAATAAATGTTTCAGTGGATTCATTAGTATTTATTTCCAGTTTTAAAAAATGAACAAACCATCCATTCTGTTATTTATTCTATCATAAATCTGATAAGCAGGCTTTCTTCATGCTGTTTGTTTCTTTTCTTTGATATCCCTCTTTTATGAGACAGAAAGGGTTATCAGTAGTTGATGAAAATGTCGTTTGCTTCTAAAGAGGGAGGAATTGATTTCACACATGGTGAATTAAACAAATTCATTCAACTTAATAAGTAAAAAAATTCTTGATTGAGGCCTTTTTATGATGTGCTCTATGGCTATTAATAAATCATTTTTTAATTAGTATTATTATCGTCAACATTTTGTTCAGGCTTTTCCAGAATGGGCACAATAAGAAGATCTCTGGAGCCATCCCAATCATCTACTTCCAAACCTCACTGCCTGGAAGCAGATCGCTTTACTGTGAGCGCTTCTGGATATGATCAAAACCATCAGACAAAATATTTAATTAAATAACTGCGTTCATTTAATAACTGAAAATCTCCAAAAGATCACATAATAACTAGATCAGGATGTTTTATGGCAATAATAATGAACAAATTATTGGTCCAGTCTTGGTTTATTTGGTTTAGTCTTGCATACGCAACATAACACAAACACCACATCGTCTTATCAACAACACTAGACTGATGATCCTAAAAATGGTCTTCTTAGCAGTTTATTAAGTGACCCAGTGTGACGTTTGCTCACAAGCTAACAACTAATCGGTGTATGAGAAGCTGTGGTTTTAAACTTTATTTGAAAATGTTCTTAATTTTGTAAACTCATAAACAGTCTTGTACATAACGCAGCAGATTCCATGTTTTGTTCACTTTGGAGAAAATCCATTTTGTTATCCAATACCAAATTGGATTGCATTGCAGAAGACGAAGGTGAGTGAATGTGATGGGCAGAGTCACCACGGAATTAACTCTTTCAAAGTTTGCATATGTTCAAGCACCTCTTTTCATTGGATAAGAGAACTTGGATTTGGGAAAAATTTGGAGGTACCAGTGCACCATTTCTAAACCCGAAAATCAAAAGTAGCAAGAAAAAATGTTAATGAATAAACACTGAAATATACCAAATAATATTACACACATAAATATTAAAGGTTCCCGATACAGTATATGACATATTTAACACGTTAAATATCAGTCTTGTTTAAATCAAAGCATTGAAATGCTTGACTATGAACGAAAGCGTAAAGAAGGGGTTTCCAAACTTTATGCTGTGAGGACCTTTTTTTATAAAGTGGAGGGGGCCAGTGGTTCCTTCTGACACTTTTTAGTTAAACGTAAATACACACTTTTATAAAAAAACAATTACCTTTTTTTCAAATAACAATGTAATCAAATAAAAGCCCCTAATAGTGAAGTTAAGTTATAAATTGAGGGAAAGGTCTAGAGCTTCACAGATGGTTGGCTTTGAAAAATTATCCCGTACCAGTAGTAATTCATTTGTTATAAAATTATGAGAAATGCAGCATCAGGTAAGCTTAATAGCGTTCGATCAGTGTTTTTACCCCAACCCAGCAGGTTTCAACTAAATCCATGCTTTAATGGTCCGAGTCCTGAGCGTTTTTTAACCTTTCTGTTAGTAACTAACATTGTCTTGGAAATGTTATTTTATTAAAATGCACAGCTTTTTATGTGTGTAGGATGAATTCAAGAATGACTCATTTATGCTATCTTAACAGAACAAATTGTTATGAAATGTCTTGGAGGTTTCAGATGCTTATATCATGATCTTATACCTCAGATCAAGGTTTTTTTAGCACCTTCTAGTTTTTAAAGTCGTTTTTTAAATTTTTACTTAACTAATTGATTTTTTTTTAGTTCTTCTTTCGATTTATTATGAGGCTTTACTCTATGTATAGTAAAGTTCAAAACCAATTTTAATTTAATGCAAATGAGGGTGTCACGGCGGGTACAGAGTCGTCTCACAGTAAGATGGTTGCTGGTTCGAGCCTCGGCTGGGTCAGTTGGTATTTCTGTGTGAAATTTTGTGTGAGTTCTCATGTTCTTCTCGTTATCGTGTGGGTTTACTCCGGATGCTCTGTTTCCCCCACAAGTCCAAAAACATGCGGCACAAATTAATTTGGTAAACAAAACTGTCCAAAGTGTATTAGTGTGAATGGATGTTTCCTGTTGGTGATCTCACAACTCAATAGATCCCTAATTCAGACTTGGTGTAAAATTACCATTGTTTGATGAGCAGTTTGATTTCGATTACAAGAAATCCCTACATCCATCCATCTTCATGTCGGCTTTCTTCCCTTTCGGGGTCGCCACAGCGGAATGAACCACCAACTCTCTGGCATATGTTTTACGCAGCGGATACCCTTCCAGCCGCAACCCATCGCTGGGAAATACAAGAAATCTATCAACTATATCCTGTAATATAACCTGCGTTCACAACAACTGGAAACATCAAACTAGATACCAAATCAGGACACTTCAAAAAACTCGCGTCTAAAAGCTGGACAGACACTTTTTAGCCCATTTTTTGGTCACGCCACAATTTTGTGAATTGGCCAAAATTCTGCCGAATGGAGTGTAGTGGTTCATGCAGCGTACCGGTAGTAACGAGCAGAGGTTAACACCTCATGACCAGCTCCCGACACACGACTGTACGATCGCAAAACAATCCACCAGGTTTGAAACCCTGCTCATCTTGAACTTTTAACCCCTGCAATATTCTCGTGCAGTAAATCATGTGGCTGAAAATGTTGCCATCAAACAAATTGAACAAATGTGCAGTCTACCATCACCCTCATCCCAAGCACATACAGATAAAAAGTTCCTCATAACTCAAGTCCTTTTAGTAGAATATTCCTGTTCTAGTTTTTAAGTTTATTTCATAAGAGTTTTAGAAGGTCTTTTGTGACTTTACCTCATGGTTCTTCCCATGGCCCTCTGCTGGTCATACATAAATACAAACAAATTGTTCCCTAAATCTAAAAATAACCCCAATTATCACGGTTTTGTAAAGCAGTGGGGCATTCGAATACAAGAAGCTTTCTATTATGTTCCATCAAAAGGTATTTTCATTTGTCCTAAGTGAAGACTACTGATGAACTTTAAAGAGCTTTTCTCTGACTATTTATTCCTCTTTATTGAGAAGAAACGTAATTCAAAATGATCCCACAGTCATTTCTGACAATATGACAGAAAATCAAATGTCTAGGCTGACACTAAAACATATCTAACAGCATTGAAAAGATTTAATAGTGTCAAAGGATCAAGGCATAGACAATAATGACAGAGTGGAGCAGAGCAGAGTAAAGCAAGCCTAATGCCTTCCTCATCAAATGCACAGCAAATCCAGAACCTGACAGCATAGATATGTGAAACACAGCACTGCGTATTCTTCAAAGGCCGAGCACTGTCGTTTCCCTCCAGCATGCTGCAAACAGCATTGTCAGCTTTGCCTAAATGATTACAGCAGAATAATCGTTTTCTTGCAGTCACAAAACCCAAACAAGCTCGAAGACAGTCAAACAAAGGCATTCGTCTGCACTATAAAGCCTAGCAAAGAGATAGTTGGTGCCAAGATCTACTCAGGATGTATGCAGAGAGACAAATCACATCGCCTTAATCACATTTAATGGCCTGCGATCAGTGAATTAATATTCTTTGTGTGCCAGTTTTGTGGAGGGTTCAGCTGGATTTGGAAGCATTTGAGACACATTAGTGATGAATAAAAAAAGACTTGAATCTGGAGATCAGAATCTTTAAAAACGTCATTACAGATGCATTAAGTAAATGTACCGTATGGCTAATAATAGAATTCACGAAGAAGATTTGAAAGAAAAACGGTAATTGAATATGTAGAGATCACAAAATATAAAATATCACTCAAAGTCTTTTAACCACTCTCCATGAAAACTACATTTTCCTTGTCGCTGAAGTTTCATCATGTACCGCATATTCGCTTCAGATTAAGTATGAAGTTTCGGTTAGTGGAAGAAATCCTAAAGTTTGCTTAATTTTCTACCTCACATTGAGGATGCACAAAATAGAGAATTATTGACTGCACTGTTTCCCAATCAGAATATTTCATGTTATAGATTATAGACTTAAATGCCCTATACACCACATTTAACTGCTTAGCAGTGCACTGCTTTCATTCACTAATTGAAGGTTTCTGTTGTGAAACAAACACTCACTCTGTGGCCTCCAATACGGTCACACATATGCTCCTAAATATCACCTGAGGACGCACACACTAAAAACTAGACCCACCAGCGACTAAAACACTCACACTTTCAAGCCCTGGGTGAGTAGATGGGTCTGAGGTGGTAACGGAACACACCCCAGAATGTCAAATAGAGATACATTAATACAAAATTATGTGATCAAGTTTTGATAATCAAAATAATGACTAGGGATGAAAGAAAATATTTATTCTGTTCGGCATCATGATAGACTAGGAGGTTAAAGCTAACAATAAGCGGTCAGATAACTCCGGAACAAGCTAACTCTGTCAAATTTCCAACAAGCTTAATGCGTACGGGAAAAAAATAATTGTCTGTCTCTTTTTTTTTTATATAAAAACACGTGCCAGCTTAGTGTGATGGAGAGCAATATTTTTTTCATAGTATGTTGCGTGTGTTAGAGCAACATACCTACGCGACAACACCTTACAGACACTGATTTATGGAGGCTGTACAAAAAAATGAAAAACTCTGTGATAAGCGAGCTCCGCACTGCTGAAAGTGTTTTCTTGAATGTATGAGACATTGTCCTTAAACCTTGGAATGTGGACTAGCTTAAGTTTCTCCATGAGAACCTTTTCATCAAAAATTTGCACTATGAGATAAAACAACTGAAATCTTTTTTTAATGCAAGTACCTTTGATTAATGGCACAAGTGCTGAAATGTTTTACTTATCCGGTGTTATTAGACGTGTTTTTCAGACCTAATCTTAATGCTTTTGTTAGTATCGTTTGTTTGTAATGGTAAGAATGTTCAGTGTTTCTTGGTTGTAAATGATAAACCGATGGAACCAGATATCCGATCGAACGTGAGAGATATTTCTCATAAAACACTTGTCAATGTTCAGATGTTGCTAGTTGTTTTGTTTTGCCCCTCTAAGGTTTTCTTATTTTCTGGTTTTTTTCCTTTGCCAAAAGCCTCTGTTTGAGAATAGGATCTTTTTCATACTTATAAGAACAAAATATTAAATGGAATATTGATAAATACTAATTCTTACAATTAGTCAAATCGCTTGTGAATCTAATCTATTTTAAACGAATCAAACGCTATCGCTAAAAAAAAATCGCTAAAATATGTGCAACCCTAGTTTCTAAAGCTGTAGTACCCGGACTCGAGTCTATTGTTTATGGACTTGGTCTTGTCTCGGACTCAACTGTTTTTGAACGAGGAATCTTCTCGGACTTGTTTGTGTTTGGAGTCGGACTTGATCATCGATCTCAAATGACTCCAATAATGCTACACTGGCAAGAAATCAACTAAATAAGATTAATCTATATTTGTATGTCAAGTCTGTGGATTGAATGAATATGAATGAACATCAGAGTAAGGGCAACTTTTCTTGCATCATTCATTACAGTTGGTGAGTTTATAACACTTTGACTGAGCAGTTACAGTTATCCTAATACCACCAGACGAGTTCGCATCACGTTTACATCATGTGACTGAAAACAACATAATGTTTGAGTCTCTTATTTAGAACTTTAATTTCTCGTGTTAACCTGCACTTGGCGTTTACTGCTAGTAAACGATATTGAGAACAGTAACTGGAAGTTCCTGCCTCATTTTTCTGATGGTTTGTTGTCATGTTGACAGCTGTGCATCTTCTTCTTGTGTTTTAGACATTCATTATGAATCGAGCTGTGTGCTCCAGTCTGGAACGTTTGCAGACTGATGTGTGAACTTCCAGTGATGGATTCACCCTCGGTATACGCCTGCTGCTTATTGTGAAGCTGAATGCATCCCATAAAATTGCATCTTATACGTAAATCAGTTTCTTTTGATGAAATAAATTAAATAATTGTTGCAAAAATGAAATTTTATTGACTTGTATCAAAATTTTATATTGTCTTTTTGTATTATAAAGCTTCACCTTTTGACCATTTGTGTCTAATTACTGTTAATATGATGGTGAATAAGATCATTATTGTTGTTATTACACTATTTAAAACTACAGCTCTGAATCAGAAATGTAAAATAAAAAATAAAAAACACCCAGCGTGTTGTTTGTTTGGGTTAAAATAAAGTTAACCCAGTGCTGGGTCAAATATGGACCAACCCAGTGTGGGGTTATTTAAACCCAGCGCTGAGTCAAAATAACCCAGCACTAGGTTGGTCCATAGTTGACCCAGCACTGGGTTACTAAAAACAACTTAAATTGGTTTATTTTAACCCAGACATTTTGTGTGTACTGTACACTGGGTTTACTGTACTATACTTTAATCAGTAACTGTACAAGACCAATAGATATAAAAAATATTACAGAGTATAAAAAAAAATTTTCAGTCAGTATTTATAGTTCAACAATTGATCATTAAAAACTACAAGCGTTTCTGTGAATTCTGGAAGCAACAGCAGTCTTTCTGAACAAACAGAAAACCTCTGACAGCTAGAGTGCAATGCAAGAATAATGTGCAGACTGCCTCTTGCTTTCACTTCACACTTTTTGTGACGTGTTCAGCAGGCTCTGCTGGCTGATTATGAAGTGATCCTCGTATCTCAGAATGAAGAGCAGCCGTGAAAGCCGAACAAAGCCCTGGTAATTAATCACCATGAAAGCCACAAAGGTTTAATGCCATCTCCGTAAATGAGAGCCTTTTCCAACCAATCAAAGAGTAAACTTCAGGCTGGCACAATTCAGCATCTTGACAGGGACCACGCTTTACAAAACTGAAAAACCACGAAAGCGTTTAGCAATTTTACATAAAATACGGCACCAATCTACTTAAGCCTGGGTTTATTTGTTCAGGTAAAAAAAAATGTATTCATTTAGTATTAAAAGGTAATATTAATTTGGGATTTAGCCAGCTAAAATATCTTATATAATGATGAATCCCAGTTCTTTTAAGCTGAGAGTAAATTTTTTTTTGAAGCAACAGAAATGCAGGTTTAAATGCAGCTTGAAGTAAACAGAGTATTTGCAACAGAAGCCAAATTCCGGTTTGGAGAATGGTGAAGAGGATCAAATGTGTTCGTGTGGAGACACAAATGGGCCTTGGAGGAGGCTGTCTTCATTTATCAGAGGGCAAGAAGCAACACTAGCAGGAAGAGTCAAAGTCTCCATTATTTATGGACTGGCTCCCTCCCCTGTACACGCTTGGTACCTGGTCTTCAGACCGGCTGGAACGAGTTTCTGCAACACTTTTATTAACAAGTACTGACATTAGGACAGCATCTGTTTGTGACATGTGTGCTATGGTTCCCTGAAGGCTCCTTTCGCAGCATGCGAGTTTATACTCATGAATTACAAAATCTAAACTGAGCCTACCAAAACGTCCCCACAAGTGACAAGAGTAACATTCAGTGATGAACGGGAAGCAAAAAAAAAAAAAGAAAGAAAGAAAAGAAGAGAAAGCTGGGACTCTTCTTCTTATCCTGGGGTTTTCAAATTACTTATTTTTATCCTTCATTTTGCTAAACTGCAAAAAAAAACCACACACACATTAATAAGAAAGTACAGAATGAGTGTGGTTAGAAACATTCTGAGTAATAAATCATGTTTTAAAGAGAAAAAGAAAAGTCATTGGGCATGTGAGGTAGGTGCTTTTTAATCTTATTTCTTAATGAGCTGTATATTTACCGCATGAACATCGACTGCTTATGAATGTTACATCGTGTTTCTCGGCTAAACCCCAGAACAGACCTCTATGGCTCATTCACAAGCGCGTCCACCATCACTGGTAAGTTCGGGTTATGAGCCCAGCACAAGTTAGAGCAGAAGCACACCTCCTCTCAGCCGTCCGACATCAATCTTCAATGACATCCCCAGAAACGCCATTCCATCACTGGGAATGCATTATGCATTGAATAAAAAAAATATACTCCCAAAAATAGCCGGTGCACGCGCACACTTGCGTTTCCACACAAAATCACGACGTCAGGACTGACTGAGTCAGAGCTTTCTTCAAGACCTCATTATCACTTAATTAATATCTGCTCGACTCATTTGTCGGATTAATTATGATGAAGAGGAGTGGATGAGAATCACCTTAATCAAAACGGAATCATTCCCGTTCGGGTTGACTGCTGGTGAGACTTGAATAAAGAGCCTCCTAGTTTTCCTGTTACATATTCGTGAACACCATCACCTCACCAGACGCTCGCGCTTTCGCATTTTTGAAGCAGTTTTCGGAGTACTAAAAGCCCTTCAAACACAATGTTGACCGTCACATAGCTTTAATGAAGTATCACGTATGAATAAACGCTGCAAGAATAATATAACCTTGTTAATGAGCAAAACACGACAGTCTCTTCACTGCGTGAAAGATAAAATAAATTGATAATTACCACGAAAGCTCTATTTCCAACACTTTGCCATTTGCAACATTTCCAGAGTTCTTCAACGGCAGGAGAAGATAGAATCCAAAGGAAGAAAAAGCTCAAGCGGGAAACATTTGTGACAACGACATGATGCGGTCCAACTATTTCTCGGAGTGAAAGAGCATAATATTTCCTTAATGCAGTTTTTAGACTGGCATTAATCCACAATCCGTCGTTTCAATAGAAAGCAAAGACATCCCCCGGCAGCACTTCGGGTCTTGCAGTGAGGGTAAAGCGCGGTAAGGGATGTTTTAACCCTCGGTCCTCATGAATGTGGGTTCGCGGGTTGATGAAATGCCCACATCTCCACTTGCCCTCGGTGCGCGGAGAGGAGAGCGGACGAGAGCGCGCATCAAAAGTGGAGCGAATACGCTCCTAGCGGCTGGAAAACGAACTGCAGCCTAAGTGCTGAGGATGTTTTTTCATGAGACATTCAATAGATCTCTCTAGGTAGATCTTTTTACACTGTACACTTTACCTTTTAAATGAGATTTCATCTAATCTGATATTGCTGTTAAACATGCTGATATTGAGAGGCGTAAGTGTGCGGAATATCCCTTTGTTGATTAGAATGTTAGATTGAGGCAGGGTGAAGGGAAATAGTCAAAGTCTTCCTTTGTTGAATAAATTAGATGTAGTGTGCATTTTCCATTTATTCACAGACCATAATTAATGACAAAGTCATGCACAAACTTCTCCTAATCGACCATTTGTATAGATTTGGTTTGCATCAATCAGCGCATATTTCGTTCAGGTTATGATAAACCTTAATATCTTCTGGTCAAGTTTTTTTTTTTTTTCTTAATAAAGCATTTCTTTTAGAGGGCTAAAACTGAAATGCAACAGCTTTTCTCCTCCATTGTTACTATAAAGACCTTGAAAGAACAAAAGTGAAGATAAGAGCAAAAACATTGTTATCTACTAGAAGATGTGGAATAATTTTCAAATAAAGTGCAAGTTCAGATAAACACTTCCTTTTACACATTAGATTTGTACATTAGTTTAATTTAACTTGAATTATATCTAAATTCATAATTATTTGATACTGAAAACTGTTAGCCATCTGTCCATTCAATTGAACGCACCATTCATAATTGTTCTCACCAGAGCAGATTTTAATCAATCCAAAGCCTGCCAAGTGTGAAAGCTCCATAAATAAAAACAGGACCATCTACTGAACTCAGTCAATGGTCGTAGTTTTGCCATTTAGCATTCATTTGTATGATCACCAATCAAATTAGTGGATCGGCATTAACTTATGATAATATTTATAATGTTATGTAGGGGGTGCATACATAAAGCTATTCAACTGTCACATTTCTTAAAGCAGCTAACTATTAAAACACTAAAAGGTCTCTTTTACTCGAGGGAACAGGGACTACCTAATCGGTCTATAGAGAGTATCATCTCAGGTACGTAAGTAACCAAGGTTCCCTAAGGGAACAAAACGCTGCGTCCAAACGCTATGGGGAACACTGCATTTCCTGCTCTGAACCATGTGTATAATATTGTCCAACAGACAGGTGTGACGTCATCCGAGCGCGACATCGCACCCGGAAATGCGCAGTATAAAGGAGCTAGCGATGGAGACAGCAACCAGCTTTGAAGCAGAGTAAGCGAATTCAAGACACGGGCGGAGTTGCCTAGAGACAGCGTCTCGTTCACCAAGGGAACCTTGGTTACATACGTAACCTGAGATGTTCCGTTTCAGGAACTCAAGCTGGGTCCAAAGGCTATGGGGAATGAGAGTTATAACATGCCTCGCAGTCTCGGAACTGACAGTGTCTTAAGTCTGAAGAACCGCAGGGGCCCAAAAAACTTCTAGATCCAAGCTGTAGGACCGGACAAAAATCAAGGGCGTGGATTATCCCGCAGTGTTACAAACGTCCTGAATAGAAACCCCAGATGACAAGGCCTTGGAAGGCGTGGAATGCACCATGACCCCAAAGAGTGCCGAGACACCAAAAGATGCATAAGCAGAGGTGATAGCATCCACAATCCATCTGCTCACTGACTGCGTGTTAGCAGAAGAGCCCTTACTGTGTGGCCCATAGCTGGTTTGAGCTCCAAAACAGTCTAGGCCCTGCACAGGGCAGATATTATGGAGGAGTTCCTGCAAAGAGGACTCAAATGGAGGAGGGAAGAATGCCCAGAACCTAATGAGACACGGGGCCATGGAAGGCACCTTTGAGACGTAGCCGGTCTAGGGTGCAGGAATATGCTAGCCATCCCAGGGGAAAATTCAAAGCACGAGGGAGCCACAGAAAGTGCGTGCAAGTCCCCAACCCATTTAAGGGAAGTAATGGCAAGTAAAAATGCGGTCTTAACAGACAGGAAGCGTAAGGAAACGTCGCCCAGGGGCTCGAAAGGGGGCATCTTCAAGGCCTCCAAGACGATGGTCAGGTCCCATACAGGCACTCTAGGATGGACCGGGGGTTTCAGCCTCTTGGTGCTGCGAGGAAATTGAGATATAAGGGAAGACTTGCCCAAGGGAAGCCCATCAATTTGGGCGTGGCAGGCCGAAATGGCCAATACATAAACCTTGATAGTGGACTGTGAAAGCTCCTTGGCAAACTGAGCCTGCAGAAACTCCAGCACCGACCCCACTGGGTAGTGAACTGGATCCAGATCGTGGGAAACACACCATCTTTAAGCCCATGATTGGCTCATAGACTACATAGAAAAGCCCAATTAATCTATTCACTATTAAACTCTCATCACTGTTAAAAGTATTTTCTTACGTGCATTAACATTCTAAAGTTTAAAAGATATTTTCTCTTGGAAGATTTAAGTCAAGACCCTGAGACATCATCATATAAATATTACTGTCAGTCACATCTTATCACATGGCAAGCTCATAAATAAAGAGTGGAATTCCTTTCAGAAGTCCTCATGAGACATTTCAATTCTGAAAAGGCTAGGACCACATTTCCCCATCTTGTGTAAACCCATCTCATATCCTCTAATGAATATGACATGTGTTAATTGATAAGATAGAGTTATTTTGCACCGGATGAGACTTTGAATGTTTTAATGCACTTTGGCTTGAATATACTGTCGTCATTAAAAGTGGATCAGTTAGCTGACCTCTGCAGTGATTCATTCCACCCACTGCAACTGAAAGCTACATTTCAACAGAAGCATGATGAAAGCTTAGCATTCAGCGAACCACCTCAGCTTCTAATATCTACTAAGAGCTCTAAACAATGTCAATTACAACGCTCACTCTTCACGGAAAATTCTAACCCACAGATAGAGCTTCAATCCACAAAAATATGTGTCTGTAATGACACAAACACGGCTGTACTTACCACTACAATTACCAAGCTGAAAATGGTATCTTTCTGTCTTTTGTGGACATCTCTGGTGGGGATCTTCCAAGTAAACAAGCTTTGCGATTTCTCTGCTATTATTGCCAGTTTCACATATGTTGTCTTCGTCACTCAAAGCTACAAACCGGAAGCGGACAATTCTTTTTCTAGGCTACATTTAGGACAAGTGTGCAGCCAGATTTTTGTGCAGAAACAAACAAGATACAACTGAAAGGCTATGTGTTTGCTGACAAATGGTGATCTGGCTCATGAAGGGGTTCTGACTGGCCCCTCACATGGGCTCTCCTGGGGACTGCTGAACTCACCATTTAATGTCAAGTAAAAGTCTTACATGGCCCATACGGAAATCTACTTGGCTGAAAAAAAATCTCCTTGAGTTCTCCATGACCATATATGGCTTGAGACTTTAATTTACAGTGACGTTGATGTCTGTTAACAAACACGTTTCACAAAATTGGTGTCTTAACCTCCATCCCTTTCTCTCTTTTTTCTTTCTCTCTCCTATCTTTGTTAAATCTCTATCACTCCTCTTCTTTTCTCTTTCCTTCTTGTACTCTCTCTCCATCTTCACTAAATGTCTTCTTCTCTTTCCCTTATCTTCTCTCTTTTTTGTTGGAATTATGTTTAAAGATTAAGGAGTATACATTTTAGTATATTTTTTCTATGTGTAGTTTTACATTTGTTTATGTTATATTTCTTTGATTGTATAGGTTGTTTTGTTTGTTTGTTTTTTACCTCGATGAGGAAAGGGGGATGGGGTTGATTGGTACCCTCTTTCTGGTTTGTCGTGCACGATTTGGCCCTTGGGTAAAAAGATTTGGGAACCGCTGGTCGAGAGTGTGGTAAGGAACATTAGGCACAGGATATAAAAACTGATTCGCCTCTGGAAGGCCTTAGGAGCAGTCCTGCGTTTGGCACACAGGGGTCACTGCAGAGACAGCTTGACTTGCTCTCGTTGCTCATTCCCTTTTCTTGCTTCTTCCCTTGTGAGTTTATTCTATATAGCAGGAGAGAGAAAAGGGGGACAGGCTAATAATAACCTCCCTCACATTAACAGGCACTCTGTACCTATATTGCTACTGAAAAATGTTTCATTTGAGCAGTTTACAGTATAGTTGGAGAAGCTGATGGAGTCTTTATTAATGTTTGGGTGTTTTGTCATATAATTACAGCTATGTTGTTAAGGAATTGTTCATTTGAATAGCCTCTGATAGTTAAACTATTCAATTCCTCAAGCATAAAGGGCTATAATCGCTTATGTTTATTGCTCTCCGTTTCCTGCGTTCTGGAGTTCAGCTGTTGAGGTAAGAAAAACTGGCACTGTTGCAAGGTTCAACTTAAAGCGTGACAAAGAGAATTGGAAAGCACCAACTAGTTCTTAGTTTATTTTGACAACTTATGTTATTAGTTTATTAATATTTAGTTTTTTTCTGTGTTATTCAAATAGTTGTAATTTCAATTTTCCTGGAAATCCTTTTTTTTTTTTTTGCTGTAGCTCTGATTTTCTATTTGACATAAATGTATTTCTATTTAGTTGATAAATCGAGTTGTTAGTTTCTGGTGAAAAAATGATGGAAATGGAATTATGTTATCTGACTGACTAATTTATAATAGAAACTCATGGGTTATATATTTTGCAGCTAGTGACAGTGACAGTGAGTCTTCAGGGAGCCCTGTATGCAGTTTACAGAATTTTTTAAACATTGATCATGTTTACATTTAAATAGTGATTTTTTTTAATTTAGGTGTAATTCCAATTTAACATTTAGAATGTTTTCCAGTACTCTGTAGTGTACTTAATGGGGAGGTTTCATAAGTAACGAAATAAAATTAAGTTAAACACCTCAGAGAAGTTAACCCAGTTTAATTAAGATAGTATTTTAAATGTGCAACCTAACAAGCATGCAAACATTTACAAGTAAATCACTCAAAAGGAAGTTTTTAAATTGCCAAAATTCACCCCTCAAAATTGATGGTTGGACATTTTTAAATGATCTTCTTATACAGCTTGATCTAATACAAACTTAAAACTGTCTAATACACTGCAAAAAAACACTCTTGGAACAAGAAAAAAAAACTCAATTGAGGCTAAACTCTTCCTAAATCAAGCAAACAAATCTGTAATATGTTGTGTGTAAGTTGTTCCAGGATTGGATGGTTTATTTACGGTGTAGGTTCTTTTTCTTATTTTCTTTTCACAAGCATTTGAGTCGTATTTCAAAAAATGTAAATTCTTACACATTTGTCAGATATTTTAATGGATCTAAGAAGACTAGAACTATATTTAAGATTTTTTTTCTTGTTTCAAGATGAGTGCATTTATCAGCATTTAATATTGATTTTTTTAATATATGATTTCATTAACATTCTTTAAATAAGAATATAATATATTTGTTTAAATAATTTATTTGTTTAAAGATTTTTGTTTTAAGACCAGTGGCAAAATCAACAGCTTGTTTTACAAAGTTTCTTAATTCAAGAAAATAAATTCTCCTCAAGAAAAAAAAAGCTAAATAATCTATACACGAAAAGTATAAACTAGAAAATTCTTCCTCAAATAAGAAAATCGCAATTTTCAAACTAATTTTAAGCATTTTCAGCTTTGCTTAGATTCATGTGTATGCATGATTAGGTAACACTTTACAATAATCTTTCTGTACTTGATTAATTACTGAGGAGTTAGCAACAGTGCGAATTGTGTCATAACGTTCTGTTTCCGCTTGGAGCTAAACCTCACCCACACATGACTGACTCGCAAAGATCCAAACATAAGCAGTTTTTAAGATTCAATAATCACTTTCCAAAGGGATTACGAGATCTGGCATTTATGGTAACCAGCGAAAACCTCCTGCTGCTCCAGAATGTCAGAGTCGTTGAATGCCCCAGGTGTCTATGTGGTCTTCGCTCTTTTTTTCATAAATGTTTCGGCCAGTCTGTCTGCTAGAGCATGTTATTGATAGCATTGGATCGAGGCTGACATACTTCAGGTTGCCGTCGGAATCGCAGTGGCTTGGGTTTCTGGCGATCAGGTGTCGAGCTGGGTTCTTCACAAGATGATGGATGATGCGTGATTGCAGCTTCCAGAGACTCTCGGGAGCTTGATTATGCGATCTCCACTGTTACATTGAAGAAAGAAGGCACATCTCGTCTCGGTGGAAACCTCGATAAGTAATGGTGACCCCATCACCTGGTAGTTCAGCAGATCTGGGATCATTTGGTCTAGTGGAGGTAGACCTGTTCACCAGCCCAGAGGATGCTCAGTGGTGGCTGTTGCGCTCTGTCCCAAGCTTCTCTCAGGACAGATGCGCTGGTGCTTTGCTGACCCAGGAAAAACACCCTCTATTTTCCCCATAGAGCTTCCTTGCACTCCTCCTGTGCAAGATCAGGGGGATGAAGCAGAGGTCCTAATATTGGCACTAATTGGCACAGCGACCTTGATTCATAGAACTCTGCTCCCTCGTGACAGTCCATCCTTGACCTATCCCCCTGCGATCAGACTTCTGGCCCAGGGATGTGGGGACAAGCACCTGCGCCCAGACCTATGGAACCTCCATATCTGGCACGTTAAGATTAAAGATAAATTGAGTTTTAAGGTAACTTTTGATTAACCTTAAAGAGAACATCTCCCTACTGTGATGACAGGTGCGCCCACACAGAGGGGGAGAATGTTTGTGAGAGCGTCACTTTTAAACAACCTCAGTTATTTAAAAGTTATATGATTTACCTGTGCAGAATTAGTGCGAACTGACTTGGAAATCTCGTTTCTTAACTGCAATTACTCCTATTTCTCCTGTTTAAAATGAAATTCGATGAGAGATTTGTACAATAATGTGCACAAATTCACGAAAATGAGTGTCATCATGGGTCAAGTCTCAATTTGTAAACTGGGACATACAGTGCCCCCCCTATTATTCAATAACAGTGAACGGTAGAGGGTTGTGTTTTTAAAATAGTGTTTTCTCACACTTTCGTTTTCCAGCATTAAAATGCTATTCAGCTGCTGGGATCCTGTCACTTCATCATTTGATGTAAATATTTATCTATGTCTTTTCATAGCCATATTAACTGTTCTTTGTTTGAAGAATTCACCCTGGTGAATCTTTTATTATAGCTGTCCATTTTATGATTACGTATTACATAATATACGTTTTATATTTAATTCATGCCTTCGTATGTTTATGATTAGAAAGAATAACGTATAAACATAGACACACCATGCAATGTGTTAAGGCTTTAAACTGTGGTCATGTTAAGATGTATAGTTTCTTTGACTTGTATGCATCATAAGTAATCACATAAAACTCTGCTGATCAAAACACAACAGCTGGTTTTTCCAATCATTGAACTGTACTAATATGCCAATCAGTTTAAATGATAATGTGATTGAATATGTATGGCTAGTACGTGCACCTTTGATGCAAGGATTAGTAGATTGAAAGGCTAATAGCTTATTCTGACATAGTAACGGCTGAAATCATTTCAAACTGGTTTACTAGATGATAAGCCATGTCCTCAAATGACCAAATCCCAAAACTTGTCTGTTTTTCTGGTTATAAGCTTTCTTATCTGCACAAAAATCTGCATAACTAAACCACATGAAATTGTTCTTCTTCTCCTTAAAAGAAAGTCTAATTAAAAATGGGAAAAAAGGGAAAAATAGTCTAAACCTGGCACTCTCTAATGGGTACAGTGGATGACTGGCCTGGGGCAAAGGCATGACTGGTATCCAGGCTTCGTGATTAGAGGAAAAGGGGTGAGTTATAATCCACTACTGCATTAATCAAAATGATAATGCTTCCATTTGTGATTACTGCTAGCTTCCAGCACTGCATAATGCCTGTCCCTGATGCAGCAAGGGTTGTATTTGGATGAAGGCAAGTGGGAGTAGGCATGACACATTGCTGTGATAGTAAAAAAAACATCTTTCTTAATAACCTGCTGGAAAAGTTGTAGACTTGCTTAAAGATGACAGCTGAACAGCCTCTTAACCAGTCATAGTGTACACACAGATGCAGTCATGTATAGCTGGAAGAAAACAGATGGGTAAGTAAACCTACGTAGTTTCTCCAAAAAGTAAATACACCCTTTTTCTTTCTTGAAAATGTGCGCTAATATTAATATTGTGAAGTGTGAAAACACTAAAGAATTGTGTAACTCTGTAAAAGAAACTTGGGTAATTTGTAAAGCTGTGAACATAGAGCTTGAAAAGAAAAATAATTAACTCTCATGAAACAAAATGTCTAAATTGGACGAAAAAAATATTTCGTATGCTATACTTAGTCCAGTTCATACATAAACCTATTGTCGTTGTGCAGGTTGCCACTGGAATCCTCTTCTATGGTGGCACTGACTTCCTGTTGGAGGATATCCCACAAATACTCAGTATTTGTGTAGTTTACTTAGTTCTAGAGAGATGCTTGGTCAGTCAGTGCTAGTGATGGGAAGTTCGCGTCATTTCACCGACTCGGATCCTTGAGTCCCGTTCAGCAAAATGAACGAATCTTTTTTCGAGTCATTTCGTTCATTTCATTCATTTCAGTAAAATACCAATAAAATGTTGTGTGTTTCTTCCCTAACACATTTAGTATATACACAAACCTGAATCACACTACAAATAAGACAAAACTATAATGCTAGACGACAAAAAACATATTTTAATTAAGCCTACCTGAATCTTTTAGTCTGATTCAGCTCAGCTCTGATCTGTCTTTAGGTTAAAGTCTCATTCGTTCCTCACATTTCTTCTCTCTGATGGTAACGAGTGCAGTCCGGCCCCGGGGCCTTCTGTCACGTGACGCTACCTAATATTTACCAACACAATATGAGCCGGAAACCTACAAGGTTCGTTCTTTCCCCGAGTCCTCCGGCTCCTTTCGTTCTCCTGTCATTAATGATGAGCGCATTACGCTCGGAAAACCAAAAGAATGTTGCGCATGCGCCCCTGAACGAATCGCTCTCTGACACGATTCACATTAAAGAGTCATCCAAAAAGAACGAATCGTTCATGAACGACACATCACTAGTCAGTGCTGGCGACCCATTGTGACTGGGTTTTAGAGTGTCACAGTAAATGTTGGTATTAATATTTAACTCAATGATTTGTAGCTCCCCAGTGCCTCCAGCCCTCAGACCATAACTCTACAACCACTGTGGTTGATTTCCTGCTTGTCTTCAGCAAAACATTTGCATTGTTTTGTTGAAAACCATGAAATGGATTTCATATTCTCCCAGTGTTTTAACTGTGCTTTTTATTTCATCATTTGTCCCAGTCCCAACACGACACAATCAACAACAATTAGTGTCATGCGATTTGGAAACGATTTTGACAAATAAATATTAGAGAGACGAGCATTACGATTATTGCTTGTTTTATTTTAATACTGAAAATCAAGTTTTTCATTTGAAGGCTTTTTGAGGGTAAACTGAATTGTTTGATTTTTGAAGAAAAGCTCTAGCGAGAGTGATTCATTGTAGGCCCCTCATAATTGATGATACATTTTAATGTTTTCCTTTTATTGACTTTGATGTAAGATGAAAGAGTAAAATATTAACTCTAAATGGAACAAAAATACCTTTGGAAAAACAAAGGTCACTTTTACTCTTTTTAGCGCGAGAGCATGCTATTTTCAAGAGTAAAAAATTCTTCAATTTGAGTACTTAAATTTAGTATTTACTAAGGCAAATATACTGTGTGATTTTCTTATGTTAAAGACAGGGATTCTATTTTAGCTTTACCCAGTGTTGGGAGTGTGCCTTTAAATAAGTTGTTCCCCATCAGTAGGTCACTCTGACTTATGTCGGTGAAGACTATGGGAACTCGGTTAGGCAGGAGCGCTCTACTCTCTACACACTCTTTTTAAAATGCCAATCAAACCAACATTCTAAATCCTACTAGATTCATCCTTTACAAATGGTTTAATATATGAGGTAAGAAAATGATGTTTGTTACCGCCACAAGGAAAATAAGCCCACACTTATGGGACAAATACGGGAAGGTAAGCAGCAGCATTCAGTTTGGCAATGACATGGAGAAGCCTCCAGCCTCTTTAGAACAATTTCCCCATCATGAGTTTTCATCGTAGCTCTGAATGAAGCTGAAGAGCTTCTCTACTGTTCAGAGGAAAATGTTTTGACTCAGACATGTTCAAGCACTGTGACTCATATCGATTTGAGCAGAAGTGAGACGTCAGATTGGGCTCTGATGCCGTGAGAAGTCAGTAGCCTATTGTTTCTGGAACATGGGGCAATCATTTGATATCATCAAACTATAATGAATCGATGAGAGAAAAGAGTTCTAAAATTAAATGTATCCTTTGTGTCCACAAACAGGTTTCTGAAGAACAGCAATCTAATCACTCTGCTGAAGATTTAGTCCGGGATAAGGACAAGAGTCTTTGATGATATTTCTAGGTAAAAACGTTGTAGAATATTTGATCAAAAACCCTGTTCTTGGAAGAGATTTATATTTAGATTACTATATTTAGTAATGCAGATTGATATGATTATAAACATGTTGACCATTAAAGAGCATGAGTTAATAGAGCATGAACCCTTTGGCTCAGAGTGTTTTTGTAATTTACAAGTGTTGGTGTAGAGACAGGCAGCATGTTGAGAAAAAATCTCCGGGTAGAACCGCAGGGGGGTCGAAGGAAACCTGGACCCTCTTGAACAACGCACGTGTGCAAAGCTAAGCCATCATTCAATTGTTCTGCATATGGTGCTGAAATTATCCCACATACCTAAATTACAATATCTAAGCAAAGTCTGAACTTTGAGTGTAAATGTATGATCACTTGATGAATTGAAGATGCTTTGTTTCCAGACAAGATTTAGAGAAACATATTCATGCTTTCATCTCCAGCAGCTGGACTCCTGGAACGCTCTTCTCAGCGCTCTTCCCAAAAACACCATTGAACAGCTCCAGCTCGCTCAGAACACAGCGGCTCCAATTCTAACCAAAACTAGAAAGTCAGAACACATTTCTCCAGTTCTTCAGTCTCTACACTGGCTGCCGGTCTCCTTCAGAATAGATTTTAAAGTTCTGCTGCTCGTATATAAGTCCAAACATAACTTAGCACCTAAACACCTAACAGACATGATCAGTGAACACACACCAAACAGAGAGCTGAGATCCCTCAGATCAAATAAATTAAATCTACCCCAGGTTAATTCCAAACAGGGTAAATACTCCTTTAGTTACCACGCGGCCCACAGATAAACCACCTTCCAGAGGAGATCAAGATCAAGGGTGCCAACACTTTAGTCACGTTTAAATCCAGGCTAAAGACTCTCCTGTTTAGTTGTGCTTTTGTCGACTGAGCACCAACGTCCAACAACTATTTTACCTCTGTACTTCACTATCTTAATCTATGTTTTAATCAATGTTTAAAAATTTTCAAAAGTTTTCGATCACTATGATTTTAAATAACTTTTTTACGCTTGATTTTATTAATATACTTTCTTTTTACTCTTTGAGTCCAATGTAAAGCACTTTGAATTACCCTGTGTACGAAATGTGCTATAAATAAACTTGCCTTGCCTTGAAGAGCAAAGTAATTTTTATGAACTTGTGCTGCATTTTTGTCGGCTTCACATGAATCAGTATTAATAACTTATTCTAATTGTTACCTAAACTTTTTCAACATTCATTTATCTTTTCTTTTTTTTACAAATTCATCCGATAACTATATAGCATGAGGTGTAAATGTCAAATGACTTCGGATTGTTCTGGTGTCATGTATTCTGGCCAGAATTAGCTTGAGCCGGTGGAAAGCATTATGAAGTAATGAGCAATAAGAGAGCTTTAGAACTGGCAGCTCTGGATTTCCCTGACCCTGGCGAACCAGCTGATCAATGAGCGTTCCTCGCCTCTGTCGATATCCAATATGTCAGCGCAGTGAAAGTTGGCAAGCAGGAGAAGGTGTTTAGCTCATTTTCCCTTTTGATTAATAAAATGTTAGACAAAATGTGACGGGAGCTGAGAGGAGTTTGTGTTTTTCTCAGGGGATGCAAGGTCAAGCAGATCTCTCTGTTTCCTAAAAGCACCCTAAAGAAAAATTAACCCATTACCATGGTTCCTAAATCATAATCTGTACTTACAATGCCAAAATTTGGATAAATAAAATGTTGAGGAAACAGAAACGCAGTGGTGGAGTTGGTCGTTCTGTAACTGGAAGGTTGGTGGTTCGATCCCCACTAGGGCCATTCTGCCGTTGTGGCCCTGGGCAAGCCACTTCACCCACATTGCCCAGTATGAATGTGTGTGTGACTGGTGGGGTGTGTTTGGTGGATGTGTGTGACTGGTGGGGTGTGTTTGGTGGATGTGTGTGACTGGTGGGGTGTGTTTGGTGGATGTGTGAGACTGGTGGGGTGTGTTTGGTGGATGTGTGTGACTGGCGGGGTGTGTTTGGTGGATGTGTGTGACTGGTGGGGTGTGTTTGGTGGATGTGTGTGACTGGCGGGGTGTGTTTGGTGGATGTGTGTGACTGGTGGGGTGTGTTTGGTGGATGTGTGTGACTGGCGGGGTGTGTTTGGTGGATGTGTGTGACTGGTGGGGTGTGTTTGGTGGATGTGTGTGACTGGTGGGGTGTGTTTGGTGGATGTGTGTGACTGGTGGGGTGTGTTTGGTGGATGTGTGTGACTGGTGGAGTGTGTTTGGTGAATGTGTGAGACTGGTGGGTGTGTTTGGTGGATGTGTGTGACTGGTGGGGTGTGTTTGGTGGATGTGTGTGACTGGTGGGGTGTGTGACTGGTGGAGTGTGTTTGGTGGATGTGTGAGACTGGTGGGGTGTGTTTGGTGGATGTGTGTGACTGGTGGGGTGTGTTTGGTGGATGTGTGAGACTGGTGGGGTGTGTTTGGTGGATGTGTGAGACTGGTGGGGTGTGTTTGGTGGATGTGTGTGACTGGTGGGGTGTGTTTGGTGGATGTGTGACACTGGTGGGGTGTGTCTGGTGGATGAGAGAGACTGGTGGTGTGTGTTTGGTGGATGTGTGTGACTGGTGGGGTGTGTTTGGTGGATGTGTGTGAATGGCGGGGTGTGTTTGGTGGATGTGTGAGACTGGTGGAGTGTTTGGTGGATGTGTGTGACTGGCGGGGTGTGTTTGGTGGATGTGTGTGACTGGTGGGGTGTTTGGTGGATGTGTGTGACTGGTGGGGTGTGTTTGGTGGATGTGTGTGACTGGTGGGGTGTGTTTGGTGGATGTGTGTGACTGGTGGGGTGTGTGACTGGTGGAGTGTGTTTGGTGGATGTGTGAGACTGGTGGGGTGTGTTTGGTGGATGTGTGTGACTGGTGGGGTGTGTTTGGTGGATGTGTGTGACTGGTGGGGTGTGTTTGGTGGATGTGTGAGACTGGTGGGGTGTGTTTGGTGGATGTGTGAGACTGGTGGGGTGTGTTTGGTGGATGTGTGTGACTGGTGGGGTGTGTTTTGGTGGATGAGAGAGACTGGTGGTGTGTGTTTGGTGGATGTGTGTGACTGGCGGGGTGTGTTTGGTGGATGTGTGTGACTGGTGGGGTGTGTTTGGTGGATGTGTGTGAATGGCGGGGTGTGTTTGGTGGATGTGTGAGACTGGTGGAGTGTGTTTGGTGGATGTGTGTGACTGGTGGGGTGTTTGGTGGATGTGTGTGACTGGCGGGGTGTGTTTGGTGGATGTGTGAGACTGGTGGGGTGTGTTTGGTGGATGTGTGTGACTGGTGGAGTGTGTTTGGTGGATGTGTGAGACTGGTGGGGTGTGTTTGGTGGATGTGTGAGACTGGTGGGGTGTGTTTGGTGGATGTGTGTGACTGGTGGGGTGTGTTTGGTGGATGTGTGAGACTGGTGGAGTGTGTTTGGTGGATGTGTGAGACTGGTGGAGTGTGTTTGGTGGTGGTCAGGAGGCCATGGGCACAGAATGGTAGCCACGTTCTGTCAGACTGCTCTAGAGCAGCTGAGGGCTATCAAGGTAGCTTATCACCAGTAGAGAGTGAACGTGGAGTGAATGAATAATGCTCTGATAATTGTAAAGCATCTTTGAGTGTCTAGAAAAGCGCTATATAAATTGAAGGCATTATTATTATTATTATTATTATTATTATTATTATTATTATTATTATTATTATTATAATGCTTTGCAGAAAAGTGTGCATACTTATATTCATTGAAATAGTATATTTAATTGTTTTGTAATTAATGAATGCATTGCATCACTTGTAATAATGTTTCTGGTAGGAAGGACAGTGAACGCTGAAAGGTAAGTATGATGACATTTACAAGCACAACACAATATAGAACATTCTTTTCAACAGGTGTTACAGTGATTTGGTTGACAGTTTCCAACAACACGGCAATTCAGATCACAGACAAATGAATACAGCAGCAGACGAGATGAAAATTTGATGAGCTGAGTAGATGAGTAGCAGAGTGAGGAGAACAGGTAAGCAAATGAGAAGCTGGTCCACAGAGAAAGTCCAAACACCAACGGAGATCAGTAACTTCAAGGGAAACAAAACAGTGAGTGTAGAAAAAGTGCTGGGAAATGATTTAACTGTATAAGCGTTAATCCGGGTTGAAAACAACACAGGAGACACTTTTCTAGAGATCTGTGATTTATACAGAAATATTTATGAAATGAATGTTTTAAATCTGAAATTTTCTAGTCCAACAACTCAACCACTTCTTGAAATTGGGAATGTTCTGTAGACAGTTCATTGCAAAGATGCCCTTGTTAACCATCTAGCTGCTTTGAATTCCAGGTTATTTGATTACGACTATGTTCCAGTCCCATGTTTATCTTTTATGTGACAGTATTTGTAGAGAAAAATGGATCAGTCTCAGCACTCTGTACACTGGAACAGCACTTTGCTGAAATGGCGAGTTGGATATGGATAGACAATCCTTGAAAGAAAGGCTGAATTTATCAAGTCAGTTTCCTCTCAGGTGGAATAATGAGTTTAAACTGAGTAAAAAGCTGCAGGGATCGGATGAAATAACCTGAGAATTCAATATCTCAAATGAGTTTTGCCTTCAGAAAGATGCCTTTTAGCCAAAGATCTCCTGGTCTGTGTTGTGAAATGTGATAAATGTCTAACAACCTCAATTCTTTGTAAAGGTTTTTGCAGCCAAGAAGAACAAGCAGATCACACATTTACATTAGATTTCTTGACTTTTTATTGGCTTAACTGGTCTGTAATGGATCAGTGAGCAGGTGCTACAATGTGGAAAAGCTCTAATCTTTCTTCATTTGATCTGTTACAGGTAGACTCATGTCTTTATTGGATTAATATCTCATGCAACTTGCAGATTATGCAGCGGATATATACATGGCTGAGCTATTTAATCGACCGGTCTAGAACTCAGCAAAAAATGTTAACATATCCAACAAAGGGGCCTTTTTTGTCACAAAACAAGATTTGCCTCACAAGTCAAATCAGAGACTGAATTTTCCACAAATCAGCATAAAGTAATCAGCATAAAGTAAAAATTAAAAAAAGCCAACATGTATATTATAACGGTGATGTTTCTTGTGAGATTTATTTCAGTGCATGCACAGTTTTGTAAATTGTCCTCATTAGCTACTTATTTTTTTGTGTAATTTGACTCTAGACTGTAATTTGCCTAATTTTATTTGCTTTCACATCCAAACCAATATTTGTTAAGTGCAAAACTAGATTCATCACCTAATTAGCCTCAGTCATCCAAAAGACGTCCACTCAAGCTAATTATCCGTTTCATTGACGAACAGCAATAAGCAACAACCCTTCCCTTCACCTCACAATGTCAGGACAATTTAGTCCAGGTGGATCTCCAGGGCTTAAGACATGTACACGTCCTGAATTGCTCTCCAAGTATGCCGCAAAATGTTGTAGCGGTGGAGTTGGTTGCCCAATAACCAGAGGGTTGGCAGTTCGGTCCCGCCATGGCCATTCTGGGGCCTGGGCAAGCCACTTCACCCACATTGCCCAGTATGGATGTGTGTGACTGGTGGAGTGTGTTTGGTGGATGTGTGTGAAGGGTGGGGTGTGTTTGGTGGTTGTGTGAGGCTGATGAGGTGTGTTTGGTGGATGTGTGTGACTGGTGGGGTGTGTTTGGTGGATGTGAGAGACTGGTGGGGTGTGTTTGGTGGTTGTGTGAGACTGGTGGGGTGTGTTTGGTGGATGTGTGAGGCTGGTGGGGTGTGTTTGGGGGATGAGTGAGACTGGTGGGGTGTGATTTGTGGATGTGTGTGACTGGTGGGGTGTGTTTGGGGGATGTGTGAGGCTGGTGGGGTGTGTTTGGTGGATGTGTGTGACTGGTGGGGTGTGTTTGTTGGTTGTGTGAGGCTGGTGGGGTGTGTTTTGGTGGATGTGTGAGGCTGGTGGGGTGTGTTTGGTGGATGTGTGTGACTAGTGAGGTGTGTTTGGTCGATGTGAGAGACTGGTGGGGTGTGTTTGGTGGTTGTGTGAGACTGGTGGGGTGTGTTTGGTGGTTGTGTGAGACTGGTGGGGTGTGTTTGGTGGATGTGTGAGACTGGTGGGGTGTGTTTGGTGGATGTGTGTGACTGGTGGGGTGTGTTTGGTGGATGTGTGTGACTGTTGGGGTGTGTTTGGTGGATGTGTGTGACTGTTGGGGTGTGTTTGGTGGATGTGTGTGACTGGTGGAGTGTGTTTGGTGGATGTGTGAGACTGGTGGGGTGTGTTTGGTGGATGTGTGAGACTGGTGGGGTGTGTTTGGTGGATGTGTGAGACTGGTGGGATGTGTTTGGTGGATGTGTGAGATTGGTGGAGTGTGTTTGGTGGATGTGTGTGACTGGTGGGGTGTGTTTGGTGGATGTGTGTAACTGGTGAGGTGTGTTTGGTGCATGTGAGAGACTGGTGGGGTGTGTTTGGTGGTTGTGAGAGACTGGTGGGGTGTGTTTGGTGGTTGTGTGAGACTGGTGGGGTGTGTTTGGTGGATGTGTGTGACTGGTGGGGTGTGTTTGGTGGATGTGTGTGACTGGTGGGGTGTGTTTGGTGGATGTGTGTGACTGGTGGGGTGTGTTTGGTGGATGTGTGAGACTGGTGGGGTGTGTTTGGTGGATGTGTGTGACTGGTGAGGTGTGTTTGGTGGATGTGTGTGACTGGTGAGGTGTGTTTGGTGCATGTGAGAGACTGGTGGGGTGTGTTTGGTGGATGTGTGTGACTGGTGGGGTGTGTTTGGTGGATGTGTGTGACTGTTGGGGTGTGTTTAGTGGATGTGTGTGACTGTTGGGGTGTGCTTGGTGGATGTGTGAGACTGGTGGGGTGTGTTTGGTGGATGTGTGAGATTGGTGGGGTGTGTTTGGTGGATGTGTGTGACTGGGGGGGGTGTGTTTGGTGGATGTCTGTGACTTGTGAGGTGTGTTTGGTGCATGTGAGAGACTGGTGGGGTGTGTTTGGTGGTTGTGTGAGACTGGGGGGGTGTGTTTGGTGGATGTGTGTGACTGGTGGGGTGTGTTTGGTGGATGTTTGTGACTGGTGGGGTGTGTTTGGTGGATGTGTGGTCCTGACTGTTGGGGTGTGTTTGGGGGTGATGGTGGGTGGATCTGGTGGGGTGTGGTTTGGTGGCTGGGTGATGACGTTGGGGGTGTGTTTGGTGGATGGTGTGTGACTGGTGGAGTGTGTTTGGTGGATGTGTAGAACTGGTGGAGTGTGTTTGTGTGGATGTGTGGACCTGGTGGGGTGTGTTTGGTGGATGTGTGAGACTGGTGGGGTGTGTTGGGTGTTGGTGGATGTGTGTGACTGGTGGGGTGTGTTTGGTGGATGTGTGTGACTGTTGAGGTGTGTTTGGTGCATGTGAGAGACTGGTGGGGTGTGTTTGGTGGTTGTGTGAGACTGGTGGGGTGTGTTTGGTGGATGTGTGTGACTGGTGGGGTGTGTTTGGTGGATGTGTGTGACTGGTGGGGTGTGTTTGGTGGATTGTTTGTGACTGGTGGGGTGTGCTTGGTGATGTGTGAGACTGGTGGGGTGTGTTTGGTGGATGTGTGTGGACTGGTGAGATGTGTTTGGTGGATGTGTGTGACTGGTGAATGTGAGAGACTGGTGGGGTGTGTTTGGTGGATGTGTGTGACTGGTGGGGTGTGTTTGGTGGATGTGTGTGACTGGTGGGGTGTGTGTTGGTGGATGTTTGTGACTGGTGGGGTGTGTTTGGTGGATGTGTGTGACTGTTGGGGTGTGTTTAGTGGATGTGTGTGACTGTTGGGGTGTGTTTGGTGGATGTGTGAGACTGGTGGGGTGTGTTTGGTGGATGTGTGAGATTGGTGGGGTGTGTTTGGTGGATGTGTGTGACTGGTGGGGTGTGTTTGGTGGATGTGTGTGACTGGTGAGGTGTGTTTGGTGCATGTGAGAGACTGGTGGGGTGTGTTTGGTGGTTGTGTGAGACTGGTGGGGTGTGTTTGGTGGATGTGTGTGACTGGTGGGGTGTGTTTGGTGGATGTGTGTGACTGGTGGGGTGTGTTTGGTGGATGTGTGTGACTGTTGGGGTGTGTTTGGTGGATGTGTGTGACTGGTGGGGTGTGTTTGGTGGATGTGTGTGACTGGTGGGGTGTGTTTGGTGGATGTGTGTGACTGGTGGAGTGTGTTTGGTGGATGTGTGTGACTGGTGGAGTGTGTTTGGTGGATGTGTGTGACTGGTTGGGTGTGTTTGGTGGATGTGTGTGACTGGTGGGGTGTGTTTGGTGGATGTGTGTGACTGGTGGGGTGTGTTTGGTGGATGTGTGTGACTGGTGGGGTGTGTTGGTGGATGTGTGTGACTGGTGGGGTGTGTTTGGTGGTTGACAGGAGGCCATAGTTGTGAAATAGCAGTCATTTTCTGTCAGACTGCTCCAGGGCAGTTGAGGGCTAACAAGGTAGCTTATCACCACCAGTGTGTTAATGTGGTATAATTGATTAATGCTCTGAAAAATGTAAAGCGTCTTTGAACATCTGGAAAAGTGCTATATAAATTTAAAGGCATTATTTCTTTTACTCACCACATATGGATGCACAACTTGGCAAAAATTCTACAGAACAGTTGCATACAAATGTTTCACAGTAGTTAGTAGACCTGCAGAGTGTTTCTGGTCAGATTCCACTTGATTTCTAAGTCTTAAAACTGTCAGTTTCCTGCTTCTAAGACAATGATGAATTGTACATTAATTTTAATGACCATCTCTGACAGAAATCTCCCAAGCCCTGTACCTCTTACGAACTTAATTACACCTTTGTCAGAGTTTTCACATGCTCTCAACAACCTCTTTTCTCCTCAAGCACCAACAAACTGAACTTGGCTACAAGGAAGATTGGAGTTTGTCAGCTTTTGCTCATCAATGATCGTTTTTTGCCCCGTTAAATGTTCCTCCTGTGACCCTGTGGCTGGAGTCATGTCTGATCTTAATGATGGCGGTGGGTTTCCTGAGCCCACACCAACAGCTAGCCTGGCATCTAATGAGCCCATTAAGCCCCATGAGGCCCAGAATCCTAGCGACAAGAGAATATGCTGTGTGACATATTGAACAGGAAAGACAGGGGAGGGGGGGTGTCACTTTTACAAAGAGCTTTGGGTTTGCTGTTGCCATAGATACCACATGGTCTTTTCCAGAGCAAAAGTGATGCTGAATGGGCAAATTAGTCTGGCACTGCCATCCAGGTAAAAAAAAGATACTCAATGGCATAGAGGTGAGTGGGTAGTAACTATGCAGAGCAGTGGCAGTAGGAACACTTTTCTACGTAGAAAGAGGAAAGCACACGTAAGTGCAAAAGACGCTCAGTTTAACAACACTGGAAATCTGTGAAGTACTGAGTGGCTGAGGAGATGTTCTATAGGTGCCATCTAATCCATCATTCCATTCCAGTACAAATTGTACCACATTAAAAACTAATTATATTCAATGTCTGAAAAAGTGTGATTACAATATCTTGGTATAGAAGGAAAGAAATCAGCATTATATTTTACTGCTGCTGTTTAAATAAATAACAAATTATTTGCAACGTTCTTCAAAAAAATGATAGTGATTAATCACACTTTATTTAAAATCACTACGTATTATTTATTACTACAGACTGCAGAAAGGACAGTCTGCATGCAGCTCAAGCTTCAGACAGTGCATGCTCTCTACAGGCTAAATAGGTAACAGATTGAATTTTTAAAGACTAGATTAAATTAAGAGAAATACAATTGTTTAAATAGAATATCCCACATAATAACCAAATATACTTTGCTCTTTAGATGCACTTCAAAAACTTCTAAATCCCTCATGTGAATCTCCTGGTGGACCTGTTGAGACTTCTTCTGAGACTCAACATCATGCTCGAATTTAAAGGGACTACAATCAGAAAAACTAGTAATTAAATTATTAGTTTTTATTAATTTTTCAGTCGTGCGGCTGTTTTGTGTATCTCGTGCAGTGTATGTGGGGTAACACAGCTCATGGCCTGCTCCTGACCCACAAATGCATGGTCGCTTCAACATGTGTGTTTTTCCGTGTTGCAGTGCCGAAAACAAAAGTGACGTGTCGTGTTTGGATGATGTACACAGAGGTAGATAGCTCTGGAAGTACAGAAGTGAGCAACTTATTCGCATCCAACCATCTTGTAACTTTTAACTCCTGAGATTTTCTTTTGCAGATTAGGAAAGCGCTGGATCATGTGACAGAAAAATCACTCTAATGATTACAAAAATCACATAGCGTATTCCCAGCGTAAGGCAGGCGCACCCATAAAACTGACATTTGAACACTGGAGTGGGGTGGAAAAGGTGAGTGAAGGATGTTACAGGCCACCTTGAGCAAGCCATGTACAATAAAAACAAATAACAGCAAAGGGTGACCACTATAGGACTCTAAAAATTAAGTGAACAAATATTAAAATTGGCTAAAATATGTGCACAGAACAAAACTAATTGGATAGAAGTCCTGCCCAGAGCTCTGGGGACAAGGTTACAGGCTTCACATCTTTTGAGTTCCTTATACAGGTTGACAGGATTCTAAAAGGTTGTCGCATTGATGTATATGATTTCATATGAGAAAATCATCGTTTGTGTTTCATTGTTTCCTGCATGGGCTACAGATCTCTCAAAAGGGCATCTCAGCCAGCACCAATCACCAACCAAGCCAGCACTTAGTCCACACTACAGACTAGATTCTTCTTAAGGTGTTAAAAAAAAGTGGAGTTAGCAAACGTAGCTTTGAGAACACATTTAGGTGGACTCGAAAGTACATCAGGCCCAAAAGGAGGAGGAGACAGAATTGTAATTCTACAGGCAACAGAAGCAGTATGGATTACAGAAACAATTTTTTTGTGACCTTTCTCCCATGAAATAAGTGTTGAAACGTGCAGGTACACAGAGACGTTAAAACACATTTTCAGAATGCAGATGTTCAATTTCAAATTTTTTGTGCTTCACATTGTTTGGTGTGTTCATTCACATTAGAAATAATATGTGATTGCTATAAAGCTTCTGTGTGAACGAAATACAGCTGTCAAAAAAAACATAAGAGCAAAAAATAAATAAATCTGATGTGTGTCACTTGGGGGTAAAATGTGAAAACAGCATCAGTTTAGCTTGGAAAAAATGTCAATAGCAAAAATTAATGTGTCTGTTTATTACAAAAACTCTAACACTAATTCATATAGAAGCAAAGAAAAAGTATATATTTTTGCTGTCAAATTTCAGAGAACCCACTGCACTCCCACAGATAAGTTTCACTGCTCACACAGGTCTGGCACCAAGGGATCAATTACCACAATCCTAATGTTGGTCTTACTCATTATTAGAAAATGATGTTCTTGCCATAATGGTCAGCAAGAGTCACCTCCAAAGTTAAAGTCTCTCTGTATGATTCCACAAAAAGAGAAGCCTTTGCACGGCCTCCTATCTCATCTGTTGTCAAAGGAAATGGAATGAAAGACAACTTCACTGCTGTTTATGCATTCCAGTAGACCTTTAAGGCACTCCTTTGAAAGGATAAGAGATATATTAATCACTTACTGGCCATACAACCAGCCACACTTGTTTGCTTTTTTTTTGCTCCGTGCAAGCGCTCATTCCCACCACATGCATTTTTTAACACGTCCATTATTAACAGGTGCTTTGTGGTGTGGGATGCATGATTTATGCATGCCATTTGCAAGCTCACTTGGCTCCAGTCACATTTCTATTAGTGAAGGGACTAGCCTTGACTGCACTAGAGATGCGCAGAAGCGGCTTTTTTTGTGCTTCATGCATCGCTATTGAAACAAATGAGATCATATACTGTCATAATCAACAGCTAATGCAAATGTCCATTTAGACCAGTATTTCTCAATAATTTTCTGTTGCACCCCCCCAAGAAGAAAAAAACATCTCGTGCCCCCCGTGCAACTATAAATAGTATTATTCGTCTTTAAATTTGTTATAAGTGCACCTCTGCATAACACAGTATCCTTATTAACGTATAAGAGGTAAAAAAAGAAATTTGGACCAACTTACAACAAAGAAAAGTTTTATTAACTGTAGCAGAAAAGATTTAAGGTACGCCTGAAATGTAAAAAAAACATTAAATCCTTAATAAAACTATAAACATTGTTTGACTGATCGTGATTGCTGCCAATATTCGACACATTTGGCTGAAAAAACTGAAGCGGTTTTTCAGCGTGATTGGAGTGTAATGTCTTTAAGTGTTTAATTTATTTGGCTTCATGCTGTCCGCTGCAACATTTTTAGACTCAGTAAGCACACCTGTCTCTCCTCGTCTCCCACCGCAGTCACAGTGAAGCTAAGCGCTACATACGCGTCATATTTCATCGTCTTAGCTTTCAGGAGACTTTCGTTTGTCTCTTTATCTTCTTCTCTCTCCACCTGTCTTCTACACTTCGTGTCTACACTTCACAATGAGAGCGCCACTGTCCCCTAATGTAGTGGAGTGGAATTACACTTTATTCTAGAACAGTAAAAAAAATAAATAAATAAATAAAAAAGCATGTTCCCTGAGGTCAAACGTGCCCACTTGATGGAACCACTGATTTAGACCTTCGATTGTTTATGGTTGGGATGATAGAGTTGTTTAAAGAATAGTTTAAAGATATTAGAAGAATTAGTTTAAAAATATTAAAGCCTTTTAATGCCTTTATCAGACCGGACAGTAGAGATGAGACAGGAAGAATATTTGGGAGAGAGATGAGTAAAAGGACTGAGACTGGATTCGGACCCCTGTCGCCAGAATCAAATGCGTGTGTCCGTGCGCTGACCGATACGCTCTCAGTGCTGACATGATTGAACTCTTTTATAAAAAAGCACTGATTTTGGATTCAGGAATGCAGAAATTTGAAGGAAAGTCGCTGTTCTACATCATCAACCCTAAAGACATCGTAGTGGCTAAAGATGGTTTCTGGAAAAAAAGATATCTTTATAAAATAGATCAACTGTATGCTGATGTTTTAGCATCATTATGTCTTGGTAATATAATGTAATCTAACCAGTAGATGTCATCTGTGCATGTCGGTTGTTCTGCTGCTGCTGACGCCTCTACCACAAGCTCCTGCATGGACTGCAAAATATGTTTTGGTGAACATGTAAAAAATTGATAAATAAACACCAAAAAAGGAACAAATGCAAATAGGAAATATTAAGATGTTCGGATGAGGATGGGGAGCAGGTAGCCAATCACTGATAAAAATATTGTGCTGTAATCAGGTCCAACATAGATTATGTAAGTATAGTTCAGTTCAGCAAGCAAAAGTCTCCAATAAAAAATAGATGATGTACAAAGTGATTTTTAGCCAGATATTTTTCAGTCAGATATTTGTAAATGAACACCTAGACCTATAAACGCTATTCTTGTAGAAATTGAATTGTGCTAGCTTCAGCTGAGGATGGGATACTAATCTGGGGTAAAGGGGCATTTAGAAAACTATCCAGTAAAAAATCACAGTAAAAGCTTGTAGGGATATGAATATTAGGAAATAAATAGGTATACATGGGAAGTAAAGATGGAGGCAAAACATTTAAAACAAAACTATAATGAAATCTCTTCTAGAGTGTCAATTCCGATAACCCCTCGGATGTCTGCTATGCCAATGATTGACATGGAAGTACATTTAATTATAAATAATCCCAACATACTGGCCCTAAAGCAGAGTTAATCGCTACAGTATACAGAAATACTACTCAGAACTACAGACATACACTGATGGACCTAAAGAACCAGAGCCTGTAAGATCAGCAGCAGTCAACATTCCTTATTTAAAATAAATATTGCACTTATAGACAACAACATATGTTATATATCAACAGAATTAACGGCTTTAATACGTGCATCCACTGCTTTAATACACTGAAGTAGTGGATTGAAGAAGTTCAACTATAGACCTGCGGTTTGTTCTACAAAGCATGTGAAGTTATAGATCTGAAGTGAGACGAGATTTAGTTTGTGAGGTCATGAAGCATTTCTCGAACTCAACCGTCAGGAACTGAGGTGCAGTTTCTATGGGTCCCAGCCTACGTTGGAGTTGAAGGAAAGGAGAAAGCTGACATGATTGCACAGATCACACTTAAACACTAACAAATAGACACAGTCCTGAATTTATGTAAACTACGAGTTAAGACATTGAAAATGATATAAATTAGCAAGAAATTGTTAAAAATGTGAGAAACTGAAATAAAACGAAGCCATCTCTATGAAATACAAGAATGTGTAGTGAAACTTTGTTAAAACAGAAAAAAAGATATCACAATCTCCAGAATCATATTATGAAATTGCTTGTTTTTTTTTTAAATGGATGTAACATGGATCATGTTATCGGTGTAAAGATACAGAAACCGTTGAACATGTTTTATTGAAATGTTCAACTTATGAAAAAAGAGGGGTAGACTACATCAAGAATTACAACAATCAGGAATAACGCTCTGTCTTTTAAAATCGTTATTGGGAAATAAACTGTCCAGTGTATTGGAATCAGTAATACAATATCTAAGAAAAAAAGTTAATTTGGCAAATTAAAACACTAAAGCTGGAAAACCGTAAGTTAATTTTAGATATTTTGACATTGTTCCTTTTATAATTCATAATGTCAATGCATTTTATTCATACTACTTTTATTACAAACACAGCAGTGTGTATCATGTAGGCTTTCTGACTATTTCTTGTGGTTAATTTTAGTGGAATCCTGAAAGAATAATTCTGTTATCAGACCCGCTGAATCATGACTTCCCTTTAGCCATTCAGAGAAGAAAGACTGACTCTTCAAAACCAGAACTTGACTTCAAATTGAGGTCAGTTCATCGTCAGCTTCTCGCTGGCGTCTGTTCTGTTGGACTTCCTCAGATTGGATCCAATCGATGGCTCTTCCTTTGACAGAGTCTTCTCGTCTGCTGCGTCTGGGCTGCTGCAGTGCCCTCACACTGAACGGCATGTCCTGAAACTGCAAATCATCCCTTCCCTTTCATTTAGAATACATAGCACTGCAGCCTGAAATCTACCTGAATTCATTAATACATTCAGTAATAATGTGGAAAAATAATGTTATGGTAAAGTCATCGTTTGCTACACATGAATGCAAGAATGGAGAACCAAACGCCATTCTATCTTCTGATTTTCAGTTAATCAATAAATTACGTATGGTTTTCTATAGATATCAACATGTCATTTACTTAATTAACTCTGATTTTTATAAAAGAGTGACTTTAACATTTTTGAATCACATTACTCTTGCCATTTGTTGGTTCAGGACAAATGTCATGTTTATATTCAGCTTCATGTCAAATTATAGCAGATGTTAAAAAGCTATTCATAACCTACAAGCAATGAAATGTATTCTTATCAGTACTGTACTTCAGTACTGTCCAAAATGTGTTTGGAGGCTTGCTTCTCAGGGGAGCATCAGCCCTGATGTTTTCTCTTCAACCCAGTCTGATAAAGAAATAAAAGTGTTTCTTAGTCCGAGGGTGTCAAATCTACATTTATTTTAGTAAATGCACAGCTGCATTTCACATATCTGGCCAAGAAATTTCTCTCTGTGATCTAATCAATTTTATCCTTTTGTCCCAACATATCTGTCTGTCCTTGTCCCTGTCCCTTTATCTATTTCTTTAGCCCTCTGTTTTTCTACTCTGTTCTGTTCACTATTCCTGCCTTCGCCTCAATTTTCTGTGGTGACCCAAGGCAAACTATGTTTTCCAAATCAACCCTCTCAATTAGCCAAGCGCCTGTCTGTTGTGGATTTGTCACAGTGTTGGGTCGCTTCGTAACAGCTGTGGTTATCTGCCAGATGTGCGGCGCATGTAAAGTGAGCTGCTGGGGTGCCTCATGTTTTTAACTGGGACTGAACACGGGCCAATGATTCGGGTCAAAAGAGAAAGAGGTTATATTCTAATATGTTAGGATGAATCTTTCAACCAATTGGACATCTGTAACTGTGACACCACTTCGCTTAAATCTCATTTTTATCTCTTTATTTGAATCTTTATTTGTATATCATTTGACTCTTTAGTCAGCTGCTATCAGCAGCCAATTTTAAAACACCAGGTCATTGTGAGTTAGAGGCAAGATAAGGTGAGACAAAGCTAAAGGTCATTAACCCCTTAAAGTCAATGCAAGATTTATTTTCAAAATTGTTCCTGGCAGCAGTGAAGGGGAAAGAGGGGAATGAGTGAGACAAAAGAAGTCACAGATGAATACCCGTATTAAAAGTCTCAGATGTGATCATGTGTCTTGTGATTGGATGAGACAATTCAGTTTCATGAATGCTTATGAACTACCACTGTTGATAAAACTCTGAAACCTAAAACAGCGAGGAAAAGAGACACTTTAACAGACAAAACATTATTATTCAATTTTTGAGTCAAAATCAACATTTTAAAGAGATCCTCCTTTTTAAGTCTGCCAACTGAATAACCCCGCGCTGTAGTTAGCTACTCAGCAAATGAGCATTCATTTCTCCCCCACTAGGTGGAGTAAAGTCAGTATCAATGTAAATCTTCAATTTGGCTACTTACATATCGACCTTTGAAACCTTTAGTCTATGCTATTTGTTTATATTTAATTGATCTCAGTTACATTAAATATAGGCATCAGTTTAAAGGTGAAAAACTTTTTGAACAACTATTTGCTCTGCTTGGAATGATGTAACACAACAAGCAAATATTCCAGTTTTTTTCCTGCTTGTGTGTGTTCTTCCACAAATCTGGCAAGAGATGTGCTCAAAAATGCAAATCCTTCACCACTATCAGTTGCTAACACTCATGTGGAGAGAGAGAGAGAGAGAGAGAGAGAGAGAGAGAGAGAGAGAGAGAGAGAGAGAGAGAGAGAGAAAGAGAGGGAGAGAGAGACGAGAGAGAGAGGGAGAGAGAGAGAAAGAGAGGGAGAGAGAGGGAGGAGAGAGACTCTCGTAAGCTCGCGTCTCGTTATGTCTTCTGTCTCCTCTCGTCGCTCTATCTTCTTTCTCTACTTTTTTCTCTCCTTCTTTCTTTCTGTCTCGTCTCTTCTCTCTCTCTACTGCTATATATCAGAGAGAGAAACCTGGTTAAACCATGCAAAGAGTGGCAAAGAGTGTGACGTCTGAAGGATTTCAGAAAGGCAAACAGCAGAGAATAATTCTGTTATTGGCTCAAGGGTAGTCTTTCTATCAGCCTCCTCTACCAATAATTTGAAACATCGATGAGCACAAGAGTGATGAAACAAGTGCTCAGACCTCTGCATGCTTTCACAACATCAAAGTTTGAAAGTCAAAGAGGCTGTTAGAATGAAATATAATGCATGCTTAATGAGATTATATTTGGATGTAAAAGCAATTTAGCACTAATTAAATTCAATATTAACCATAAACAAGGTGTCAGAGTGTTGTCTGTATTCTCTTTAACGGTTCAAAATATTTTCTGAGGACTGAGGAGTTTACATTAAAAACTAAAATGTATTGTAATGTCTTAAATGTTTACCTTGTCATTTGTTCAGTTGTTTATGTATCAAATGTTTCTCAGATTACTGCACGGTTCCCATCTTTTTTCATCATCATTTGTTAGAGCTATACTGTTTGCTGCTTTCTCACTGACAGTTCACAGCTCTTATCTGATTTCAGACCTGCATTTCATATTGTGGAAGGAGCCAAAGTGTTGAGTGAATCATTGGTTGCCCTCAGTGCGCTGGCAGCACCCTCCGTCTCTCTCGCTGGAGAGGTGCCACACACACGCTGAAGCCCCAATAGGAAGAGCGCAAAAACATCTGCACCCATCGGAAAGCATCATTAGTTCTCCTCTCAACCATACATCACATGAAGTACTGATTAAACATTCAGCATGAAAAATATTATTATTTACATTAAAAACCAAAACGTTTGAAAATTCAGTTAAGCCTGTAACAATAACAAATCTTGCTGTGCTATGAATTGCCTCAGAATTTATCGAGTGATGATATTGAGATGAATAATAACATTTATGTTTTGAATGCTTTGTCGACTTATGTATGACTAATGCAACTAAATAGCTAATGAATCATTTAAACGTATTTAAATGTTTCTATTCACAATTGCAACCTACTATTCCCTAACTTTATTCTTTTAATCTCTTTTTTTTAATGTATTATTATGTTATTTTTCATACTGATTCTTCAGATACTTATGGACAGACAACAGTCACATGGCTACATTCTTACTGGACAGTCGGTCAATATAACCTCCCTTACCAACTTTAGCAGAGGAGGAAGTGCATCCATCACTCTCCACCTCGAAGGGTGTATTTAGTGCTTGCGGCAACTTAATACATGAACGGTTTCAGTGAGGGACAGAAGGATAAATACACCATTCCCTGAAAAAAGATACTCTGGCTTGGGGTTAGAGGTCATCGAGGCCCCAAACAGTTGAGGTATAGGTAAGCCAGGATTCGCACCCCTTTCCGGTTTAGCGGTCACCATTGTAGGGGGACAGAGACAACCCGAAGGAGAGGTGGTACTGCTATACTCAATCTTTGAGGGCAAACCGAAGAAAGGTTATGTGTCGAGAAGTACGCATCCTTCAGATCCTGAAGGTTAGTCCCAGGAGATGAGCGTTCAGGAGGCGCAGGTCAAGGATTGGTCATTACTCACCTGTGCTTTTGGGAACTAGAAAGTATGGGCTGTAAAACCCTCTTTCCAGGTCAGCTGGGGTCGATTACACCTTTGCGTAATTGGTAATCGATCTCCTGGCGCAGGACCGGGGCTGACTCGGACTTAGCTGCAGACTGCCTTCCAGGTTACTCTGCATCTGACGCCACACCTTCGAACATCTAAAATTAGAGTTGCGGTTGGTTTTGCAATGCAAGCCTTCTAGCTGTGCACATAAATCAGGGAGTTCAAATTTTGTTCTTGAAAATTTGGTGGCCACTGAAGGTCTGCAGGTGTGTAGTGGTGGTGGCCCTCCCTCCAAGGGGCGCGGGATGGTGGTGAAGGTAGAACTCCCTGGGGGGTTGAAAAGTTGGACCAATGTCGATAGAACATATGATTAATCAAGAAAATCAATAGAATGTTAATTTTATCTATTATAGACACAAAAAATTACCAATTTTACAAAACATATTGTCACAAATACATCCCTTTATCCTGGCAAAGTTAATATAGATGCAGTGTACCGGTGCAGAACAACCCCCTGATGTTTCCATGATAAAACTTCAATACTCAAAAAGCTATTTAAAAATGCTATTTATATATAATGCATAATAACTATTCATACAATCATGATACCAGAAAATCTTAAATTAAGTGGGTTTTTTATTTTTGTAAAGACAGGCCTTAAAGTTCTGTACATGTCAGATCTTTTCTCTTGGAATCATCAGACATGAAAGTTGACAGAAACTAAAATTGTACTTCAGCTAGAGCAAAAGGCTAATAAAAACATCTAGACTCATAATAGTATTTCTACTCCGAATTACTCCCCGGGAGAGATACTGATTAAATATCTGATGAACATTGTAACAATCAGCTGGTGCACTGCTAAAAAAGAATGTGTTGTTTCGACATTGAAATGTGATTGATGGCTGATACTGACCTTTTTAACCGAGAAAACCAAATCAATGTCAGCTTGCTATCTTTTATGTCATGCTTGCTGGGTCTCGTTTTGTGCCGCTCGTGGACTATGCTTCATCAATTACAGTCTTACACGTCTTCTTTTTTCTTGAAATAGTTTAAATCAATAAATAAAAAAACATCATAATGAAGTGGTTTGAAATGTAAGAGCCTTTAATTCAAACGTCTAGTTTTAATTAGTGCATTGAGTTGATTAGTTTTGCCTGCTGGTCACTTCTCTGATGCTGTTGATAATTCATGTGCAAGTATGTTTGCTTTATTTTCAGAGACGCTCAGAAGGTGCTCTTGACTCCCGCAGGCTTCAAAACACACACTCGCTGTCCTCAGCCATACACAGGGAGGGCTACGCTCTGCAGGATGTTCTGCCCACATTTAGGTCATAAATCAATAAACAGACATTTCACACAGAGAGTAAGGCTGCCAAATACAACTTCAAAGTAGTTTATCATGGACTGCATTTCACAGTCAACAAATCAACATTTGACCAAACTAGGGAGAGCCGCAAGAGTCAGTATGGAGCAAAAATTTGTGATGCCTTTACAAATGGACAAAAATGACAAGATGATCTTTCAGCCAGTGGAATGGTTTTATAAACCACACTGTAAAGTGCAAATATAAAGCTAGGTTTCCCTTTTTATTTGATGTAAATAGGTGTAAACATTCACATAGTGCACACTACATATTTCCTGTATGTAATCAGTACTCACAAGCCACTTCACAATCCCCCTCCAAAAAGAAAGAGCCTCTGATTGGTCACTCTTATTTAAAATATATATTTCTGTTGTTGTTTTTTTAACTCAGCAAGAACAATGAACACTCTTAGCTAAAAAAAAAACAAGAGTATTTAACTAAATACCTGCTGGTAGTTTCTGTCCAAGCAGAACCTATGCTATAAAAATGCTGCCTTTAAAAATGTAGATCTATGCATAATGAGAAAGGAGCATATTGTTCACTAACTGCTCTTGTGATTGAGTTACTAATACAAGCTATGTATAATCCTAGCTATAAGATATGTCCTAAGTAATCCTAAGTAATCGTAACATTTTCTATTTTAGTGAATTTTGTTTTATTGAAATTTTGAATAAATTGTTAAATACAATGCAAAAAATAGTTTCACAGTTCATGCTTTGTCAGCAGAAATGCATAATCAAAGCATTTCCTTTGCTATGTCAGTCACAGTCAAAGCTCCTCTGATTTCAATACCTCTTTTACAGCCATTGTCTTAAATATAATCTTAAAGAGCAAATAGTAACCCACAAAATGATCAGGCCTCATTATTATAAATAGCAGGCCTCTTGGAAAAAGCCTTCATAAAGGTGTAACACCTGTCTTAGTTATTGTGTTTGAAAAATAAACTATATGACTACAATTACTCTATAAATGCTCTAACTTGGACCAGAGTCTCTAGATTCAGATTAGGAGATGAGGTGCAATGTCATATAAAGACAAGACTATGTAAAGAATGAATTAATTGACTGGCTTTACTATAAACAAAATAAAAACAGATTTCCTACAAACATACAAAACAACTTCTAAAAGAAGAACAAAATAGAGCAAAAGAAACAAGAAAAAATGTTATTGGAACAAACTATTTTGCAATTCCAAAAAAGTGTACTGTGCGAGCTGTTAATGCTATGTTACGCATAGCAGCCTATGTTTAGAATATTTATTTAACTTTGCAATTGAAGAAACAAGCCCCATTTTCAGCAAACGAATGCAAGGCCGAGGGAGTGTTTAGAAAGCTTTCTGTGAATTTTATCAGCCTTCTGGGTATTCTCAGCAAGGACAAGCATACTACGGGTCAATATGAACAGAAAGCACTCAGAATGATATCATGAAAAATATGAGGACGCCTGAAGGCGCAGAATACTAATAGGATCATAAGGCAAAACCCAGACATCCAACAATGCCACTTCCTGTCAAAATGGCGATTTCCTCACATTTACATTCGTTTGTTACTTACATTTCCTCATAATACATGACATAGTTTAACATATCGACTTCATCTTGAACCACAATGAAAAGGAGCAGACTTATTAATTCAAGACTGCTCCGGGTGAGTGCTCACGGTGTGTTTGTTCACTGCTGTGTGTGTGTGTGTACACTGGGATGGGTTACATGCAGAGCATACACTCCAGGTATGGCCCACTCCAGATCTGGCCAACTGGTCACTTTCACTTCTCTAATAATGCATAACTTTGAAAACCATTTCATTTAACAGAAGTTGAGCTTTTTGAAACACTCAAGCTAAAATAACTGAAGTTTATATGATAACAGCTCATTTATTACATTAAACATTGCGTTAATGTCATGCTGTGCATTGTTTTGTGGGGTTATTTGTTGTATTTTGTGTTTTCTTGTTAACTTTTTTGGAAAATTCTCTGTCTCTTCCCACCTAAGTCTGTGTCCTGTCATTGAGTTCAGGTGCTGCTGGTTACCGCCTCTCTGATTGGTCCCTATATATTGAGTGCTCTGGCAACACTCTGTGCGAGGTGTTCATGTGTGCAGACGTGCTTCTGGTCTTCCCAGTCTTGCAAACTACTCTGGTCCGGTCTCGCTAGCCCTCAGTCTGCCTGGAGTGTCTGGCACTTTAGCTGAGTATTTAAGTTTGCTGCTGAAAGAGTGAGCGCAGTTTGGACAAGTGCTTCTGTTTATGTTTTCTGACTTCTGTTTGGAGCCTGTGTTCTAAGACAATAAAATCTTCATCTCTCGCATTTGGATCGGCAGTCTGGTTCTTGTGACAGTTAAAGCCAAAAGCAACATTTTTGTTCAAGTGTGCCATTTGTAAAAGTAAAGGAAAAGCAGTCATCACTTGTCTTGAAGCCCAAATTCTGATGGAAGTGATGGACTCTTATTCATTTTGTTTTTATCCAACAGTAAGCTGCTTTGATTTTGGTACTTTAATTATGGAGGTATGGAGTTTTTCAGAGGCCAAAATGAGAGAGCGTATTTGTGGTACTATTAAGACACTGTTCCACATCCAGCATCTGGTTTACTCTAAATAAGGTGTCAAAATTAAGTCATACTCAGAATCATATGAGGTATAAACAAATGTATTTTCCAGCAGTTTGCACAGTGTAAAGAAATGAATAAATTGCCATACGGCCAGCTAACTGTAGTTTTTTGACATAAGCAATAGTACAATCTGTGAATCAATGCAAAACATACATGTTAGCTTAAAAGGAATCTCAAAAATATAATTGCACAAGTTCACTTACATAGAATTAGCCCAGGATTGCAAAGCAAGTTTGGAGAGGATGGGATGAGCATCCCAGGTGAGGGGTCCATGGAAGGGCCACAGGGTCGAGAGGGATTTTTAATCATCGGAATGAAATGAAGTTGTTAATATTTTGTGTCTTAGAGAGCGGAAGGAGGAAGGAAAAACCTGTTGACGTTTGCTAATTATATGATCGCTCCTCCCGAAACTGCGTTCACAAGACTAAACTAACAACAGCCATTTTGAAGACTTATATTGTGCCTGAATGATAGTATAGTTCCTAATGATATAGGTTTGTTGAAGTAGTTGAAGTATATGATGTAACCCAAAGGGTCCAGCTTTAAACAGGAAAATATTGAAATTGTGATCACTTGTGAGGTTTAGTCAAACTACAATTCTGCACTGTAATCAGAATCAATGATCTATGCTAAGTTATTATAAGGGTGCGTTGCAACATCTGGAGACCCACTGAGAATATTAAAAATTGTAAAAAGCATTAAAAACAATAGCAACTGTTATATAATAACAATTCAACTGTTCTTAGGGAAATCCATCCAGCAGAAATATTAAAGGATCCACTGTCTTTTCACACATTTTGCTCTTCTCCGCCTCCTGGTGTTATTGTATTGTGGGGTAATCGCCGAATATCTGAGCAGAATTCCTTACTGCTCCTTAGCTTTTTGATAATGAAGGCATTTTGGCATAGGCATTTTGCTAATGAAGAATTATCCGATTTGTCATCTAGTAAGCTTTTGTAGATGTGTGTTATTGAGGTTTGGAAGGTTTGATGTGTTCAATCACTCTTAGCTCTCGCACATTGTTGCCCTTAAGGCATTTGTTAAGTTTGAATGTGGTTTAGGAGTTCTTCTGTTGTTATTTGTATTAGTTTGAAGTTATTATTAATAATTTAAAGTTCTTTGTTGTGTTAATTTGGATCGCATTTTTGTGTGTAATTGCGCTTCCTTGTGTTGCGCGATGACGTCACCGCGCATGCGTGATAACATCACTTCCGGTTGCGGGAAGTAGCAGGAACGCTGATCAAATCTGATACAGATGAGAATCGTAAGCCATCCATGTGAAAATATCCATCGGGCAATGCCGTAAGTGTTATTTTGTATAATATTGTAGTAGTATGCAGAAGTATTTAGTGTTATTTTCTTTTTGTAATGTTAGAGTTATTTTTTAATGCGGTTTATGTAAACTGACTAATGTAACGCGGATGTTGTGAGTGAGAGACATTGAGACTGTTTATTGTTTATTTGCAGTTTTACCCGTGTTGTATTGAAGAAGAGAAAAGTAAAAGGTCAATCTTGCGAAGCCTCTGGCTTCATTCAACTGGTTTAGCTTGATGTTCTGTCAGTGTTAGAACACTCTGAAGGAGAACATTACAGTGAAAAGGCAACTATCAACGGACTTTTTCAAGAGTACATTATGGCTTCAAGGTCCAGTATCAAGAGCGTCAAGACCTCAGCAGCTTCATCAGCAGCAAGTGCAGTAGCTCTCGCTCGTGCTAAAGCCGAAGCTGCCAAAGTAAGAGTGTCTTATGCAAATAAAGAGGCTAAACTTAAAATGGAAAAGGCTGCCAAAGAGGCAGAAATTCTTACAAGAGAAGCACAGAATACACTAGAAAAGACCAGGATTGACACAGAGTTGGAGATGTTACAAATTCAAAAGGAAGCTGATGCAGCCACAGCTGAAGCTCAGGCTTTGGAAATGGCAGAGGCGTTGGATGTTTTGCATGAGACCAGTGATTCAGTATCTGAGAGAGTTAAACTGGAACGCACAAGTGATTATGTCCAGTCTCAAAATGGAATTCATTGTCAATATCCAGTTGAACGTCAATCAAGTGATATCTCATCCGGCTCATTACATGGAAATACTGCAGCATTATACCCATTGAAGAGGGATGTGACACAACGGTCGTTTCACAGACAGATGGCCCACCAAGAAGAAAACTTACCTGACTCACCCGAGGTAAAAACGAGAATGATGAGCCCCAGCATGAATGTACATGCTCACCCATTCATGCCTCAAAGTAGCCCTACTGTTAACCCATCACTAGGGGCAGACTCGCTAGCTCTGTACCTAGCTAGGCGGGAGTTAGTTAGTTCTGGATTGTATCATTATGATGACAAGCCAGAAAATTTCCATGCATGGCACTCTTCATTTAGTAGTGCAGTCAGTGGAGTCCAATTATCGGCTGCACAAGAATTAGATCTTCTGATTAAGTGGCTTGGTAGAAACACTTCAGAGTTAGTGAAACGGATCCGCTCAGTTCATATAAACAACCCTAACATAGCTTTACGGAAAGCATGGGAGAGGCTTCGAGAGTCTTACGCTGCCCCAGAAATCCTTGAGAAATCTTTGTTTCAGCGCTTGGAAAACTTTCCCAAGGTTTCAGCTAAAGACTATGTTAAACTTCAGGAACTTGGAGATCTGCTCACGGAGATAGAAGGCGCGAAGGAGGATGGTTACATCACTAGTCTATCGTATTTAGATACTTCACGTGGAATTATGCCCATTGTTGAAAAACTTCCCTTTGGGCTTCAAGAGAGGTGGGTTTCCACAGGCTCACGCTATAAAGAAGATAACGGTTGCCGTTACCCTCCCTTTGAATATTTTTGCAAATTTGTGTGCTATGAGGCAAAGACAAGGAATGACCCAAGTTTTATGTGTGTGACCAGTAATTCTATGCAGAGTAAACCAATTAAGCCCAATCCGAACTATTGTAACTCAAGCAGACCTCTTTCAGCATACAAGACAGAAGTGTCACCTGCTTCTGATGATCTCCACAAAAACTGTCCATTACATAATAAGCCTCATCCTTTTAAAAAATGTAAGGTGTTCCGAAACAAATCTCTCAATGATAGAAAGGGTTTTCTGAGAGAGAAAGGAATATGCTTTAAGTGTTGTACATCAACTTCACATCTAGCCAAGGCATGCACAGCAACTGTGAGATGTTCTGAGTGCAACAGTACCTACCACGATACGGTCATGCACCCAAATACAGTCAATCAAGTCATGCAAGCATCTTCAGCGCCACAAGAGGATGGCGGGGAGGGAGAAGTACACTCAAGAGCATCAGTTGTCGGTACAATTTGTACAGAGGTCTGCAGCCCAGGTCAGTGGAACCGATCATGCTCTAAAATATGCTTAGCAAGTGTATATCCAAGGGGGGAGAGAGACAAAGCCATTAAAGTCTATGTGATTTTAGATGATCAAAGCAATCGCTCTCTTGCTAGATCTGAGTTCTTTGACCTGTTTAATGTGAAGAGCAGTCAATTCTCCTATCATCTCAGAACATGCTCAGGTGTCACAGAGGCATCAGGAAGGAAGGCAGAAGGATTCCAAATTGAGTCTCTGGATAACGCAGTCATCATAGATCTCCCTTTACTTCTCGAGTGTATGAACCGCCAACTCACTGGCATATGTTTTACGCAGCGGATGCCCTTCCCTGCCGCAACCCATCGCTGGGAAAACTAGGACAATCAATGTTTGTCAAAACAGAACAAGACAACTCACCTGGCCCTTCCATAGAAGATAAGGCATTCTTGAGTTTGATGGACACAAAAGTGTATAAGGATAAAAACGGTGGATGGGTTGCACCATTGCCTTTCAGAACGCCTCGCCTACGGTTGCCAAACAACAGGGAACAAGCATTTAACAGATTCCTCTCCTTACAACGCACGCTAAACAGGAAACCGGAAATGCAGAAGCAGTATATGGAGTTCATGGGAAAGATTTTTATCAATGGGCATGCAGAGATCGCACCTTCATTGAGAGAAAATGAAGAATGCTGGTACCTTCCCACCTTTGGTGTTTATCATCCCCACAAGCCCAATCAGATCAGGGTAGTTTTTGATTCTAGTGCTCAGTACAGTGGCATCTCTCTCAATGATGTTCTTCTGACAGGACCAGATTTAAATAACAGTCTTCTCGGAGTGCTGTTGCGCTTTCGAAAAGAAAAAGTGGCCGTTGTTGCTGATATCAGACAAATGTTTCATTGTTTCCTAGTGCAAGAAGATCACCGAAATTATCTTCGTTTCTTTTTGCACGAACACAATGACATCAACAAAAGGGTCATCGAGTACAGGATGAAGGTCCATGTGTTTGGAAATAGTCCCTCACCTGCTGTAGCTGTCTATGGTCAGCGCAGAGCCATCAAGGAGAAGGCGCAGGAATATGGGGTCGATACATGCAAGTTTGTGGAAAAACATTTTTATGTTGATGATGGACTAATATCAGTACCAACACCAGCAGAAGCTATCAGTTTGCTTCGGAGAACACAGGCAGCCCTCGCTGAATCGAACCTCCATTTGCATAAGTTTGTGTCAAATTGCCAAGCTGTCATGGAGGCCTTCCCACCCGAAGATCGTGCATCTGCAGTAAAGGACATGGATCTTAATGAAAAAAACACACAAACACAGCGCAGTTTAGGTCTCTTATGGGAGATTACGACAGACACTTTCACCTACTCTGTGCCTGACAATGGCAAACCATTCACCCGCAGGGGAGTACTCTCTGTAGTGAATAGTGTCTTCGATCCTTTGGGATTGTTAGCTTCTGTCCTTATTCAAGGTAGAGCACTTCTAAGGGAACTTACTTCAGATTTACAAGGTTGGGATACTCCTCTTCCAGAAAAGAAGAGAAGTGAGTGGGATTCGTGGAAAGATTCACTTCAAGAATTAAAATACCTACACGTTCCTCGAACATACTCTGCAAATTCACTCAGTCAAGCCATTCGCAGGGAATTATGCATTTTCTCAGACGCTTCATCCAGAGCTATTGGTGCTGTGGCGTATTTGAGGACAACACAAAGAACTGGTCAAACAGAAGTTGGATTTGTCATGGGAAAGTCAAAGCTTGTACCACAGTCCGTTCCTACCATCCCAAGGCTGGAGCTGTGTGCTGCCGTGTTAGCTGTGGAGATGGCAGATCTCATAAAGGGTGAACTTGATCTAGATTTGGATTCAACAAAGTTTTACACGGACAGTAAAGTAGTGCTTGGCTACATCTGTAACGAATCGAAACGATTCTATATGTATGTCCACAACAGAGTCCAACGCATACGTTTGTCCTCAAACCCTGAGCAATGGCACTTTGTGAGAACCGAGGAGAATCCGGCTGATCTAGCATCAAGATTTTCTCCTGCATCTCAGTTATCACAAACTACATGGCTTTCTGGACCGCCCTTCCTACTGGAAACACCTGCAGAAGGAAAAGAGCCGAGCAAGACATTCGAGCTCATTAATCCAGATGAAGATTTAGAAATTAGAAACATAAAGGTACAAACCTGCGCAACTCACTTGCAGGACCAGTGTTGACATCTGATCGCTTCCAACGCTTCTCTACATTTACTTCCCTAGTGAAAGGAATTGCATTTCTTATTCACATAGCAAGATCTCACAGTACTACCACAGGAAATCCTAAATGCAAAGGATGGCACAAATGCAGCTTCGCTCGAACTCCACAAGAGCTAGCTCAAGCAAAGCTCGAAGTGCTAAAAGCAACTCAAAAGGTTGCATTTGGAAAGGAGTTGGAGGCTCTTAAGAGAAATGAGTCCCTACACAAGAACAGTCCTCTAAGGAAACTTTGTCCAGTACTGGATAATGGTTTGATTTGTGTAGGTGGACGACTTAAGCATTGTGACCTGGAACACATGGTGAAGTACCCGGTAGTCTTACTTAAGAACAGTCATCTTGCACTTCTGCTCACACGCCATTATCACAAGCAGGTCAAACATCAAGGTCGTCACATGACTGAAGGAGCTATTAGGGCAGCAGGCTTCTGGGTCATGGGAGGCAAGCAACTTATCAGTTCAGTGATTCACAAATGTGTCACCTGCCGTAAGTTGAGAGGGAAGCAAGAACAACAACGCATGTCTGACCTACCAGCTGAGCGCCTAAAAATTTGCCCTCCATTTACATACGTGGGGCTTGACGTTTTCGGGCCCTGGTCAATCTTCACAAGATGCACTAGAGGGGGGCAAGCTGAGAGTAAAAGATGGGCTGTCTTGTTCAGTTGTTTAAGTTCTAGGGCAGTCCATATTGAAGTCATAGAGTCCATGGACACATCCAGCTGTATCAGTGCTCTCAGACGCTTCTTCGCACTACGTGGCCCTGCAAAACAGTTAAAGTCAGATTGTGGAACCAACTTTGTCGGAGCGTGCAGGGAACTTGGAATGGACAAAACTGTGCAAGAATATCTTAGTGAACAAGGATGCACATGGGAATTCAATCCACCACATGCCTCTCATATGGGTGGATGTTGGGAACGAATGATCGGCATGGCCAGACGCATCCTTGACTCAATGTTTTTACAGCAAAGTACTCGCTTGACTCATGAAGTCTTGTGTACACTCATGGCAGAGGTCAGTGCAATAATAAACTCACGGCCACTCATATCTGTATCGTCTGATCCAGAGAATCCATTCATTCTTTCACCTTCAATGCTCCTCACACAAAAGGCAGCAGTTCCTCCTCCACTTGGTAACTTTTCTGAAAAAGACTTGTTCACAAAGCAGTGGAAGCAAGTTCAAACACTTGCGAATCAGTTTTGGACGCGATGGAGTCATGAATATTTACATTCACTTCAGCAGAGACAAAAGTGGACGGAAACTCGAAGAAACCTTCAAGTGGGAGATCTTGTCCTACTCCGGGATAAGCAACAAGCTCGAAACTCCTGGCCACTGGCCAGGGTCATTTCCACATTTCCTGGAAAGGATGGTCTTGTGAGGAAGGTCGAGTTGAAAACAACTGATCAAGGACACACTAGAACTTTCTTAAGGCCAATCAATGAAGTTGTTGTTCTCTTGCCCAAGGACTGAAGTCATACTTTAATAGTAGTGACCTCATATAGGTCAGACGGGGAGTGTGTTGCCCTTAAGGCATTTGTTAAGTTTGAATGTGGTTTAGGAGTTCTTCTGTTGTTATTTGTATTAGTTTGAAGTTATTATTAATAATTTAAAGTTCTTTGTTGTGTTAATTTGGATCGCATTTTTGTGTGTAATTGCGCTTCCTTGTGTTGCGCGATGACGTCACCGCGCATGCGTGATAACATCACTTCCGGTTGCGGGAAGTAGCAGGAACGCTGATCAAATCTGATACAGATGAGAATCGTAAGCCATCCATGTGAAAATATCCATCGGGCAATGCCGTAAGTGTTATTTTGTATAATATTGTAGTAGTATGCAGAAGTATTTAGTGTTATTTTCTTTTTGTAATGTTAGAGTTATTTTTTAATGCGGTTTATGTAAACTGACTAATGTAACGCGGATGTTGTGAGTGAGAGACATTGAGACTGTTTATTGTTTATTTGCAGTTTTACCCGTGTTGTATTGAAGAAGAGAAAAGTAAAAGGTCAATCTTGCGAAGCCTCTGGCTTCATTCAACTGGTTTAGCTTGATGTTCTGTCAGTGTTAGAACACTCTGAAGGAGAACATTACACCTTGCATTACACTTTAAAGACTTTTGTTTAATTGTTTACATATAATCAGTCCTTCACAATATTCTACCACATAGCCTTATGTTAATTGTTTATGTTAATCATGTTGCACTTTACTTATTCTACTGTAATTTTGAGGTTTGTATATTGTATTTAAGTTGCTGGACCGACAGCTCCACTGTACAGCAGAAAATTCCTTGTGTGCGCACACACACACACACACACACATGCACGCACACACACACACACGCACGCACATGCACACACACACACACACACACACACACTTGGCAATAAAGCTGATTCTGATTCTGAACTGCTTTGCGTGAAGCATAACTTGATGCAGATTGAAATCGTCATCAATCCATTGTGACGTTAAGCTGATGAGACACTGGGTTAACACAATATCTCCAAATGTCAGTGGTAAAGCTAATTGTGGTTATGTCGTGCAGCCTGTTTAAGATGTGCTTTTTCACTGCACCATGTATTTGTGGAAATACAAGATGTGTGACATGATGGCGACTGGGAATCTCGTACGACGGCTAGTAACCACTCAGAAGGCAGCGAAACCCCACATTATCAACAACGGAAATCGCACAATGAATCAAGAATTTTTCTGGAGTTGGATCCTGTAGAGATCGGTACAGATCCAAGTTTCAATCTTAACTTCATTGCAAATCCTGCTTTTTACAGACTAGGTTTGGGTCAATAGACTGCCGATGGTAGATAAACCACACGATGCTGAGTCGGCACTGGCGATCCTCCGGTTCCTCTCTCACTTGGGCAAGGCTGGTGATAGATTAGCGCGGTGCCATTGGTGGACTAACTGAGGGCCAGTCACTGGCACAGCAACCAGTTTTTGTGGTGCTTAGACCTAGAGCTCGGGTGGTTTCATGTGATTTCGTCTGTATCCTGGGTCAAGCGAGGCTGCTTTCCGTCTCATTCTCACAATGGCGTTATCGATATTTGCCTTCGATCTGCTCTATCCCCCCTAGCGAGCAGCGGGCAGGCTTCAAATAATCAATTCATTATGAATCAATTACACAATTCCTATAAAATACATATCTGCTTGTTTGTCCCATAGACAACAAGATCGTATAGACTATGAAGTGTGTAAGGTTCAACAGTTTAATGTACAGAGGACATCATTGATTAAGAAAAAGCACACTTCATAGTTGATTGATTCGTATATATTATTCTATGAAGGCAACCACAGTAGCTTATACGGCAATTAGTTTATTCTTGTAATCTAACAGTAAACAAATAAATCATTTTAGTGAGATATCTTTGAAACTATAATGCTCTAGATTTAAACATATAACCTAATTAATTTTTCATGAGCCCTACGGTTGTAATCATAATAATGCCTTCCAATTTATTTTACTTTTATCCTGAAAATTGCCCTAACATTTGTAAGATTACTCTAACATTTGTAAGAATCAGAATTGGGGGAACAATGACAAAGAAAGGTCATCTGAAATCTTAAGTATCAGTTAATAAAATGCTTAGATTTTAATCATTTAACCAAATTCTAAAAACATCAGTCTCAGGAACCTTCCAAACACACACTTTTTCACTTAAAATTATTCAACTAAACCTGAAAACGCACTCTGTTTTAACCCTTAAATTAAACTAAAGCATTGAAGCAAAAACATTGAGCATATTTTCAGCCGTGTATATTTCCAAAATAACTACTTTGTCATCTGTACATTTATTTTAGGTTTTATTTAATACAGGGATTTTTTTTAATTCGGGTTCTGAATTTTAAAAATACTGAGTTCAAAAACTTTAACCATATTATGTCGAGTGTTTTAGATGAAAATAGTTATGTACTGGAAAGTATAGTCTTAGTCTTGATTTTTTTATGGTACAATGTTCCTATAAGTTTGTGCTGAGACCTTTAAAAAATGCTCTCTTTAGTATTGTTTCAGATTTAATTAATGACATTTTGAAAAAAGCACCAATATCTGCTCATGGCTTTTCAGATAAATGTGTTAAAAAGATAATGTAGGATTCTTTCATCCTTAAAGGTAAGTTTACAAAATGTTTGCAAGGTAATGAATGAAAAACTGTGATAATGAAGATAAACAATTAAACCCATCAACAGACTTAATGAAAATGTAGAATACCTCTGAAATGAACCAGTTAGGTCAAGGAGCAGATTTTGATCGTACTGCAAGAACAAAAATGCGGCACAGAAGAGAGGCATCAAATGCAAAAGTAGAAGAAATTGGTCTCCCCAACCAATCAGGTTGCTCTAAACTAGTGACGCATTGTCCTGAGGGAAGTCTCAAAAGAAAAATAGCAGATTAACTCGAGGCGTATTGTCGTCTCACGAAAGCAAATCTTCCACAAACACAAGACTCAAACCAATCTTGCTCTTGAGGAGAGTCAGTGAGAAAAGAATCTGGTCAGTCTCAAGTTTTCTACTGGCATTGGGAATGTCATTTATTTGTTATTGAAGTGTGTTAAGGACATGAGAGATACTGAGAGAGACTTGTTTGAAGGAGAGGAGAATGGAAATCGAAGCCTCTCCTTCATTAGTGATGGGAAGTTCGGATCATTTCACCGACTCGGATCTTTGGGTCCCGTTCAGCAAAATGAACAAATCTTTTTTCTAATCATTTCCTTCATTTTAGTAAAACACTAATAAAATGTTGTGTGTTTCTTCCCTAACACATTTAGTATATACACAAACCCGAATCCCACTACAAATAAGACAAAACTATAATGCTAGAAGACAAAAAACATATTTTAATTAAGCCTACCTGAGTCTTTTAGTCTGATTCAGCTCAGCTCTGATCTGTCTTTAGGTTAAAGTCTCATTCGTTCCTCACATTTCTTCTCTCTGATGGTAACGAGTGCAGTCCGGCCCCAGGGCCTTCTGTCACATGACGCTCTCTAATATTAACCAATTGGAGTTTGAGCCGGAAACAGAAAAGAAAGAAAAGACCCGGAGGACTCAAACAAAGAGAAGTAATCTTTTAGGTTTTCGGCTTGTGATCGCTCCGTAACGTTAACCAATGCAATTTGAGCCGGAAACAGAAAAGAACAAAAGGACACGGAGGTCTTGAAAAAAAAGAACTAATCTTTTCGAGTCCCTAATCCCTCTCCGACACGATTCATCCCTACAGAGTCACATTAAAGAGTCGTTCAAAAAGAACGAATCGTTCATGAACAACACATCACTATCCTCCATGCACCCACTGTTCTGGTGTGCAGACTAAGGATATTTTTTAGAGCAAATAAAAGTGAGTTTTTGCAGTAGTGCTGCCAACTTTGTGACTTTGTCGCTATATTTAGCGACTTTTCAGATCGTCTAGCAACTTGTTTTTGTGTCCTAGTGACTAGTTAGTTTCCTCGACTTCACAATTTTCATTCCTGGTTTTCCCGGTGCAAGGTTTCAAGATTGTGGGTCTTTATTGCAAAAATAAAATGTTTTGTTTACATGTTTGCACAAGAGTAGAAGCCTCTGTCTGTATGAGGTTTTCCTTCCTGACAAACTCCATCATCATGACATATAATACAAAGTAACCCAAACTTTTAACACTATACAAATATTTTTTTTAGATATTAATTTCTGGACACAAACCGGGAAATCAAAATTGATCTAAAGACGTGATTAAGGTAAGTTTAAAATCACAGAGCTTACTTTTAATTTTCAAGCAACAGCAAAGCGTCATTCCGTTCTCATTGTTTCCATTATTATTTAGTTTTATTTAGCATTACATGTTTGTTTTATAATTCCATATGTGTTAATTTAATGACATGAAACACGTATACCAGCAATACTTTTATGTTCGTCTTGATAAAAACACATTTTGGGGCGGGGAATGTATGTCACATGATTTTATGCAAATTATGCGATGATGTCATATAGCGACTTTTGGGCCAGCCTATAGCAACTTTTCTTACTGAGGAGTTGGTACAAGCAGTTTATCTACTTTTTAGTGGGAACAAAACTTTTAACTGCTGTAGCCATAATCTTTTAACTTTAAAGCGCAACATCACAACCTCACAAAAAAGGTATGAACTAATGCTTAGATTTTCGCATGTAGCATTTAGGATATCTGAGTGCTGTTTTAGTTTGGTTGCGTACAGTAAAAAGATCTCAAACCTGCAGTTTTCAGACCACTCAGGCAATTTACAGTCTCAAGACATGTATGCCTTTCCTCAAGTCTTGACATCAGACTCATGGACTCAAGTGATTGTGTGAACATGAGAGTCTGCAGTGCCTGAGTGTGTGATTTATTTGCTCTTCTGGGTTGTTGACATTGATGCCGTTTTGTGCTGCAAAGAGGACAGTGACATCTTGAATTCTAGCGAAGTGTTTCTCAGTCAGCATCTGCAACAATATGAGTTTGTGAGCTGCTGGAGTGTGACTGTATTGTAGCGACACCAAGAAAACTGGACCTTTCTGTCTTGAAAGGCTGCTTTTCGTTAATCAGACTAAATTGTTTAAAGCACAAACATCCACTACAATAAATGAAACACTACCAAGGTTATGTTCATCCTCGGCCTGTACGCAGCTGGTTATACTGTCAGATTTACTGCTGGAGATGGACGTGTTATAAAACCCAGGCCTGGACTTGCAATCGGGAGCATCGGAAGATTTCGCGGTGGCCTGGTGTCTGGTGACCAATGTTTTTTTTTTTATTGCACACTCAACAAAGGTCATTTTCACATTCACCATTTAAATAATTAATAACTATATAACTATATCTCTAGCCTATATTCACTGACATATATTATAAATATTTAACCTTGCAAGTATTTTTAGAATTTGCAAATTCTATGATAAAAATAAATCTAATAGGTTTGCTAAAGGTGTAGCAAATACTTGCTCAAATCTCTCACCTGTGTTTTTTGCTCTCGTCTAAAAACCTCTCCTGTTACTAAAGCATACCAAACACGTATTTTTAATATTAAAATAGAGAGTACAAATACCAGAATAATGTGTTTGCATATCATAAATAGCTAACCAATAAAATAAACAAACTCCTAATCAATTAATCAGTTAATTAAGTAGATAGTGCCAAATTATATACAGTTATAAATGGTCAAGCTCTCTTTATTACTCATCAAATAGTGCACTAATAAAACTGCACAACAACAAAAAACCTCACGTTTGTAAAGCTCAACAGCCATCCGTTATGCTGGTTTGTTTAACTCTGGTTGGTATTTAACAGCAGCCATGTTGATAAGGGCCTGATAACATGTGCTGTGTGGGCAGTCACAGCCGAAGGAATCTGAGCTTCAATGTTTCAGTGACTCGGCACAACCGGTCCAGAGGACTGGCAGCCACTCGCTGTTAGTCAGCCGTGGTGAGTAGGCAGCACGCTCTCATGCCACTATGAGAGAAGGAGAACGAAAAGACGATATTCACACTTCGTCCTTGTCTCGAAGAAACACAGTCGCCCACAATGTTCCTCATTTACTGCTGAGCTTTTGGAGACATTTAGCAGAGTTTAAACATACTTGTATCATTTAAATGAGAAGAGGAGGTACAATGACATAATTATATTTATGTCTAAAGCTTTTGCTCACTCGCTATGCTTAGGTTTTTTTTAAGCATAACATTGTGTTTAACATCCAACTTTTATTCCTAACAAAGCTCTAGCCACATTGCCCAGCAGCCAAACCTCTGCCCTGGCCACATCAGTCTTTCTTTTAAAAAGCTAAAAAAAAAGTAATAATAATTTAAAAAGAACAGCTTCTTTTACGTAATGCAGACTGACACTTGTTCCAGAGAGTGCGGACCATCACTGCATAGCATGTCCTTCTTCAAAATGTATGTAATTAAATCCATTTCAGTCATTATAATCTTATTTTAGCAGAAATTGGTGAAATAGTTCAAGGACCACTTGTATATAAGTACTTGTCCAACCAGTGCTAAGTGGTCAGGTCTCAAATTGTAGAATCACCTTCGTACATGTCTTTGTTGTTATTTTATTAAGGTTTAGGGGGAGGAAAGATGGAAACCCTACGACTAACACATTGATCTCCTTTCTGGTTGTAGTCCTCCTAGGGGGTGCTCGTATGCACTTTCTGGTCCTGAGAGAGAAGCCTTGAGGGAGAATTTATCCACCGCCTTAGAGGCAGGTACGATCATTCAGTTGTCATCTTCCGCTGGCACTGGGTTCTTTTTTGTTAAGAAGAAGGATGGCTCGCTTCGTCCATGTGTAGATTTTATGGGCCTTAATGAGAGCACTATCAAGAACCGTTACCCCCTTCCTCTCATGATCTCCTCCAAGGGGTCAAGGTATTTTCTAAACTAAATCTACGCAACGCCTACCACCTGAATCTGATCCACAAAGGGGACGAACAGAAGACTGCGTTCAATACCTCTGCTGTTCGGCCTCTGCAATGCCCCGGCCACCTTCCAGGTCCTCATTAATGATGTGTAACGGGACCTGCTCAATATATTTGTCTTTGAGTATTTGGATGATATTTTAATTTTCTCCCCATCTTCGTTGCTCGTGTTCACCCTGTGTTCCACGTGTCATGCGTAAACACATTCGTCCCTTCTGCTGATCGCACACCGACGCGCCCTGGTTCCCCTCTCCTTGTTGAGGAGGAACCTGTGTTTCGTGTTAAATGTCTCCTCGAGTGATGTCGTAGAGGCTGTGGGTTTCAGTTTTTGGTCGATTGGGAGCGCTCCTGGGTCCTTGCGCCAGGAGACAGATCCCTTATTGATGAATTTTTGCGCACTCATCCTTCTTGCGCTCTTGAGGCACCTAGGGGTGCCCATTAAGGGGGGGCAGTGTTAGGCCCGGTCTGCTCTCTCCCTCACAGTTCCTCATTAGAGCACAGCGGCAGCCTGTTGCTGTTAATTAGTCAGCTTATTTAAACCCCTGTTTCCTGTCCTTCCTTGTGAGTCCAATGTTCTATCTCTCCCTGGTTGCTTCCTTTATTCTCTGTTCTAGTTTGCTCCGATGTGCCTGTGTTTCTCCAGCCTAGCTCTGCCCTGGGCTTCTGGACCCTTGTGGTTACGGATTCAGAAGAACCACTCCTGGATTGTGTTTTCCATAAGATTGTCCAGACTTGATTTTTCTAACTTACTCGCCTGTGGATTATTTTTGTGCATTTTTATTTTGGACGCTTCCAACAAGTCTGACTGTGGATTATTTGTACCTTTTAATTTGTTTTGTGACTGTTTCCGGCCTGTGGATTATTTTGTCATTTTTGCTCCATTAAAATCCAACTCTTGCAACTCAGTCTTTCTCTAATTCCTTGTGGGACGCACCTAACAATAATGCACTAAACATTGTAAAGCGCCTTTGAGCTCTGGAAAAGAGCTATATGAATTGAATGTATTATTATTATTATTATTATATTATTGTCATTGTTTCAAATTTGTTTTGTTTTCTGAATTGTTCAGTTGTTTTTAAACATGCTAGAGTGATTTCTGGGAGGTATTTTCTTTTGAAATGTGTTTATTTGTTATTTTGCACCCCTCAACCAATGCACATTAATTCATAACAAACTAAAAAAAAATTTCTGCCTTTTAAAAACAATGGATTGTTTAAGTAAGTTATTCCACTTCATACTGCAGTGTACTTTTTCTATTGATCCATTTACCAAACATTTCATATGTATTTGTCATTCATAAAGCTGTTAAGACATTAAAATACTATAAATAAAAATACTATGAACAAATAAATATTAGTTTTACTCTACATCTGTGTCAATGGTCTGGTGTGTCAATGATCTGATGTAATATCTTATTTGACGATAACTAAAAAGTTCCTATTATTAAACGAATTAATAAACACATTGTGTATGAAAATGTTGAAGTGTTTTTCCAACCATGTATGTGGAGCTTGATGTTTTTTTTATTTAAGGATTTGCACATAATAATCTCAATAATAAACTCACAGTACAATGGGTATACAGTGAAAAAAGCTTTCTTTCATTGTTTAACTGACGAAGAGAAACAACCACTTGTGAAAATGAAGTTCTATGTTATCCTCTGAAAATGTTTTAAATAGATATTGTGTTTTCTGGAATTGCCTAAAACAGCTTAAATCACAAGTGAAAGATAAATACTTCCTCAACTCTTTCTTTGCCTCTCACCAAACTCAGCGTTAAAGTTAGATTTAGACTGCCATCTACAGGATTATAATTTGAGGAATTCGCTGAATAAAGCAAACAGTTACAGGTTTGTTGTGGGAGGAAAAGGAAGGAAGTGTTTCATCCCATGCAATATTTTCTTGCTAGAAGAGCATAGTGTGCAAATCAAAGACCAGCTACCTCTGTGTCTCTATTTTAGCACAGAATATTCACTAATAGGCATTTGTGTGTGTGTGTTGTGTGTGTGTTGTGCGTGTGTTGTGCGTGCGTGTGTGTGTTGTGTGTGTGTGCGTGCGTGCGTGTGTGTGTGTGTTGTGGATGTGCGCCCGTGCTTGTTTGTGTCTACAAAGTCTCATCCTAAGCACATCTCATGAGTAACATAAGCATTGGTTCTTGCTTTGTTGTTACCTTTATAAAACAAAAAGTAACTATCCGATTTGACAAAGAACATGATAGCAGGGAGATTTAGGCAACAAATAGAACAATAGACAACATATAATTATAACTATTTTGAAAAGAAAGATGCATTGCAAGTAGTTAAACTCAATAAAAAATAAAAAAACCAGTTTTACAAATAAAACAAACCTTTTAACTAAGTGCTCTACTGCATGTCATTTAATTTTCATAGGACATTTTTATATCCAAAAAGTTATCCATCAAGCACACATTATTTACTGTTATTACTGTTCATATTTGTTTAAAACTTGGGGAGTTTTTTTTTACCACTCTGCAACTATTTTTTATAAAACACTTCAAGTCACATTTCAGATTATAAAATATTAATATAATTTATTGTTTACTGTAAAATAAACTGTAAAATGACATGTGAATCATAATATGAATCATTTAACAATAATGTTATCATTCTAGCAGCTGAGATAAATGAAGTAACTATCCTAACATTTTCCTTATTACATTGAAAGCTATCCGTACTTTACTATTTAATATTTAATCAGTATTTGTTTTAGTCGTGGTCTTTTCACAAAGATGCTAACTAAAGCAATTGATTCATGTGAGGGGGGGGGGCATTACACCATTGCTACATTTGCATTAACTTTGCAATATTTGCATTAAATTACTCTTTTTCTTGAATAGTAAATGTGTCATCGGATGATTGTGTGCAATGGTCTAAAATGCCCATTGTTTGAGACAAGTGTGAATATATATATATATATATATATATATATATATATATATATATATATATACATATATATAATATTGTAACCTGCAGTAATACAGGGTTAACTTAACCAACCCCTCTTGGTTTGATTTGTTAGATTTCCTCTTCCCTACTGGGTATAAATTCTAAAGTTATAATTCTGAAAAAAACTGAATTGGGGGAAATACCCTAATAATAAACACTCATCACTTGTAAAGTCCATGTCCTCATGAAGTTGTTAAATTTTAAAACAGCATTTGTTGTTATTGGTCTTTATTTTCGCTGCGTGCAGAGTTTTATGTGGCCATCTGTCTAGAGTCAGGCATTTTGGAATAAGCGAATAATGAAAGCGGAGTGTTGTATGTCAGAGTGAAATATATATTCACTGCTCATGTCTGCACAATGCTGAGCATTTCTTCTAATAGATTTCAAGGCATAAGGCCCAATCAGTATCTCATTATTCTACTTTTGGGAGGACTGGCACACAAGGCAATTTAAAGCCTGAAAGATCTGAACACATACATTGTTCATGCCATCTAAGTGTTTATTAATGTGTTTGTATTTGAAACACAATTCATAGTCCGTGTGTTTCAAGTCTATTGCTGTAATAACAAGGGAGGAAGAGAAATAGGATGGAGGTTAGTAGTAAAGTGGGTTGGCGGTTCGATCCCTACAAGGTCCATTCTGTCGTGGCCCTGGGCAAACCACTTCACCCGCATTGCCCAGTATGGATGTGTGAGGCTGGTGGGGTGTGTTTGGTGGATGTGTGAGGCTGGTGGGGTGTGTTTGGTGGTTGTGTGAGGCTGGTGGGGTGTGTTTGGTGGATGTGTGAGACTGGTGGGGTGTGTTTGGTGGATGTGTGAGACTGGTGGGGTGTGTTTGGTGGACGTGTGAGACTGGTGGGGTGTGTTTGGTGGATGATTGTGACTGGTGGGGTGTGTTTGGTGGATGTGTGAGACTGGTGGGGTGTGTTTGGTGGATGTGTGAGACTGGTGGGGTGTGTTTGGTGGATGTGTGAGACTGGTGGGGTGTGTTTGGTGGATGTGTGAGGCTGGTGGGGTGTGTTTGGTGGATGTGTGAGGCTGGTGGGGTGTGTTTGGTGGATGTGTGAGGCTGGTGGGGTGTGTTTGGTGGATGTGTGAGACTGGTGGGGTGTGTTTGGTGGATGTGTGAGACTGGTGGGGTGTGTTTGGTGGATGATTGTGACTGGTGGGGTGTGTTTGGTGGATGTGTGAGACTGGTGGGGTGTGTTTGGTGGATGATTGTGACTGGTGGGGTGTGTTTGGTGGATGTGAGAGACTGGTGGGGTGTGTTTGGTGGATGTGTGAGACTGGTGGGGTGTGTTTGGTGGATGTGTGAGACTGGTGGGGTGTGTTTGGTGGATGTGAGAGACTGGTGGGGTGTGTTTGGTGGATGTGTGAGACTGGTGGGGTGTGTTTGGTGGATGTGTGAGACTGGTGGGGTGTGTTTGGTGGATGATTGTGACTGGTGGGGTGTGTTTGGTGGATGATTGTGACTGGTGGGGTGTGTTTGGTGGATGTGTGAGACTGGTGGGGTGTGTTTGGTGGTGTTGGAAATGTTTTGAAATGTTCCACGCCTGCACCTACTTTATGTGGTGTCACAAGTCCAAAATAGTTTGGAGAGAGTAGAGCGCTCCTAGTGGAGTTCCCATTGTCTGCACTAACATACGTCAGAGTGACCTACTGATGGGGAACTAGCTCAACTGCATCTTTTGATTATCAACACGCACCAGAGAAACCTCTTCAGACACTTACAAAACATCGATATTAGGTCGCTTGGTTCACACAAATCCATAATGTGCCCGTCGTGTTCAGTGAAAAATTAGGTTTAGTATTAATTTCGCCAAAACAGAACAAATATCCGAAAAATAGCGCAGGAAATACCGTCACATGTGAACCAGCAATTCCTAACCCTAACCCCTTCTCTAACATCCGAGTACTGTAGCCATTGAAAAGCTAATGTTGTAAAGTTAGAACAGAAGGTGCTTTTTGTTGTGTTATTAATTATATCCTCAAATATAAAAGGATTCACTTTGTTTATGGGTAAAAATATTTACAACAATTTAATAACAATCCCCTCAACATGGTATAATAAGTGTTACATCCAACATCCAAGGATGTATTTGATTTCTAATATTGTTTTCATCTTGTGCCTGACCCCTGTATCCACCCTGGTCTTGATTGGAGGAAGAGGCGGAGCAGTGGATATTTAAACTTCAGTTTGGAGGTAGAAAGTATGCGCGTGTGTGCGCGGAAGGTTGTGGTCACCATTTCTTTAACCTTTGCATTGTTTATTTAAAACCTATTGCTATTTTATCCAAGATTATTTATTTTCTTTTTAGTTGTAACCATTCCATGATTTTAGTTTATTTTTAGGTTAGATTAGAGAGACGGGAACAAAGTACCTTCTCTATCTTCTTTTGTGTTCGAAATTTGTTTGTTTATTTATTTAATTTGGTCTATGTTATTTCGCATTTGGTATGGTTTATGGATACCTGTGTTTTGTTGGGTTATGTTTTGAACTGGTGGTTTCTATGTTTGGGTTGCTAATTCTTGGTGGTTTGTTTTTCACGAGGTTGACCCACAGACGCATGCACACACACGCACGCACGTACGTACACGCACACACACACAACCTTTAGTACCCCTAGGATGCAACATAACTAATAAATGGAAAATAAGAGTTTAAATGAATCATAAAATATTAAGTATGCTAAAGCTTTAAACAAAACAATATCTTGTTATATGTGTTTAATCAAGAAAGTTATTTGTGAACCTGCTCAATGTGAAATCAAGGTCTAGCATTGAATGCACTCAGCTAATGAGCTATTTATTTAATTTATTTTATTAAAATGAAGCCAATTGCTGCTCATTTTCCTTACCTTTTCTGAATGTTTTTATCCCCTCTGTTCCTTCACTCACTCTCTCCAGTTTCGGACTAAATTTCCAGCCGCCTCATCAGACACCATTTCAATCAGATCCGTTGAATCTTGAATGAGTGAGAGAGAGAAAGAGCCAGCTCAAACGAACCATTTCATTTGTGACCAACACTTCACTAAAACCCAGCGCTTACTTTTGAAAATAGATTAAAGGTAATAATTTTTTTTATAATCCCGTGATGATAATCTTGCTCTTTAACACTGGCGTGGTGGGATATATTTGTACACATTAGAAATTGATTACTTTAATATGTTTGCTCTGCTGTTTCTGCCCCTGACTAGCAACTTTAACCCATGAACAACTTTAACCCATGAACATACATAGCCACATGCCTTTCCATAAATGTTCTCACACAGTAAAATGTGTGGCCAGAGTGACGTGTTAGGAACAGGTCAACAGTAAAATATACTTACAAACAAATGTACTCAAGATTTGCGACGCTTTAGATTACATAAATTAGAACTCAAATATTTCTGGCCCAGACAAGCAAGTTTGACCTGGTTGTAGAGTATAGTGCACATGGGTTGAACCTCACTTTGGGACAGCTCTGCAAAGTTCTGCTGAAACTTTCATGAAAAACATCTGATACATCTTGTTAAATCCTTTGGGTTTGTTTAAATGATAACATTAGAAATTGCAAGTTATTTGAATACACTTCCTAAACAATGGTTTACCAAATCCTGGATCTGCCAAATTACATTTTTCAAATCCTACATTGTCAGCTATTAAAATCTGCATATGATATATGAGCACAATATGGAATCCAACACCTCTTTCAAACTCTGCTATAACACACAGAAATCGATCCCATCACGAAGATGTATGCATGGGCCATCTATTGTTTGGCCAGTTGAGAAATATCTTCACCCTTTGCCCCTGCAGACGCTGAAGCTCAGCCAACTTCTCAAGGCTGTTGCTTTCTCTAAATGATTCCCCACACACTAAACTTCCACAGTTCACTTTGCTTCGGGACTCTTGCAACACTAGTAATGAAGCAACAAACTTGGATTTCATGTACTCAGGGTCAAATTTCCCTTATGCATTGCATAGTTCTATGGTTTGAGGCTACTGTGTTTTCTAACTTGTGCATTTAATTGAACCAGTTTCAAACAAGAAAAAGATTTGCACAGTTATGCCTGGGAAAGGATAAGGTTGGGTATTGACAACAGAAAATATGGGAAATGGTTTATCTTCAATATCAGCAAAAAGTAAGAACCATCATTAAGTTCTCAGTGAACATTTAAACAAGACTAACTTGGAACTTGTAAGTTAACCTTTCTGTGTTCAAGAGTAAACTCTAAAGCGTTTAAAGGTGTAGTTGGTGTCTTTAATGGTTGAAAATCAGGACAGGCTTTCTTCCGTGTGCTTGCAGCTATGGCACCGCAGTGCCAGTGCGACTGTCTGTTTGAAAGTAAACGTGAACCTGATAAGTTTACGCGAGGAGGCTCATTAGCCTATCGTGTGATCTGCAAAAATGCACCTAGTATTAACCACCTAGTGTTAAACTTCAGAACAAATGAAAGCTTTAATGAAATTATTCAATGCCACAAAATTATTAATGTGTAGATCGCCAGTTTAAAAAGATGCCTGTTTTATATATGTGGCATCCGAGTGGAATTGGAAAGAGTTATTTTAAATTTACCTGTAATAAACCGACTACGCCACTTGGGTGGGGGCCCAAGAATTACCCCAGATAAACCTAAACGGCACACAGATTCGTTGTGGCTGAGGCAAATAATCAGTACCAGAGAGGAACAATCAACATCTTTATTTAATATCAAGTTTGGCACTAATCATAATAAATTGTCACACACACTAGAATAAAAAGAAGGGAAACCCTGTTCAGAGCTGAGGCTACTGGACCATTCTAAATATCCTCGTGTACAATTTCCACAACACAGCAATGTGAATCAGGCAACAACCACAGCACCCCAAAGTCTGGAATTTAATGGTCCTGTTGCTCAGCTCTGAAAGGGAAACACTCATCATATCATCACAAATTTTATGTAAAACCTTTCAACTTTGATGAGACGCACTCACACACACACACACACAACCCAGAAAACAGCATAAAAAAGGAAACTATTGCACTTATCCCACATTGAAAGAGAAACCCACAATATTGCACTCGTCCCGCACTAAATCAGTAATTCAGTGCGCTTGTACAGCTCCACCTCATAAAAGAGAAACCCACTATATTGCACTCGTCCCCACATTAAGTCATTCAAGGGGTTAGCAGCCTGGCATAGGGGGAAGCACCAACCTTATTGTACACAGCCCAAACTGAGGAGGGAAACCACGTCGAGACGAGAGTTGTGTCAGAGGAAAGGAACGATCGGCCGATCGCAACAGTAAGCGAGAGAGAGAGACTCCACTGAAAGCCGCACTCAACGTGCGCGGGTTAGATGCGCGTGATTTGGTGCGCTCCACGAGTCCCCAGCTGATGACGCCAAACAGTCCCGCTGTGCCTTCACTCGTCCCGCCGGGGCAATCAGCCGCGATGTAGCGAGGTGAACCGAACAGCGACGATCATATCCGCAGCCCACCAAGCGACCCGGAAACGCTCAGACCCGCGAACCAAGCGGCCCCACACAGCGACCTGGAACGCTCAGACCCGCGAACCAAGTGGCCGCACACAGCGACCTGCTGCAACGGCTGGGAGATGCGCTGGACTGTAGGATCAAAGCAAGCGTCAAGAAGACCCAAACACTGGCACTCGAAGCGAACGATATACCTGTAGTATCGGTCACAATCTGCACACCAACAGCCACATTTGGAATGGTTCCCTAGGTCCACACTGAAAGCAACAATGCTCGCGTCAATCTCGTGTGATTATAGCGGGCCAGTAGATCAACCCTGGTTACTGCTTACCTGGAGAGCGGAAGCCACGACTACCCAGAAGCGATGTCTTTCCCGACATGCATTGGGACTGGTAAGCACTGCTTATTTTATATTGGCGTGGAGACTCATTAAGGGACCCGCCCCTAATTTCCACAAATTACCTCGAGTCACCACATTCTACCCCCCCCCATTAGTCATCGTAGTCCCGACAATGAAACTCTAAGCACGGGCTAATCCCATGGTCTGAACCAAACCTGTATCGCTTGAGAGGATAAGGCAGGGTTCGGCTCTGCTGGACTCGTCACACGCACTAATGTTCGTGGGAGATGGTGTACATGGTTATGTTGACCAGCACCCCGACGAGTGGTTCTCCTAGGAATCATTTCACTAGTGGTCGGGTGATCTGGTTGCACAGAGGCCAACCTTAACCCTTCCTCCACATTATCCAGATGCTCCTGGGGTACCCCAGCCCATGCTTGAACCAGGGGAGAAAGTACTCGAAGGCCAGTATCCCGAGGGTACTCTTGTGCTGGACGAGCCTCCACCAACACATAGGAGGGCCCAGGCTCCTCCCGGTGGGTCTCAACTGGAGAGGGAGCTTGGATTGGAACAATCCCCTCCGGAGGTTCAGGGCAGATGAGACCGTCCTGTATGCAAGGCTTTATTGAAACCCTATGGACGCATCGGATTTTGCTCAAGTCTTGCGCTGGAGCAATAATGTACACAGATCCCCCCTCTTGAGGCACACCCACTACCTCATAAACAGTAGAGCCCCACAAATCTTGAATTTTGTGACAGCCCACAAATCCATGCTCCCGCAAATACACTGACTGGCCTTTATAGAGGAGTTGATACTTAACCCGTCGGTCATGCTTGGCCTTCCGATGTTGAGCAGCTTCTTTCAGCCTTTCTCGGACTCCCTCAAAGGCTACCTCTAGCCGGGACTGGTGCTCTTCCACCCAATGGTGGGTACCTCGAGCCTCCGGTTCCCGTACCTGACCCAGCAGAAAATCAATGGGAAGCCTGGGTTCCTGCCCAAACATGAGAAAGTGGGGAGTTTCTCCAGTGGTTTGGTGAGGGGTGGTATTATAGCAGAATACCACCTGACCCAGACAGGAGGCCCAGTCCCTCTTCCTACCAGGGGGCAATGTCCGCAATAGGTTGTGCATGGTTCGGTTAAACCGTTCGCACTGACCATTTCCTGCTGGATGGTATGGGGTAGTGCAGGACTTGCTCACCTGGTAGAGACTACACAACTGCTGGATCAAACGGGATTTGAAATTACGACCCTGGTCAGAATGTATCCGCCCAGGTACTCCAAATTTGAAAAACCATTCCCCCACCAGTACGTTGGCCACTGTTTCTGCCCTTTGATCTCGGGTGGGGACCGCTACAGTGAACTTACTAAATACGTCGGTCATGACCAACACATTCTCCAGCCCTGAGTGAGATGGCTCTAAGAGAGTGAAGTCAAGAGCAACAATTTCGTTAGGGCGGGAGGCCAATAGATGCCCCATATAGCTATGAGCAACTGGGGCGGAATCTTTCGCTAATTGGCAACGTTCGCACTTCTGCACCCAGCGGGTGACATCAGCAGTCATCCCGGGCCAGTAACACCGTTGTCGTACCAGCTCCAAGGTGCGCTCAATCCCTTGATGCCCATGGTTCTGGTGCAATTGGGTCAACACCTCTGCCTATAATGAGACAGGTAAAATTAGCTGCCACCACTGTTCACCCCCAGCAGGACGCTGGACTCTACGGTATAGTAAGCCCTCCTGTAAACTTAGCCGGTCCCACTGCCGAAGTAGGACTAGTAGCGATTTAGACATAACCTTCCGCTCCTGCTGCCCTGGCTTCCTTCCTTGGCGGACAAACGGGGGAATAGGACCAATAATAGAGTCATCTCCCTGGAGTGTCAGAAGGTCTGACACAGAACGACCCGGTATTGCCTGGATTGTTTGTGCTGACGCTGGCTGGGGTGGTCCAGCATACACTCCTTCTCTCAATAACTCAGGCACCACCATACCTGGCTGGTTATTTTCTGGGAGTGCCTGAACTATGGCTGGGAGCCGTGACAAAGCATCCGCATTTTGATTCAGGCGGCCGGAACGGTACTGCACCTCGAAATCAAAAACAGCAAGCTCGGCTGCCCAGCGCTGCTCTGTAGCCCCAAGTTTGGCTGTCGCTAAATGGCTCAAGGGATTGTTATCTGTTCTAACTATACAGCGGTGTCCCAAAAGGTATTCACAGAACTTTTCCGCCATAGCCCATTTTAAGGCCAAAAACTCCAGTCGCATGGAGCTGTAGGTGGCAGTGTTTCGCTCAGCGGGTCGCAGACTCCGGCTGGCATAAGCCACTGGGCGCACCTTGCCATGGGTTTCTTGTGATAACACGGCACCCAGCCCTCCATGACTGGCATCAACCTCAAGTATAAACGGGCGGCTAAAAACAGCGTAGGCTAAGACAGGGGCATTTACCAGCCGCTGTTTGAGGCTCTGAAATGCAGCTTCACAAGCATCAGTCCACAGCACTCCAAATTCTTGCCCCTTCTGTCCAGTTCTCCCTCTCGTCGTCTCTGCTACGAGGCGATGCAGAGGTGTTGCTATTTTAGCAAACCCCTCCACAAAACGCCTATAATAACTGGCAAAACCCAGAAAGGTTCGCAGTTCTGATGTGGACTTGGGGCACGGCCACTGGGCCACAGCATCTATTTTACTTGGGTCTGCTGCTACGCCTTGGGGTGAAATCACATGGCCCAAGTATTGTACCTCTTTCTGAAAAAAGGTGCATTTTTCAAACTTTACCTTCAGACCTGCAATCCTAAAGCGCTCCAGGACCATCCTCAGTCTCTGCAGATGCTGCTGAATGGACGACGAGAACACGATCACATCATCTAAATACAGAAGGACAGACGAGTGCTGCTGATCACCAAAAAGCCTCTCCATCAGGCGTTCAAAAGTGCTGGGAGCGTTGCACAACCCAAAGGGCATACGGTTCCACTCATACAGCCCAAAAGGTGTGCAGAACGCAGTCTTGTGTCGATCAGGTTCCCCTACAGGAACCTGGTTATAGCCACAAGCCAGGTCTAACGTGGTAAACCACTGTGCTCCCGCCAATGAATCGAGGGTCTCGTCAATTCTAGGGAGAGGGAACGCATCCTTTCGGGTCTTGGCATTGAGCTGACGGTAGTCCACGCACATACGGAGACTACCGTCCTTCTTCTTCACTAAGACCACGGGGGAGGCATAAGGACTGCAGCTTTCCCGAATTACCCCAGCCTCTAGCAACTGGCCAATATGAGATTTGACCTGCTCATATTCTGACGGCGGGATTCTCCGATAGCGTTGGCGAACAGGTGTATCGTCAACCAATGGTATCTCATGGGACAGGAGATCTGTAACACCGAAGTCCCCATCACCACTGGCAAACACGCTCTGATATTCATATAGAAGGGACCTGACCTGTTCCTTTTCCTGCTCAGCCAACCCTGGCAGTGAAAGGTCCTTGGCAAACTCTGACCGCAACACAGCAGTCCTACTGCAAATTGCAGTGGGTCCCTCAGCAGGGTCTTGGTGCCCTCCAATCGCAGGCTCCACCAGGAAGACTTCCGTAAGCCATCCTAAGACAACTGTTGGATACAAAACAGCATCCTGAGTCCCCACATTTACAAGAGGTACAGCAACAGTGCCACCTCTGACCTGCACCAATGCTGGAAAGGCCAATAAACCAGCTGGTAGTTCTGATTCTAGGGGTTCAAACAGTACTACTCTACCAGTGAAGGCAGATGAACATGTAGCACTCACCAGCTTTAAGGTACCACCGGGGACACGACAAACCCCCTGTCCTCGTCCCTTAACATTGCCCCCACTACTGAGGGCACCGTCAATGCGCTGGCAGACTTGGAAGGCCTGAGACAGCCCTACAGCAGATTCAACAATGGGGAGAGTAAATAAAGCAGGTCCATGCACACTGAGGAGCTCTTTATAGCAACGGCCCAGCACATTCATACCCAAAATGCCAGGAACATTATTATTTCCACTTGGAGGATCTCTGACTACAAGTATTCCACAGCCCAATATCACCTGGCCACACAACTCTATGTCCAGTTCCAGATACCCCAGATAAGGGATTTCTAAACCGTTGGCTGCTCGGAGCTGCAGCCAATGGCAAGACTGAAAATGATCTAAGCCCCGTGACTGGAACTTTCCACGGAAGCAGCTTTCCGTAATGGTTGATACCATTGACCCGGTATCAATCAAACACGAGATAGAGACACCGCCCATGATGACAGTGCAGTGTGGACACGAGGAAACCAAATAAGAAAGAGAATCAGAAATTACAGGTATTTTAGAGCCACTAGTAACCCCTACCGAACTATGGCTCACCAGTCCGGTGGGAGCTAGTTTTCCAAACGGCTAGGACCAGGTACAGGTCCTGTATTCCTAGGCAGAAAAGTATTGTGCGAATGACGTGGAGGGCCAGCGGAATTACTGTTCCAATTACATTCCCGGGGAAAATGGCCAGGCTGATGGCACTTCCTGCATAACATTTGAGCGGCAGAAGGAGGCTCTCTAAATTGTGGACCATGACTACGAGTGACCATTTGGGTAAGTTGATCAATTTGCTTCTGTTGCAGAGAAAGCATCTGCCGTAACTCACTTAAATCAGAGGAACGATCTCCCTTATCACAAGGTACTTTGGAATTACCAGAAACGCCATATTGAACCCCATGAATCAACGGTACAGATTGACTCCGCCCCCTGACACGACCAGACGATCCCTCTCTCTCCCAGCGGATTGCTTCTCCACGCACCTCCAATAACATTGCAGCAGGTCGCTGTCTAACATACTGCTTTAACTCTCGTCGAAGGGAATTATCAAGCACCCCCTCAACAAACTGGTCGCGAATAATAACATCTGCATTGGAAACAGTGTTTGGGCATTGTCGCTTTAATTTCTCAAACAGGCTTAGTAGCACTAAAGAAAATTCTTGGAGCATCTCCCCCTCTGTCTGTCGGCGCGAGTAAAACACTTCTTGTAGTGTAATATAAGAATCAGCACACCCATAAAGGTCACGCAAGGCCGCAAATATTCTCTCTGGATCATGGCGATCGGATTGCGGACGGTATTTAATTTCGTCTCGAGTTTCGCCTTCAAGGTGATCAAACAAAAATAATGCTTGCTTCACGGTAGACATTGATCGCACACGCATACATGACTTTACCTCATCTATCCCTTCCTCAATCCCTATACCAGCCTTCCCATTAAAATTTGGGCACCGGCATTCCCGCGGAACAAACACAAAACGCTCAACATTGTTAGATGTAGCAGCATGCGGTGTTAATGGCTGAGGTTCAGTCTCGGAGGAGGCACCAGGGTCAGACCTTTCAACTGGGGCCCTCTCCTGCTGCAGCCTTGCATTGTCAGCTCTTTAACTGTGCTATAAGTTCTCTCATCGCCTGCATCTCAGCTTCCATCCTCAGAAGTACCAAACAAAACCCAACCCTTGCTTAAACCAAACAGAAGTTATTTAACTATTTTAAGCTAAATTTTACATCCAGTCTGGTTCGGAGTTTGCACAACAGCCACAACCCTGCCGACATACGCCAACTTGTGGCATCCGAGTGGAATTGGAAAGAGTTATGTTAAATTTACTTGTAATAAACCGACTACGCCACTTGGGTGGGGGCCCAAGAATTACCCCAGATAAACCTAAACGGCACACAGATTCGTTGTGGCTGAGGCAAATAATCAGTACCAGAGAGGAACAATCAACATCTTTATTTAATATCAAGTTTGGCACTAATCATAATAAATTGTCACACACACTAGAATAAAAAGAAGGGAAACCCTGTTCAGAGCTGAGACTACTGGACCATTCTAAATATCCTCGCGTACAATTTCCACAACACAGCAATGTGAATCAGGCAACAACCACAGCACCCCAAAGTCTGGATCGAATTTAATGGTCCTGTTGCTCAGCTCTGAAAGGGAAACACTCATCATATCATCACAAATTTTATGTAAAACCTTTCAACTTTGATGAGACGCACTCACACACACACACACACACACACAACCCAGAAAACAGCATAAAAAAGGAAACTATTGCACTTATCCCACATTGAAAGAGAAACCCACAATATTGCACTCGTCCCGCACTAAATCAGTAATTCAGTGCGCTTGTACAGCTCCACCTCATAAAAGAGAAACCCACTATATTGCACTCGTCCCCACATTAAGTCATTCAAGGGGTTAGCAGCCTGGCATAGGGGGAAGCACCAACCTTATTGTACACAGCCCAAACTGAGGAGGGAAACCACGTCGAGACGAGAGTTGTGTCAGAGGAAAGGAACGATCGGCCGATCGCAACAGTAAGCGAGAGAGAGAGACTCCACTGAAAGCCACACTCAACGTGCGCGGGTTAGATGCGCGTGATTTGGTGCACTCCACGAGTCCCCAGCTGATGACGCCAAACAGTCCCGCTGTGCCTTCACTCGTCCCGCCGGGACAATCAGCCGCGATGTAGCGAGGTGAACCGAACAGCGACGATCAGATCCGCAGCCCACCAAGCGACCCGGAAACGCTCAGACCCGCGAACCAAGCGGCCCCACACAGCGACCTGGAAACGCTCAGACCCGCGAACCAAGCGGCCGCACACAGCGACCTGCTGCAACGGCTGGGAGATGCGCTGGACTGTAGGATCAAAGCAAGCGTCAAGAAGACCCAAACACTGCACACATGGCACTCGAAGCGAACGATATACCTGTAGTATCGGTCACAATCTGCACACCAACAGCCACATTTGGAATGGTTCCCTAGGTCCACACTGAAAGCAACAATGCTCGCGTCAATCTCGTGTGATTATAGCGGGCCAGTAGATCAACCCTGGTTACTGCTTACCTGGAGAGCGGAAACCACGACTACCCGGAAGCGATGTCTTTCCCGACATGCATTGGGACTGGTAAGCACTGCTTATTTTATATTGGCATGGAGACTCATTAAGGGACCCGCCCCTAATTTCCACAAATTACCTCGAGTCACCACATATATATATATAATTAGATCAAGATTAATTTAGCATGTCACATTGTCTAATTTTCATACGGAGACATATATAACATGGTCGTGACCGTGTTTTCTGGGCGTGTGCGTTTTCTGAGACGCCTCAATCTAAGGCGCAGTTCGCAGTCCAGAGTGCTGAAATCGATCGCGGTCTTTTGATCGTGCAATCTTTGCCGCTGTGCAACAACTAGGCTAATCTCTTGACTTCTGTCTCAGTTTGGCCGTATCAAGTGAAGAGATTGGCAGTAAATTCGTTGCATATTTTTACGACCAGCACATTCTGTTGAGGAAATGGACGTTTGTGAAATCTGGTCATTCTGGGTGTGACACACTTTTTTTTATCTGTGGCTCATGAGAATGTGGCATGATGGAATTGAGGTCTGCTGTCCCTGTAATTAATTGGGGCTCTCGTTAGCCTATGGGGTGAACGCAGGTATGATTTATAAAGACCCTTATTTTGAAGCTGTAGTGAAGCACAACCTGTTTCCAGCGGGCTGTTTACCTTACGGGTCGCTTGTCTCTCCGTTTACCGGCAGTGGTGAGGTGTGTGGGGTTGTGCTGGGGATATGCTGTTGAATTAGTTTCAATTACTCATTCAAATTCTGTTTATAGTGAGAGTGTGGTTAGGACGTCGCAAGACTCTGTTTGTAGCCCAAAAAGCTACTGGGGACTGCATCGGGAGCCTGTGTGTCCGCATAAATATTCAAACCGTGAGTATGCAATCGGTCCGCACTTACTGTGTGTTTATTGCCGACCCTTGTAACTATTCTGACTTTGAGAGCAGTCTAATTGTCATAAATGCATGTGTTTTGCAGGTCTCGAAGCCGGCACTGTTTGTTCCACCATTTTAATGTTTCTACGCTTTGCTTTCCACAACTGCTTGCTCCTATCTCACTCGCTTGCTTGCGCCGTTGCTGTGCGGTGGGCGGGGTGCGTCTGGCTGGGCATCTTCTAGGGCTGAACCGCCAATAGTTACTGTTTCACTCCTCCAGCACCGCAGTCCGGGCCTCACGGCACTCGCATCACGCGGTGCCGCTCATCTAACGGCCGCTTTATGGACACTGTGGGGCAAATGGAACTGATCTAAGTATTCCCTGGCTATAACTAATTATTGCAATTTCTGACGACTACCGGGCTGGACCCTGTGGAACAGGGTTTGTGTGATATTGTGTGACGGGAGAGGTGTAATCTGAGTGTAAACAAAGTCGCGAGTGAATGGGGTGTGTGTGCGTGTGTGAGAAGCATTGTTTTAATTAGTTTCATCTTTTCCTGCAGTTCTGGGGGACTTGTGAAGCAGTGGGGAACAGACTCGCTGATGCTTGTGGTGTGTTGGAGTGTGGTGTCTACAACGCTTGAAGGGGTTGTGTGAGTGGCGTGCAGTGTGAGCACAGTTTCCCTGACGCGGCGTCTGGTTCGCATTGACCCCGCCCCCATCCGGGGAGATGAATATTCCGCTGTCTTGGGTTTTTAATATGTGTTATTAAATAAAGATTGTTTACTAGTCCACGTCTCCTCCTATCATCTCTATCCCACGGGTGGAGCGGACCCGTGCGGGCCTTCGATTTTGTGCGGTTAATTCCTTGGCTCCCCACCAGGGTGGCGTAGTCGTTGCTAAAGTGAGGGTGGAAGTTATGCCCCCTCGGTAAGGCCACAATAACATTGCTGGTCATCTGGGGGTTATTAAAACTATTTCTCGTGTGAGTGGACAATTATTGGCTCATATTAGAAGTGATGTAGCAAAGTACTGTCGCTCGTGTCACATTTGTCAACAGACTGGTATGCCCAATCAGGTTATCCCACAGGCACCGGTGAGCTGTTTTAGATTGTGTAATTTTAGATTGTGTAGGACCCTGGCCTAAAAAAAGTCAGGGTATTCCTATTTGCTTACAGTGATGTGTGCAGCCAGTCGTTATCCTGAAGGGATAACACATCATTCATTAAGCTCTAATGGCCCTATTTTTTTTAAGGCTGTCAGATGTAGCGGATAAAAAGACAAAACATCAAAATATATTGACTTTAGAACATTTTGAAAGCTTTTATTTGCTTAAACAAGTGTCTGAAAAACAATGGCTGCATATTATCCACATATCTCTATCTATTAAATAAAAACACTTTTTATGTAATTAAAACCCAATGACTTACTGTTATTATATTAGTACATTTCTAATAGGAAGTTGCAAAGCCAGAGGTGGGAAGCCAGATCACCTCTTCAATTTATTCATCTATTTATTCTTTAATTTTTCAGTCTTAAAACTCTGCAGAGAAAATATATTAGTGCAGAATTGTGGGTGTCTCAAAGTGGCCCTAAAACATTTTCTTATCCTTATTTATATCTCATCAAGGTCTATTAATCTGTGCTGCAGATACTTATTCCTCTCTGATTTATCTGCTTATAAATGATCTGACATATGGATGAGATTAAACATTGGCATCCTGTACGGTTTATAGTAAAGGTTCATGATTTAAGATGCGCCTATGCTGTTGAGGGTTAATGAGAGTCCATTGCTGTAATTTGAAACTTGGGACAGATGATTTTGACCTATAGAGAATAAACTAAGGTAAGTTGAATTCACAAGATTTAGTTTCAGTATTATGATTCTGACTCCGATGTTGCTACTAAATATACCTACTAAATATAATGCTACTTATAAAGGTAGGATGTATTCCCTCTCTGTAGTTTCCCTACAAACGCTTTCTTCACAAAACATTGCTCTTTTCACACTTTAAACTGGAGTGAGAGCAGGCAGGCAATATTTGATGTACATCTTATAATTTTAGTTTCTGTTTCGATTTTACATACTTGTAATGATGTATTGCATTGATCTCAATTTTTTGTAAATATCCTTTGTTTTTCTCTATATTTTTGTATCTCTTGTTCAGAGCCCAGGATAACACCAATATCTGTTTTGTGGTGTTTCCTAAATACATTTTAAAGAAAGACAGTATCTACAACACAATTTAAAGGTCCCATGTTATGCCCTTGTTATAGCACTTAGAATCAATACTTGAGCCCTTTATATTTACGCTGCACTGTTAATGATTGTTCAAAATGCAATATTTTTCATAAACAATTTCTTTGATACACCTCGTTTTTTTGGCCTGGGAAAATGCACGGTTTGCGCGAGCTTTGCACAATAGCGTGTGAAGTTAATAACATCCCTGTAGTGTGTGTTCCACACGTTTGACTGCATTCTGACATGTTTACGATTTTAGGGAATATAAATGCAAACAGTCTCTTGTGTGTGATGAAACCAGATTTCCTTGAAGGGTTATAAAAGTCATGTAGTGTGCGCTTGGGTTGATGTGCTAGCCTTAAATACATTAACAAATACGCAATTTTATCCCTTCATACAAGTTTAAAAAAATCTTAATGTGTGGATCTCCAAATCAAGGAACACAGAACAGTTGGAAAAGCACCCGGTGTGAGAGCCAGCCTCGTCATAAATCCTTTATCAAACCGTTCTTTGTTGATGAATCAGTTGAATGTGAAGTTCTGCTCACAAACAAAAAGACACAAAATTGAGCCATTTCTAACGAATAAATTAATTCTTTGATAATCCAAACAAAAGGTTAGGCTCTGGACATCCAAAAACACATTTCTCTGGCATTGTTTATTCAGCGCCGGTCTGCTGCTCTCACACTTCCGGGTCAAACCACATTTCCTGTTCGTCATAGAGAGGGCTGTACTAGCGATTCATATGATTGACAAGGGGATGAGGCTTGAACGAGGATAAAGTAAAAACGCTGGGATATAGAAAACAAGCCTTTTTCAGCTCAGAAAAAAGCAATAAAGAATTACTCAAAAAAATGCATGAACTAATCTACTACTTGAGGCGTGTTTTTGAAGAGGGAACAACATTTCAAGATGCCAGGAATGTCAGAAAAGTCATGTTATCACCTTTAAGCATGCTCTGCAGCTTGTACATCTACTTGGGGTAAACTAATATCGTTTGATAAGAAGGGTGCAATGCCATTTAAGACTTTAATGCATATCAATCTAAGGTGGAGTTTTGAGTTTATTCCCAACACCCTACAGAAAATCAGGGTAGGCCAGAAAGAGATGGTTCAGTACTTTCAGAGAGTTCTAGGTCTATGGCAGCTCCATCCATTGTGGTACCCTTGGGCCTTCTGGACATGAGATTGTTTTCAGTTGTGGCTTAGAGCCATGGGATTTAATCCAATGGCCAATCCCTTGATTAAAGAAAGGTTTGGAGTAGGACTGATTAAGCTGGCCTCGCTTCACAAAGACAATACGCCAATAGCTCTGCACCCCGGGAGTCCTAGTGAAGGTTCAGCAACAAGTGTTGTGCCTCTTATTGATAGCAAGACATTGGCCAACCAGATTGTGGTTCTCAGGTGTGATATCTCTCTTCAATGGCTTACCATGGGTGATTCCAGTGAGGAGGAATCTCCTGTCTAAGGGTACAATATTTCATCCTGGCCCGAGCTCTGGAACCTTCATGTCTGGCCCCTGAGGGGAACCAGCCAGCCTTCCAGCCAGTGTAATAGAAACTATTCTAAGTGCTATGGCTCCCTCCACTAAAAAATGTTATGCCCTCAAATGTAGTGTTTTTCAAAGTTGATGTTTTTTTTAAGTTTGTCAAAACATACAGACCCAGTCCATTGCCAAATTGTTCCAGAACTGGAGTTTCTGTAGGAAAATTTTCCTCAGTTTATTACTCTCAGGGCATACATCTATTTTGGCTTGCCTTGTTTGGACTGTTGGGGTTTCCATAGGAAATCAGTTTTTAGTCGCCCGCTTACTTTTTGGAGCTAAGTGCTTAACCCACTAAAGCGACAGTCTTATCTTGGAACTTGGCTTTAGTGCTGGAAGGTCTTTTTAATACTCATTTGACCCACTAGAGGCTTCTGACCCTGAAAGTGTTTTTTCTTCTGACCATTACCTTTTATGAGCAATTTGGGGCTTTGTCAGTCTCACCATCGTGCCTAGACTTTGCCCCTGGACTAGTCAAAGCTATTCTGAATCCTCACCCGAATTACCTTCCAAAGTTCTATTCTTGACCAAGCATCCAGTTGTTCTTGAAGCCTTTTGTCCTCCTCCATTTACAATTTTTCCTCCACACTAACCAGATCCACTGACATGTATTGCTTTGGGAGCAACTCAGATCAGCACATCAAAGTCCAAATTATGTAAGATTCCTAGCTAAAATAACTCTAGATTTCTTTTTCCCTAGTGCAGAGAAAAAAGACTGAAAAGCAGGAAAATTTGTAGTCGACTCTTGCAGGAGCTAGGCCTATTGCCAACAGGTATATATGTCATAGTGACCTTTTCCTAAGCACATCTCAAGAGCACCAGTGCCTCGGCACCCTGGCCCCTTACATTATTTAAGGGACTTTTCCAATAGTACAGTACAGTGAGAGCTGTGCTTTGACTGAGGAAGAGTAATAGCAGCACATGCATTACATTTGAGGCCACTAAAGGAATAGTAATAATACCAATTATTCATAACAATTCCACATGTATTGACACCGTATTGACTTGTTAATCCAATAAACAACCTCTATAAACTATTTGAAGGGACAGAAATTATTTCAGTTACAACTAATGCAACTACTTTAAAGAAACTTAAAACAATTGAACACAATACCAACCAAGCGACAGCTTTAAATTGGTGTTTTTAGGCAATCAATTAATCAAGTTTTTATATAGCATTTTTTTACCAGTTTCAAACTTTTAGCTTTCAAAGCAGCCTCAGAAAGTCCTCGTGAGGATCAGGTAGAGTAAATAGGAATTCCCTCTGTGAGGCCCCTGGGAGCCTCGCTGACTCGCTCGAAGCTCTATATGTGAACACTCTGAAATTAATTACTGAATTTTTTAGCTGTTTAGGAACTTAACCTAGCGATAAAGATGAGTTTATAACATTCAGAATCAGTTCTTGAGCTGTTTGTAGCAATTCTTTCAGTAGTTTTGTTGGTACAGGATCTAGAGAGCATGTCGTTGATTTATCCACCACACCTCAAGATCAGTCCCTGATAACATTGTCAGACATTAAACCGTCTGATGTGCTCTACAAGACATTAGCACCCAGGAATGAGTTTGAGTACCACTGGAGTATACAATAAGATAAAAAAATGCACAAGTAACACATGCAAATGTAATTAATGTTAAATAAGTTAATTGATTGCTAATCAATCAAAGAACATTGACTTGCATCATTTCTTTGCCCATTTTTATATAACATTTGGGTTAGGTATTTAAGGTGGAAAATAGTACACCACCTATTTTTTTAGTGCTACACCACTGGTCTACATGTTCGTCATATGTAAAGCCTCAGTCAAAATGCAAACTAAACTCCTCACAGAGGGAAAAAACGATCTTCAACTGAAAACTAGAGAATTCAAAAGACCACATGAGGATGACAGAATATGAGTATAGAGCTGAATGTAACCCGTCCCGGTGTACACACACACAGCAGTGAACAAACACACCGTGAGCACTCACCCGGAGCAGTGGGGGCCATGGCTGCGGGGCCCGGGGAGCAGTCGGGGAACTGGTGCATTGCTCAAAGGCTCCACAGCTGTGATCGTTGATGATGGGAGAGCAAGTCATCACTCACACCATCTTCAACTCAGTGGATCTGGGGATCGAACCCAGAATCTTCAGATCACAAGTCGCTCTCCTTATCCACCGGACCACAACTGCCTCTAGTTATAAATAGCTACATAACCCTACGCTTCAGTCAGGTTTTTAAATGGCAAAGAGGCACTAGAGATTTCACCGAGAATCAACTTCCAATGAGCACAAATGATCTGGAAAGTCCACTTGCAGTAGATTGATGTTGGTGTTTTTAAGAGAACTGTGTCATTTTTTAAGTGGACAGAAAGAGTAAAGCCTCCTGACCTCCAGTTAACTGTGTCTGCTGTATCTAGTTAGTCATGGCCCTGTGCCGTTCTCCTCTGCTCTTCCATTACGGAGAGAGAATCTAGCTTTCTGAGCAATAACTCATCCTGACGGCATTGTACCCTTGAAAAGTGTGGAAAAGGTTAAGAAATTAAATCACAGCCTCCACCTACAGGCTGGCGTGAAATGTGTGAAATATAGACTGACCTTTTTTTTTTTTCAAAAATGTATTGCCTAATATCGTTACAACAACACTGTACATGAACAATTATAACATTACATAACAAAGAAAATGTTTAAAATAACCCAAAGATGCTTTAAATTACCTTAAATAAATAAATAAAAATTAAAACAGCCACCAATTACTGAACACTATTTTTCAGCTGAGATCCAAAATGTGTCCTGCTGCACTCACACTATTGTTCGTCTCATAGTAAATCTTGTTTTTAAAAATGTAGTTTAGATTAGGAGACTTTGGACACCAAATCGACCGGTACAGCACTTTTTAGCTATTTTTTTAATCAAAAAAGATGGTTATGAAGTAATTGAAAAAGAAATGGTATGTTACACTGCAGTGGCATGGATCAGTGTAACTTCCATTTGGAATAAATCTTCCACTGGATGTTACACTTGTAGGTTTCTTTTAAAACCATATTCCACTTGTCTAAAGACCATTCCTTTGGTTTCTTAATCTGCTTGTTGGCTCTCTTTAAAGTTTTTTTTTTCAACCATATTCCTCCACCAACTGGATGTGAAAACCTGAAAGCAATAGGCGATTGATTACAGATGAAAATTGCAAACCACGCTATATGCTGATTATTACTGCTTTTACAGCTTCAGCCTAAAGGTTATAGAAAAAAAATATTTTTTGCTTCTCTATAGGATGATTAGCATGACAACTCCCTCTCATTGGAAATCATAAAATCAGATTTACACATTTTTGTCCAAGATGGATCTCATTTCCTGGAAGATAGTTGTGATTGGACGCCTGTCTGACAGTCAGTTCTGTTACTTTAACACTCAAGTCTCTTCCAACAATGACATTAAACTACTTGTAAAAAGTAGTCTTTAATCAAACAACAGCAACCCAAAGAGACAAACAAATATTACAACAAAAACAACAAAGATGACTCCCTTCTCTCTTGTACGTGTTTTGCTCTCAAGATAGGCGCAGGAGACGCGTTCTGTCCACGTGTTTAGCGCTTGGTCTACAGTCTGTTTCTGCTAGCACAAGATTATCACAAACACATGCTCGGTTTATGGCACAGAATTACCGCTATATATATATATATATATATATATATATATATATATATATATATATATATATATATATATATATATATATATATAATCTTTATATATATTTGGTTCCTGTATGAAGAGAACATAGGTCCTACAACAATACTTCACGTGATTTTTAACTGATTGCAATCTCTTCGATATCATGGTCGATTTCACGGTAATTCAGAGAGGACTTGGTCAAAGGTATTAAGCTGTTAATGCTGGGGGTTATGCTGTGATGATAAATCAACGATCCTGTGTTTTTTCACTGGAAATGTTCTTGTTGAGATGCTGATAAGGCTGACGTGAAAAACTTTCAGTGGTGAGTTCGAAAGGACCATTCGTAAAACCCGTTCTACTTTTGTGATAAGGTAATCTACAAAGTCAGGTTCTGAGGATTCTCAGGATCAGGTAGAGAGGATTGCAGGTTACCTAAGATGAACCTGCGGCAAATTTGGATAATCTGATAGATAATTTGATAATCATAGAATTCAGTCCTAGTGATTTTACAGTTCGGAAGCTAGATTAGAGGTAATCACCGGAATCGAATAGCATAGCAATCTTTTATCTTTTTTTATTTGCAGATCATTGCAGATTTTCAGATTTTTTATTTTGCTCTTTGTAAAGACCAATCCGCGTGCGCACCACTGCAATAGTTGCACATGTGTAAGTAAAGACAACGCTGCGAGTGCACTTGCTGGAGTTGAAGGCGAGTCAAGGCTGGCTATTAAACCCAAGTGGCAGACCTTGAACCTTCAAAGTAAAAGATCTGTGGAATTTTAAATGTAAAATGTAAATGTTCATTATTTGTTTTTTGAAGTCTGCAACAACAGGTTGACATACAAACAATGTCAAAAAACCCTTTTCTTCATTAAAGTTTTCTTTTAATATTAATAAAAAAATGTACCTGCATGCCAGTTATTTCCAACTGGTCATGTACTTTCACAAAGTGATGCCCCAGTAATCCGTCTCTCGCCACAAAATGGTGGTTTTGTGCATCCAGCCTCCTGCAGGCCTCAAACCTTAACCAATGACTGTCCCAGTACAGATCTCCTGGGTAGAATAATTCTTCTAGGTAAGTGTTATGATCCCCTGTAAAGTGATATTCATCTTTTTTATGTTATCACTATTGTGTATGATTAATAAACCGGTTTTCAACTCTCACTATCTCTTTTGAATGTATCTTGACTGTCCTGTTAGGATTTTCCCATGTTATTTTAGTTATTTTATTTATAATGTTTCTTCTTTACCACTAGATGCCCTCATTTCGGTCCTTCTCTTTTCTTTGTATCTGTAATCATCGTGGTTGAATTTACATGTGTCTTGTTTAGTTGTCTTTATTTAAGCAGCCTCAGTTTCAGACGTTCTTCGCTCGGTTATTGTGGATCCTTGCCTGTCACCCTCTGTGAGTTCTCCCTTTTGAAAAATCTCTTTTGCTAAGTTTATGTTGTTGTATGACTTGTGTTTTTGGAATATTTTTGAGCAGTAACTGATCTGGAGTTTTTGTCTCTTTGAGTTTTTGCTCAAAGTTTAAGTCTGCTCTAACTTTATCATCTAATGAAGCGTTTTTGTCATTAATTAATCCCTCCTACGAAGAAAGTTCCTTTCTGTGGAACTTTCTTTGGAAAAGACACAATGATTTAAAAACAAGACAAAAATACCAGACAAACGGTTATAATTACAGTATCATTATAAGAGTAAAATTGTTAAAACTGCTTTTATAAGCAAAAGTGGCTGGCCACTTTCTAAGTGTCATCGTTGACAAGGGGATCAATTGGGGAGGAGGTGCAATAGTTTAAATATTGGGGGACCGTTTGGAAGGGCTGAAAAGACCAATGGAGGTTGAAAATAAAAATGAGGTGGTCTCTTGCTTTGGCCAGTTTTGCAATATTTTATCATGAAAGATGTTTTCTCATCTCTGATGCACAGGAGGGGAGCTATGGAGGGGTGGATTAATGGATTGAAACCATTTGTTATGGTGAATTTGGAACATAAAAAAACAACAACAATGAAAAATCCAATATGACGCTGGATTCTAAAGTGAGGGCATGTTGAATATGTGGTTGACTAAATCTGTTAGCTGTATATATTTTTTTTCCTGTTTGCCTTTCTCATCAGACTAGAAGCCTTACTTTCACTTAAGACAAAAATACTGAACCACTCCTTAACACATGGAAATCAATCCTGCTGTTATATCATGTGCTATAAATTAAACCCATTTTACCAGCTAAAGTATTATTGTTCTTTTGTATTAATGGATTGCCATCCAGCTTGGTTTATTTTCCCATAATTGGTTGACTATCATAAAAGTACTGATTTTGTGTTACAAAGGAAAATAAGTAGCATAGTTAAAGTCAGCTGTTAGCATTCATTTTAGTGATTCATTATTTCGAAATCTTTGGCCTAAGAATGAGCCATCTGATCCCCTCAAACAAAGAGCCATGTTGTCTTTATCTCGCTTTATTTGGTTTGCAATATTACCCAGCAAGACTCCATTAGTTTCCAGAATCACCTTCAACAGGGAATGGTGTCTCCACTGCTGGGAAACACCTGTGAGGAAACAAGGTAAAACTAGCTTTAATGAAGGTCTCAGAAAGCCTCCAAAATAAAATCTCAAACTAAAGATCGACTCAGCTGTGGAAAAGTGCAGTCATTTAGAGAAACCCTTCAAACACATCTCGGCTAGATGTTTCTTACATCTCCTGCTCCCTCAGACGGGGCTGGAAACTTTTTCATGAGGAGACATAAATACTGGTGGTTCAGTCGAGAGACCAAAGACAACAAGAGCTAGGATTACATTCACTTACTGCGCTACTGACTGCCATTGCCCTTTGTACTATTGTGTACCATATGCACTTTAATGAAAAGTTCTTTACACAATTGGCATTTTACAAACAGCAGCTAGAAATAATTATTGAATGCCAAAGGAATAAATTATTGAGTATTATTACAAACTCGCGTGGCCCATTTATTAAGTCATATTTTGTCTGATCATTACCAAGCAACATTAACCCAGTTGAAACATGTTAGAGTGAGAAACTGGTACTTTAGTTTCTTTTCTGTGCCTCTCTCCTGTTCTTGCTTTCCACCCACTCTCGCTTTTGAGTTTCTGCAGGCAGAAATAGATCAAATCAGCCATCCTGCCTACAAATTTAGTGCTGCTGTCCCAGAGGGGCAGAGATGTTTTCTGGGAACATTGCAGAAGTGCATTTGGTATGTGAAGTTGGTTTGTTGCACTAGCTCTTTTTTTATTATTTGATTCTCTATTTTATTTTATTCGCAGGTGGTCTCAACAACGAAGAAGCTATTTCATGTAAAATGTTGCAAATAAAATACATTGGTTTCATTTTTAGAATCAAAGTTGAGTCACTTTTAGTTTAGTATCATCAAAACTGAATGAACTGCTCCAAGCTTGTATATCTTCAGTCAAGACCTATTCGGCCTTAAAGGAGACCTCAGATGCCAATGTAAAACAAGTTTATTTTTTCTGTAGGGTATATTTGTAAGATCTGTAACTATCCAAGCTTATGTTTATGAATGGTTTTATAAAGAAAAACACACAATTTTTGTTCCACCAAAACCTGTTATGTAAAAACACACTGTTGCAGGCACTGTGGCTTTAAATGTTAAATGATTCCGCTGGCCACACCCCTCCCTGCACAGAGGTTTGATTAGCTGTTGTGTTTTCATATAGCAAGTTCAGTGGAAGCATGTGAGAGCGATATAATAATACATTACAAATATTCAATATATATTGCTTTTCATTAGGAAAACAGGACAAGAGGACGCTCCAATAATCCCATGTATCATGAATATTATACATTTAAGCTGAGACTGATCCATAATATCAATTTTCGACAGAAAAGGTTAACAATTCAGAAATAATCAATCAATCAAGTTTTTATATGGTGCTTTTTTAGCAGTTGCTTTCACAACGTCCTAGTAAGGATCAGGTAAAGTAAATAGGAGCGTCATGCTGGTAGACAAGGAAGACTGAGAAGATATCTTTTCACAAGGTTTATTCACTGGTAAAAATAAATTAACACACAAGCAGTAGATGACGGTGACATACACAGTTCATGGGAGACCTTCAGGAAAAAGTCCACACTAGCTATAGCCTTCTAAACACGGTGAGAAGGATAGAATTGATTAGCATCCAAACCTCCGTGGGTGATTGTAAGGCATATAGTTTGTGAGAGTGAATACAGATCCTTGATGACTGTCAGATAAGTAAAGACACTTCCCTTTATCAGTGCGTTGCATACAAAGACTCAGGAGGAACATCCATGGAAGAGGAGAAGACGATGAAGCTTGGAAGAAGACAACCATCGGACTTCAATACCGGCTGATGAGTGAACGGAGAGGGTGAGTTTATATAGGGGTGAGTCCTTGATGAAGATGAATCAGGTGTAGATTGTTAGAACTCAGGGGAAGGTTCACGGGATTGGTTGAGACTGGTTTGAGGTGGTGAACTGTGATTGGGAGAGTAGGAACGAGTCAGGATGTGATATGGAGTTCGTCTGTGAGGCCCCTGGGAGCCTCGCTGACTGGGGCAGGTGCTAATCACCTCCCAGCATAAAGAACTTAAGATCCATCGACGAAAAGTTCGCCAGACAAAACCTGAAAAAACAAAACAAAGGCAAAACAGAAACTAAACAAATGAAAAACAACGGTTAGAAAAGTGTAACAGACAACAAACAGGTGATCAGGATCAGCTGCAGGAGGAGAGATAAATGATGAGGAGAGCTTAGAGAGGAACATTGAACCTCATTGTTTTTTCAACAGTCTCTATGTATATAGCGCTCAGACTCCAGATCCATTTAGAGAAATACCAAGAGGTAATTATTTGACCACTAGGTTGATCAGGTTTTTAATCTTGAACTCTGTGAGCGTAGCTGAGCTCCAGAGAACATCCGGGAGTTTGTTCCAGAGCTTCGGAGCTCTATATGAGAACACTCTTCCTCCTCTGGTGGATCTACTCATCTGTGGAATAATCAACAATCCAGTAGTCAACAGTATGACTGGAATGCACGGAATATAAACACACCATGATGCACTGCTCTGTTTTGGTAGTTTTTGTTGTTGCAAAAACTGTATAACATTATATTTTCTTATAGTAGGATATTTTTTTTAGATGCTATGTGAATGGTGATAATGTTGCAAACATATTGTACAACTGCCAATTTTTGCTCTGTGCAGGTACATTGGGAAACTATTAATATCTTTCATGCAAATACGTGTCAGGAAATAATTCGGGATTTTGTACGTCCCAAAATACTTGTCTCAAATTAAGTGAGCGTTGAACAGTTTCGCACAATTATCCGCAGGATTGTGAAGGAATTAGGGTGTTATTCGACGCTACTATTATGTCACTTAAAAGTTCCTTTTATAGCCGCTGATTGGACAAATGTAAGCTTGCGATCTCTAATCCTGAACAAGTAAGTAACCAGGGTGACAAAGATCGATTAAATCCTAGATCCTTTCATCGTACCCAAAACCCAGGGTTGATGCAAACTAATCCTAAACTTAGCTGGCTAACCAGTTAATCCGGCTTCATGGTACAGGCCTTGCTGTTTTGACTTAGCATTTACATGCTGTTGTTGTTGTGTTTTGTTTTTTTGTTGTTGTTGTTGTTGTTGGTGGTGGTTTTTTTACAAAGTTGAATATTGAAAACACAATCACAGCTCAAATATGACAGCAAACTATGTAAGCATGATTAAGTTTGGTTGTCCTGCTTGGTAATTTCTGTGCCAACTTCCCAGTTTTCCAATTGTTTTATATTTCTGTCTTTGACTTGATGCTATAGTTTTGACACCCCATGTGGCCAAAGCTAGTGAAATAACAAGGACTTTCAATTTACCCAGACTCCAGCCTACACACTTAATGCTACTGTGTCATTGACGCTTGCTTGTGGACATAAAGCTGATTTATGTGTCAGGCAAAAGCATTGACAGCTGAAAAGGCAAGCTACAGAATGTGAGAATGCAGTACAGCAACTTATCCCTGTTTCTCTGTTTTTACAGAGATGTTTACAAAAGCTTGAAATCAGAACAGGGTGTGCAATATAAGCCTATGTCTATGATAAATGTTCTACTCTGTACCAGGCAAAAAAAGGCCTTTAGAAATGCCTTCATTTACAACAGTCGATGTAGATGATTGGTTACTCATACATAATAAATGTTATAAATGATTTACTCCACCCCAAAGGTTTTCAATCACTTGCACCATCTCTTTCCAAAACTGTCAATACTTTTCCTCAATACACAGTTGTAGATATTGTCAATCCAAACCGTAAGACGGGGTACTAAACTGAGGCTGCCAAGGTCTTAGAAACGTATGAGAAATTCTAATTCAAGATTTTTTCATGAAGCAACCAAAACACTTCAATCTTAAAGACAAAAGATATTGACTTTTCTAATATTGTTTTTCAACTGCTTTAGTCAGGAAAGCTGAGTTATGTGGAGATGTTGTGCATGACATCGTGCAATGCAAAGTAAAGTAAAGTAAAGTAAAGGCTCTAAGAAAAGCATTGCACTGCACAAAACACAACGTCCAAACAAGAACATGACTGTTTCAGAAATTAACTGAAGAAACTGTTTATGTTTTTTGGTAGAAATTTGCTATTCAAATAATATGTCACTGCTATCCATTATTATTATAATTATTATTTATATATATATATATATATATTTTTTTTTTTTTTATTTATTTTTTTTTATTTATTTATTTATTTTTTTTTTTCAAATGAATCGTGACCTAGATGTGACTAGATTTAAATAAACTCCTTAAAATGTAAATTGCTAGAATAATGTTGGATCATATAGAACAGGGGTTCTTAAACTTTTTCACCAAGTACCACTTCAGAAAAAAAATTGCCACTCCAAGCTCCACCATAATGAGCAACATTAAAATACACGAGTACAGTACTGCCACACGTAAAAGGCTTCCTGTTCAGCTACAGTTAAGTACAGTTCAATTAAGAGGCAATATTATTGATAATATAAATGTATTAATTTAGCAGCAGTATACAGCCTGAACATTAAGAATATAATGAATGAATAAATATAATGAAATGTTAAAGGTATCAAGTTTAATGGCAAAATATCTGCTTTTTAATTTTCTCTCTCCTCTTCCCTCTCCCTACCATTCTCTCTCTCTCCTTTCTCTCTCTTCTCTCTCTCTCTCCTCTCTCTCTCTCTTCACTCTCCCTACTATTCTCTCTCTCTCCTTTCTCTCTCTTCCCTCTCCCTACTATTCTCTCTCTCTCCTTTCTCTCTCTTCCCTTTCCCTACTATTCTCTCTCTCTCCTTTCTTTCTCTCTCCCTCCTCTTCTCTCTCTCTGTAAATTAAGGACATGTAGACATTATTAGCTCTGTTTTCAGTTGTAATATAAATCAATATAATCATGAGATTTAATGATGGCGTATCTTCATTGGTGAAAACCTTTTACAGCCTTAGGATGCTTGGCTCAGAAAATTGACCGTATATAACAGGTTCAATCAAGTGTTTCGAAACATTTGAAGCTTCTTTAAGTCAAAATCACGTGACTTGATGAAGCTTCAGATCAATGTTCCGAATCGTCTGAGATTCAAGACCTCAGAGTCGAAATGTTAGGCTCGCGGTAGCCATCCCTAATGTCAACCTCAGTACGGGGGTACAGGTGGTCAATGTCAGATTACTTGTTCAGCAAGTGTTAGAAAGCTAGTTTGTATATTGTTGATATAATTGTGTATTTTAATTTTTCTTTGGATAATGGGAAGTTGGGGATTTTTATTTCTCTGGGTATATGTTTTTCTCTGGTGCAAAGGTGTTTATTATTGGTGCACAAAAGTGCTCCTCTATGGGTCAAGCCAACATTTAAATTTTTTTGGAACTAAAAACGTCTCCCAGTAGCTCTGAGTGACCTCTCAGCTACAACCAGGATTGGCACGAGCGTTGCACACCCCGGTTAAAATCTACATTTTGTCACTGCAACACTACATCAAAAACTATAGTGAACAAACCAGCAGGGAAACCTTGCATATATTCGGATTACAACCTTCATTACATGTCATAACTCTACTCACAAACCTTTCATTTCTGAAAAAAAAACATATGAATTCAATAAAGCGACTTAACTGTTTCAAAGAAACTCATCACATGAATGACCCCATCATTGAACCGCACCAATCTTCCTCTTTCCTTAAACCCAGTCAAATTTTTAACTTCTGCATTTTTCAATGCGGCACTGATGCCATGACGGGGTTTTAAATACCATTTAAAGGGCGATCCATGCCTGTCCTAGAGGAAAGGAAGATAAGAGCTGCCGGCGCTCTGTGATCCTGACGCACTTGTGTCTGCACACACCGAGCATCCAGTTTTCAAGATTTAACAGTCAGTTACCTTACAGCTCATTATCACATCATACACAAACAAAAATCTGTTGTATCTGTGATGCTTAGGTAAAAAAACAGGGGATGAATGGCATCTCAGTTCTCATGCATAAAAAGCATAGCATTTTCAAACATAATGGTGTCACACTCTAGAAACCAGTGGGATCAGGTCTTTTGCAGACAGACTCAACAATCTGTTGCTTTAAAGGCAACACCTGACTGCACAAGATATCAAAACAGAGGCAGAAAAGTGGCACCAGCCCAGGTGCGTTCTAAACTGTAAAATGACTTTTATCTTGAAACATTTGACCCCCTGGAGGTTCAAGAAGGTACTACGTTTTATTATTTTTTAATAGTAAATTAGCATTTATACAATAAAAAACTGTGCAAAACAAAGCACTTAACAAACCAGCCCAGGATTGTTCAATCAGTGGAAATGAGACTGGAATGGTATGCTGAAGCATTCAGAGAATTCCACTGGAACATCATATGTTTATTAGTTATGTCGTCACACACTCCCACTAGAAAGATAAGTGAGTATCACCTAATCGTTCTGTTTTGCCTCTAGAGCAGAGGTATCCAATTAAAAGTCAAAGAGCTCGAGTTATTAAAATGTCCTCCAAATAAAAGGTTCAGACCATCTAGCTTGTATTTTATTGCCTATTTTATTTCCACATTTGTATAAATAAAATAATTTTCAGTCAAATATATCTCCAGAAAGGTCTTCAGAGGTCAAATAGCTCTGTTTAAAAAAAAAAAAGTTTGACATCTTAAAAAAGAATAAAGTAGCTCTTTTCTGGAAAATAAAACAAGTGTAAAAAAAACAATATGACCATTTAGGAAAAGTAATTAAGAGCAGAAGTCATATGGGTTAGGGTTAAAAAGAGAGTAAGGGATGCTTTAATAAAAACTTGCATAGAAAACACAGCTTTCCTGTGTGTCTGTAGTTACACGTTTAAAAAACCCTTCCGGGACATTCCAGGGCTGAAAAATGTACAGTGAGGATGTACAGTGTTAAGCATTGCTAAAACGAACAACTATATAAATATTATAAATATAATATTGAGCCGCAGTTAACTATAGCTGAACAAGAGGGCCTATATGCTGTGGCTATACTGTACTTGTGTATTTAGATGCTAGTACAGATGCTAATATGTTTGTAGAGGTGTCAGAGTTTGATAGTAAACACAGAATTGGGTATCATTGGCACAATATTGTAAGGTGGTGAAAAAGTAGAGAGAGGACTGAATATAGTAACTACACTGAATGTAGTATAGTACTTTTAATACCACGAGTCATCGTGATGGCAGCTCATTCCCTGGCACCTGTACATTCCTATCAAGTGCAAACACATACTGAGCTTCTTCCATGTTTCTTTTGGCTCTGCTTCTTGCTGATGTAATATCTTGATTGAAAGTTGTCTGACACGGTCTATCTGTTTCTGTCCTTGTCGTTAGAGGCGTCATGATTGCTGACTATCTTTACCGAATGTCTGGACGTAGCAACCAGCACATACGCAAGCTCATCAAACTGTATTGGCAGGTGAGGACGGATTGGTTGCAGCAGGAGTCCCACTGCGACCGGACGCCAATCACAAGCTCAATGAATGATTATTGCTTAAAAGAGTGCAGAGAGAGGTAGATCAGAGGGCATCAATCACAAAGACAACAATAGAGGGGGAGTGGGGAGAACAGTGCCTTTGACCAATAGCAACAGGGTTGATTTTGAAAGACCTTATTGCTAACAATTTTCCAACTGAAAAGCCATAGATACTATTAATATCACCGTTCCAGTGTGAGTGAATGCCATCATCTTTTAAATCTACTTTAAAACTTTCATTAAAAAGTGTCGTCAGCAACAAATCATGACAAATTCACAAGTCTGGCATTAACTTTGCTTTCTGTGATACGTAAAGGTCCTTCTGAAACATGTGTTTAGTTATATTTCACCTTCTACGAGTAAATGGTGTGCGTAGATGTGTTCCAATTTTATACGTTGTGAAATTAGTCGAACATATAAAAGCACTGTCATTCCAACACGCAAAAGCATCTCTCATCTCAGGGATGGGCATGGAGGCCGTACTCAATCACAGCAGATGTCTATTTTCTGGTAATCATTGTGTGGCACATGCTAGGTTGGCCCAAACATAGTCAAACACAGACCCCGATACTTCAGGGTGAGATCAGCCCAGACATCAGGGATGGGTTTTGGGGATAAAGCAAGACCCCTTCCGCTGCCTTACAACAAAAGCTTTCTGTGATCAGAACTGGTAGTTCCACTCACAGGAAACGGAACATATTGAATATGGAATATTTCAAGTTTATTTTAGCATATGTTCTTTCAGCTTACTGTAATTCTGTAATGAATATATAGAAATGTCTGATATGAAGATGGCAAAGGAAGTTTACTTATAAATAATTATTCAAAAGTATATGTTTTTTTTCTGGTTGTTGGCAATATTTCCCATAAATGCACCAGCAACACGATACATAAACAAACACACATCTCTTGTTAGCAAGAGGTTTAAGTACGTGGAGCTTTCGAAGCAGAAGGGAGAGTAGACTGAGGCTTTCATCAGGGCACCAGGGGAAAGAGCACTTTTTCTAATTTACAATGTAGAAAGTGCAAACAGTTTCAACCCCTTAAAGTGTGTTGTATTTGAAACTTGTTTTGCAATTTGCATTTGCTTGAAGTGACCTGAGTGTGCGATAGCTTCTCTGTATACATCCAGCTTTTTCCTCTTTCACTAAAGTATTTTTACCCCTGGGGAATTCTAATTCAGTTTATTTTGATGACCAAAAGCAAGGTTGGGCTTTTTTTTATCTTCCAGACTCCACAAACTTGATTTCATGAGTTTGCTTACATAGAATTAGCCCAGAAAACACGAGCGTATGTGGCGAGATAATTATAAGTGTTCTGAGCGAGCTTTCCGTGGGAGGGCCTTGGGGCCAAGAATCAATCCGGACCCCAGAACACCTCATCCTCTCTAATCTACCTGATCCTCACGAGGACTTTGTGAAGCTGCTTTGAAAGCAACTGCTAAAGAAGCGCTATATAAAAACTTGATTGATTGATTTTGGTGACTTGATTCTTTTGACTCTCATTCACTAAACAGAACTACTCTTTGAATGATTCTTTCTTTTCGTTCATCTGTAAATAATTATTTCCTTAAATTGATAAGAGAATAATAAGAATTAATAAGAGAAATTAAACCAGCTTTCCTGCATCTTTTAAATATACCTCTTCTTCTCATACTTCCAAAATATAGAGATTGAGTCATTTGTTTCAGTAAAATCCATAATGGGCCTGAAAAATTAGCATTAATGTTCATTTTTGGAAAAACACGATGATAAGTAATGAAAAAAAAAATGTAATTAAAAGAGTCCACCTTTTTATGCATTCATTTAAATTTTCATCATAAACAAATCACTACTTGAATACAGTCTTGTTTTCATTCAAAGCAACAAACAAGAAAGATATGCTTCCCCCCTGCTTTGATCAAACGTATCAGAGACACCTCACAGAGGCAGAAAATGGGAAAACATGTCTACAAGCATTCTATTTTATGTAGATTTACCATGAGAATTTCAGGACATCCTGTCACAGCAGGACATCTGTCCCCAGGACACAATTTTATCATGCGTTCCCATCCCAGCACAAGCACTTTCCAGAGTATTTCATAAAAGCCTGAATAACTGAGATGAAAAGACTCATATTATCAACATTTACTAAGGGTTGTTTTTTTTTTCTTTTATAAACTGTATAGTATCATCAAAACACAAATTTGCCTCTAGCAACGCTCCAGCACTTTATTGTAAACCCTTAAAAATGACAACTGGCAATACAAGAAACATGCTTATTAGAGCCAATGGTTAACTTCATTTACATTTTATTTTGGAATAAAATATTTCAAAGATAGAATAATCAGTGCAAGAATGTGTTTGGTCACAACAAAATCCTTTTTAATCAGATACAAGTCACAACCTTTAGTTAAGATGTTAAATTCCAAAGTGTTACTGAGTTTGATTGATGGTGTATAACATGTAACGGTTGTCTAACTCTGTAGTCACCAACTCCGGCCCTGGAGGCTACTGCCCTGCACATTCTTATTCAGCCATCGTGGAAAATCTCTTTCACTAATTAAAGTCCTCATGACTTGTCTGAAGCTGTAGTGGTGTGCTAGAACAGGGTTGCAACTAAAATGGGAATTGGTGACTCCTGGTTTAACACATTAAACATATGACATTTAATACAAGGTCATCATTCCACTTAGTGGGGAAACAATTATGTGATCCTTTTCATACTTAAGTTTTCTTCTAAATTTCAAAGAAACTAACAGTGCTAGACTCAAAGATTATTTTTAAATATGCGCAGTCTTGGTGCAGATTGTTAAGAATTGGCCAGGATGAGTCAACTACTCACTGCTAATAAAGAAAAAACTACAATGTTGTTGCTTTATTTTATTTATATTTTAACCATCAAGAGATGGTCAGCAAATGTCTCACCTCCAACATATGTGGGACAAAATTGCTGGTCAGTGAGAGCTTTTAGAAATGGATTCAGATGAAATTTCTTAGAGAGATGAAGTAGAAAGGTATAAGAAGCCCATACACAAATTGTTTGGTGTTAGGAATATTATTGCTTTGGTGATCTTTAATGACTACATTATACGTAAACTTTAGGTGACCATCAAAATGTCAAATGTGTCTTAATACAGTCTCTGCTAGTTATTTTTTATTTCATTCACATTTTCACCTCACTGTCCTTGCTAGGTCAACAACAACAACAAAGCCACGTTTTAGAACTTGGAAACCAGTCCAATCGAATACACGAATACGAATACATGTATCGCATTAACATCAGACAATCAGAAAGAAAAATTCCCATTAACTCTGTTCTGTTTAAAGATCAGAGAATACAGAGAGCAAGTAATTTGATTGACATCCATTGCAAATAAAGAAAGAAAGAAAAAACCTAAAAAATAACCCAACAAAATGACCCAACATGATCATCATTTTTAAGAGTGCATAAGAAATAAAAATGTAGAAAGGCTTGGAGTGGAGCATCATGTGGAGACAAGTGCTCTCAACATGCCCAAACGAACCCTTGGGAAGCTGGCAAAGAGGTGACCTTGTAAACGACATGGTGAGAGTGAAGCCAGTGTCCTACAAAACAGTTAAGGGTCAGTTTTTCAAATTGACCTCCAAAATGTTAAGCTTTTGTCAGTTTTTATCAGGGGAATGCATGCAACTAACACAAGATATCAAGCAGTACTTGACTTGTACTATAATGGAACATGTTGCTGCTTTTATAATACTATACTGAAATGCTGTGGCTCCAAAGAAACACTTTTATACTGGAATCTGTTTCAAACAAAGACCATATATCATCTAAATTTTACAGACAATAAATACTTTTGGTAAGCTTTTTCTGTTAAATACGTATATAAATTGTATGTATATAAATCAGCCCAGCCAGAGTTCCCATGCTGACTTTGTGAGACATTACCTTGTCTTACTGGTTTTTAGATCAAATATATCCAATGTTTGTTTATTTATTATTACCAGTCCTGGGCCTATTGTGTCTTCCAGTCGGGCTACCAAAATGTCTCTCTGTTTAACAGGGAGGAACAATATACAGTGGTACCTCAAGATACCTCAAAATAAAAATATTTTGCTCCCAGATAAAAAAAAAATTCCAAGATATGAAAAACGCGCACAAGAAATACACATACAACATTTAAAATTCAAGTGGAACACAACACTGGGTATCACCTGACTGCATTCGACTCATCACCAACACTTCTGCTCTCCTATTGGTCATTTCCACCCCTGACACTTAGCATCCTGGGGCCTGTACCATGAAGCCGGATTAACTAGTTAATCAGCTAAGTTTAGGATTAGTTTGCACCAATCCTGGGTTTTGCTTACGAGTGTCCAATTAGTGGTTATAAAAGGAACTTTTAAGTGACGTAATGCTAGAGTTTTCTTTCTGATCCTGCGCATATTTGTGTGCAAAGTGTTAAACGCGCACTTATTCGAGATGAGAATTTAGGGACGGACGCAATCTCTAAGCGTTTCCTGACACATATTTGCACGAGAGATACAGATTATATGCTGAAGGAATATCTTACACTTGCGAGCTACTTCACACATACAAAATGTGACATATAGAAGTCATGCCTCACTGTACCACAGGTGGCGTGTTATACAGCTAACATGCTCCACACCTTAATTTTATCTGCTGCTATGATCGTTTTGCGTTGGGGTTACATCTTCTAAAAAATGAAAAATATATATATCATAACATCATATAGTCCTTTTCCTTTTAAACATAAATTTGTAGAGAAATAAGCATTTTTTTTATTGTAATACAACCATAAACACGTTAACATGACATCTAATCAGGCAAACCCATGTACTTCGTTCTAAATGCAATGTTTGGGAGGAACTTATCTTACAGTTGGCCACTCAACCAGGTGGTCCCTGCTATTTTCCCTGTTCCTAGTTATTTTTTTCATTTACAAACGCTTAAGAGATTCACAAAGTAGCAGAAGAGGTCCACAAACACATCCAAGCAAACCTGTATTTGTAAGTTTAAAAACAATCTTTATTTGTTAATTTAAGACCAAAAGAGAGAGAGAGTGAGCTTCCATTGACTTGATTTTCACTTTGAAACAAAGGCAAGATTTATGTTTTCACAAGCAGTCAAACATTTACTCAATGCCTTTAAGGGACCTTAAATGGGAGTCTTGGGTTTAAAACAACGTAGCAAGCAAGGACTTCTGTGTCAGAGTTGTTTGGAAGGTCATTAACTATGTTGCTGTCTGATTTTAGTGTCTGTGGTTTTCAGGGCAGTGGGTTATAGGTCAGCCTCAGGATTCTATCAGTTGGGGTTGGCTAGGTCTAGAACGAGAAGTTGTTGTTTGGACAGTGGTGGTGATATGCAGTCAAATACTGTGCTTTAACGGGTCAATCGCCCTCAGCCACAACAGAGCCAGTCACAAGGGTTACTTAGGAGACCCTTATTAATCATCCCATCAGATGCCCACACCACTCCTCAAATACACACTCCTCTGTAAAACCTCACACACGCAAGCCTGTGGACATGACCTTTCACTCCAGATATGTCTCATACATCATCCGGCAGCAATTGGGACTGAGGGAGGAAGGGAGAAAGAGAGGACATTGGCTATAGAAGAGGCTCATCCCAAGAATATATGCTGTTTAAATAGTCATTCAAATGCCAAAGGAAAGACATTTATGGCACAAGTGGAGTTCATAATGGAGTAATTGCTAAAGAGCACAACCTCAGGATGGACAGCTGCTGAGGAAGAGAGTGTGTATAAATAATTGCTGTCACTATATAATAAAAAAAATACTTATATTTAAATGTTCATGTTTTCCTCGATGCAGTGCGTACCATGCTCTATATTATACTGTACACTAGAAATAGCTGAATAATAAATAATTCCATCCTGCAATAGCTCTTTTTTGATATGCTGCAAAATGTTCATTGATTTGCATTTAATCTAACAATTAAAACAACACAACACAAAATCTCAGTCAAATGATTCTACCTCGGTCAAAAAAACCCTAACCCGCACAGTCAAATGGTCCAAAACAGACTGAAAATTTTGCACTATAGAGTTCTCACTTTAAATCAATCCATTAACTTTTATGTCATAACAAATCAAGAACTGTCAATTCCAGAATTAAGATAGTAAAGTTGAAGAAACCATTTGTATTTGTTTTACATTTAGGTATTACATGTTCTATTGTTTCCTCTCCTCCACAATTATCACAATTTCTGGTTTTCCCACCGCAAGGTTTCGAGATTGCAGGTCTTTATTACAAAAACAATGAGTACTATAGTATGTTTTGGGTATATATTTGCACAAGAATAGTAGCCTATGTCTGTATGAGGTTTTCCTTCCTCACACAACATCCATCATCATTACAAATAATACAAAGTACCCCGATCTTTGTACACCATAAAAATACTATTTTACGTAGGTAACAATTACGTTCCCCATCAGTTGGTCACTATGAATTATTTCGGTGACGACTATGGGAACTCCCTGCAAAACGCCACAACCTAGATCCTTCCGGGCACATCACCCTCCTCCACGCTAGCCTTAACTGTAGACTAGATTTTTTATGGGCAGTCGGGCAATTCTCTTATACCGACTCGTACCTACGGAGGGCGCATCAATCCCAGAGCTGAAGGGAGACCCACATAGGCTGTGCTTGCCACCTCAAAGACTGGGCATAGAACCTCAGGCAGTTTAAGAAACGTACGGTTTCAATGAGGGACCTACAGAAAAATGCACCTTGAACCACTGTGGAAAAATCCACAGTGACCCGTGCTCGGGGTCATAAGAGATTCAGCCGGTAGTGTCTCATAGAGGGCATACTCTGCTTTCTCCGCTTACTGTACTACTCCTGTTGGGGTGAAAGAAGCCAAAAATCTGGAGGGTATCTGCAGGGGCAAAAATAACAGACGCATCACCAAGGAATGGCGCAAGCCAAGCTGGACACCCCTTTCAGACAGCGCAGCCACCACCTAGAATGGCTGAAGAGACCATCTCTCAGGTTATAGTATCTGGCGAAGGTGTTGGGTGTTGACCAACTCGCAGCCTTGCAGATCTCTGCCAGCGGAGTGCTCTTGCCAACGCCCAGGAGGCCCTGATAGAATGAGCTCTCCACTGCATTAACACAGGTTCAACGGGCAGCTGCTGGAGTCTACTTGGCGAGAGTGACACCAGTCAACGAACAAACCCCAATGGAGTTCTCTGCTCTCCGGTCTGGGCGCGGGTGCTTGTGTCCACATGCCTAGGACAGAAGGTCCAACCACAGAGGAACTGGCCACGGTGGGACTGTGTCGATTAGGCCAAAAAGATGCCATCATTAGGACCTCTGCCTCGTCCTCCCTGGTCTTCCACAGGTGTAATGAGGCTCACTGAATAAAACGCATATAGGTGTTTCTTCCTGGGCCAGCAATGAGCCAGCGCAACTATCTGGAGAAGAGCCTGGGAGAGAGCGTAGAACAGCCGGCACTGAGCATTCTCTGGGGTGGCAAACAGGCCTACTTCCACTATACAAAGCACTCCCAGATCTGCTGGACTGCCAGGGGATGGAGTCACCATTATTCTGACAAGGGTAATTCTAACCAGTACTTATACACTCGACCTTCGAGGCCGAAGGGGTCTGTGTCAAGTATACTCACGTGAAGTAAGCATTCTTCAGATCACTTGTGGTGAACCAATCCACTGTACAAAATGAATGGACCGTGCATCTGGAGACATCATGCTGAAGAAGTCTCAGGAGACAACATTCCGAAGACGCAGGTTGAGGATTGAGGGAACTAGAAATGATGGGCTGTAAACCTCTTTTAATGTTGGCAGGAGGGACCGGCTGGATTTCACCCTGTGTAACGGGAATCGATCTCCTCGGGCAGACCTGTGCAGGACCTCTGTGGGTGAGACAAAGCTCATAAGACCCTGTTGATCTTGGCTGGCTTGACCGCAACACAGCTGTGCCGGAAAATCTGTATTAGCCAAGGGACATAATGGAAAGCTCTCACCAGGCTTCCTAAATTTCACTAATGGCGCCATACGCACTTCGCAAATAATTCCCAAGAGGGCCCCGAACTAGCGGACTTAGCGATGGGGTCCGCCCCTGCATATTCAGGCTTGGGGTTCCCAAGGCATGCACAGCAGCGGCAGCTTGACCCTGCAGCATCATAAGCTCTCGAAGTTAGGTGCAACGACAGTTTAGTTAGCGAGATGGGGTCTCAGCTTATCAAGCCAAGCGGCAGGGTTACCCAGGCATCATGCATCGCCAGAGCCTGCTCTACCTTAGGAATAACATAAATTATGTTTGGACTTTTGGCCAGGTCAGAGGAAGACCTGCTCGGTTTCTAACTATAGAACTACCCAGTGAGAACCTAAACTTGTAATACAAATTTAATTATAAATGGATCAGCTCTTTTTGTATTATTTTTTTATTGCAACTATAATCTGAAATATAACAAGTTAAATAGAAAAAAGCATGGTTCTTGCTTCAATGATCTATGTTCAAGTCTTGTAATGTTCACAGTGTAAAAACGCCGTAACTGTCTTGAAGCAAAACGTTATTTACACATGCTTACAATTTTAGTTTGCATTCTGCATGGAGAAAGGTAAGATTTATCAGAATAATAAAAACAGCATACTGGGAGGTATTAAAAGTAGATACACCATGCCAAGAGAGAAAACACATCTCTGGGGCGCCACGGCATGACTGTTTGCTGCATGAGGAGTTAATGGACTGAATTTACACTCAAAACCTGAAAAGGTTCAAGCAGGGGCTTCAAAGCACACATAGTCTCCTCCACCCCACAAAGCTCTGGAGATTGATCAATCACACACACACACACACACCTCAGGGGTCCGAGAGGGGAAGGGGGGGGCGATTTCAGCCTGGAAGCCTTATTGACAGCACCAAAGATCTTGATGCACAAACACACAGTCACACACAAACAATGCTGATTCATGCAAGTCCTTGAGCTTTGCAAAACAAACAATCTGTGATCTCTGTTAGTCTGAACCCAATTATAGAGTGTCTCTTACTATAGTGCTTATCTCTGAGATTCTGATGGGCCCATCCCATGTCTTTAGGCAATTAGGAGCCTCCAACCGAGTCCTCTAAGCCCCTCCAGTGTTACGGTCAGCAATTAGTGCGTATTTATTTCAATACATTAAAGCTGTTCATTGAATAGTGTTAGAGGAGAAGACATTTGCATTGCACATTATCGGCATGTTGTAGAGATTAATTATGCTGCCTATTTTCTAAATGGTAAACAGTTATTGTAATACACTCTTGCATGGAAAAAGATTTCAAGGAATAAGCAAAAGGAATTGAGCTCAGAGCCAGAGCACTAGAAAGAGAATTTGTGATGCTGTTTCTGAGGGTGTTTAGACTGTAGCAAAATGGACTCAACTGCTGCGGATGTTGATAAAGAGCATAAAACGTCTTCAGTTCCAGCTTCCTCTAATATTGTGTTAGAACTTGTGTTACATTACAATGTGCTACAGGTATTTAAAAAAAGTCATATTTTGTCAGCAGATGTGATAACCTTGTAACAAGGGAAAGCTCTGGAATTCTTCTCTGGAATAGTTTTTTTGGTGAGTTCAAAGTATTCCTTGCCTCAGCCTTCCGTGGAACTGCTAGCAGCAGTACTCGGTATTCAAGCATCTTGTGGACTGTGAGTATCCCATGATTGAGAGAAATTAAGAGTGGTCCACTTTTTAAGGTTATAATGTTTTAGAAAATAAAAAAAAACATAGTTTTGGTGTTAACCATTATGTATTGTCCTTCTCTATTTTTCATAACTACTAAACTGGTTAATATACTTCTTGATCTCTGATTAAAATGTCATATGTCACTTCATTGATAGATACAGATTCCAATTAACAACTACATTCTTCTTTTGAGTTCACAACATTGTAATTAATGTAAATCTGTTAACATTAATGTATATTATTCTTGATCTAATTTCCATACAAGGTCAACCCATTACAAATAATCCATTGAAATAAATGTGGAATCATCTGTTTTTGGGAAATACAGTCAACAACAACAAATGCACCAATTAAAAACAAGCTTAAATTCAAAACACACCAACTGCATAGAAAAAAAGAGCCATGCAAAGGTTGCTAAATGGATTCTATAAATATTTCAGAGAAAACCTACAGTTCTATCACCGTAACATAAATATCTTTATTAAAAAACTTTATAATGTACACACCATCAGAAAAAAAACAATTAGGTTTCTTTAGAACTCCAGATTAAAGTCTTTCGTATCTCAACAGGAGAAAATTGAGTGAGGTCTCGAGTAAACTTCTGCTGTGTTTTAACACCGCTCCTCTCCTGGAGGCAGATCTCAAACTGTGAAATACAGGATGTAATTAATATTTAGTGGGAGAAAAGCAAGAACGGTCAGGATGAGCATGTAGTGAAGTTTGAAACCAAAAAAAAAGCTTGGTATTTTAAGGAGACTTGCGAGAAAGAGAAAGAACCTGGCTAACAGATCCAAAAAAGGGCAAAGCTTTAGCATGGAAATGGACATCTCTGTTTTCTGCTGTGTGCTAAATAACAGAGAGTGATTTAGCAGGATGCCCTTCAAAAACAAGCCATCAGGACAACTTCAAACTATCACAGATGGATTAAACAGAATCCAAGAAAAAGACATCCCTTTTTTACATCATCTTAAAACTTGAAAGTCCTATTCACAAAAAAAAAAACATTCCCAAGTTTTGCAGCACAGTCAAACTGTTCAACCTAAAAGTCTTAAAAAACAGCCTCATATCACTTTTTGAAGGAAAGATGATAAAACATTTGAAATAACATACACTCACTTTCTAAAACCAATTGTTAACCAAAATTGGCTTTTCACAAAGGCCAGGTTTGATCACAGTAGAGCTTATGTTAAGACACATTTCTCAAGATTCTAAAAAAAAAAGTCCAATCAAGTGTTTTTAGATAAAAAGTGATCAAGCTTTTTGCATGACCTGTGTGTAATGTTTTGTCTCCCTTTGCTAGGAATATAACTTATGAAAACTTTTTTATGACTGTGTGGGGGTAGACCCCTTTGGTCTTTTCAGCCAAACTACTAGCTTATCTCTTGCCTTCAGTGTAGACGCATGTTTATGTCTCTAAAAATGACATCTTAAGGGTTCCATTTACACTTTAATTGCATTCATTTAAGAATCATTTGTTTTTGTTTTGGAATCATGGAGGAGTCTACAGTCTGGAAGATAGCACAAGCTGTGTTCAATGAAGTGATTCGACACTAATTTTGCTTATCAGTTCATCATGATTTATTCTTATATCAGAAAACCACTTGGCCCTTAGCAACTTTGGTGCAAATAAGAACCGATGTAAGTGTAAGAACCGCTCTCTAGCATGAGCCTGAATGAAACAGTCTGACTCAGAACACAGTTTTAGTTTTTAACAGAAAGATTCTGATCAAAGCCTGCATTGCTGAATTATTAATCGGCAGAAAGGCTGAAACTTCACTTCTACCATTCAACTGGAGTAAATTACTAGACATAAACTAGGCGTATTAAAGTCTTTAGTTATATTAACTTGTAAACAATTTTACTGTGAAATTATAAAGCCTTAAGACTCTTTTAAAAACCAAATTCCACATAACCAGGAGAAAATATAAAGAAAGTTTTGATACAGCTGCCCAAATATTCAACTGGCAGCCATCTATACCCTGAAATGTGTCATTATTTATGGTCTCGTTGAACTTTAGAGAGTGGAACACCTCTAATTAAGATATTCATGATATCGGCAGTGTTTAAGCTGCCGTGCAAATCTTTCAAAAAGCTGCTTAGCATGTGACCTTTAGCTGCTACACTTCTGACTTTGTAAAATAAATGAGATAGTCCCAGCCACGTACATCTCTGCTGCAATTTTTTCTTCAGAAATGACCGCATGTTGAAGACCACAAAAACTGGTCTCACCGAAATGAAAAGGATCTGTTTGAAGCCAGAAGTAGAATATTTTCTGTCAGTCTCAGAGTGGCATCTTCGCTGGCACAAACAGAAGACAGGGAATGCATGACGAGTGGAATTCTGAAGGTTGTTGCAGCGTGCCAGTCAGTTCTAGAATCTCAGATGCCTCGTGTGCCATCGGTGCTGCAAATCTTCAATGCTCTGTGCAGAAGAGAATGAAATGGTGGCACAAACTGAGGGATTTTGAGCATGAATCTGGCACATGACTCCTGGTGAGCTGCCGTAACTCTCTCTGGATATCAAAAAGATTTATTCAACAGTGGGTCTCCAGAGACAGCATGCTTCTTCATTGTGGTCTAGAGAAAATGTTCAAGGTTATGTTGAAAAATATTGGACTTAGATGCTGCAATTGAACTCTGTGGGATGCTGATTATATAAACATAGAAGTATAAATAAATAGTAAGTTATAATAGCAACATTATAGAATATTTTCCACATAAATTGACAGAAGATACTCCATTCTATTCCCTAACCCTCCAATTTTCACATTGGATTGAAGGGGAGGGGTGTCCCAATTCTCTTGTGAACAAAGATTTAGGGCTTTAGCAAAAGGGTGTTCACTATTTCAGTCGAAGTGTGATTGGGCCCGCAGTTATAGACCGAGAGCTTGAGAAAGATTTCCCAGCATACACCAAGCAATGCATGAACACTGTTGTATACCTAAGATGGCTGCCAGTGCAACAAAAGAGAGCCACAAACTTTAGTACTTTTTTGTTATTTATAACGGCTTCACAGTGGTGTCCCAATTCATGCTATTTTAGCCCTTCTCCTTAGCGCTCAGCGTCAAAGGAAGGGCTAAGGGTTAGGGGTCTGCTCTGTTTGGCCTTCGCTCACTGTTCTTGTTTCACAAACTCTGTTTCAGAATCTGAGTTGTGACTAGATGTTCATAAAGTCTGGAGCTCATTATCATCAAAACATGTTACAGCCTTTTTCTAAAGAATACTTTCAGCATTCTAACGAGATCCTTACACAATTCCCAATTCATTTAAATCAAACAGGGATAAGGTGAGGACAAAATGACCAAAGGAACACACCAGAAACCAGCTTTACTGAATTCTAAGAATGCAAGTATCTACAAAATGAAGTCTGACATTGGCCCTTGTGCTGTTCTTCAGAAAATTATTCAAGAAACCCCTTCCCCTCCCCCCACCTAATTCTGTCATTGTATATCAAGACAGGAAAATTGGTACGATTCAGTTCCAGCAAGTGAATCCCGTTTCTGATAAATAGCAACATAATAAAAAACTAATATAAACAACTTGTTTAGAAAAAAAAAATTAACAATTTTGTCGACATGACTTCCTTTAAATGTTTGTTAGATAACAGTAATTCACAGAAAATGAAACCGTACAAGATTAGAAAATAATTACACACACAAAAAAATACAAAACACTGAGCACTGAACAAAACATTGAAAAAATAGCTGAATGAATCATTAGAGCAGTAAAAAAGGGGTTAATTTTTTTGGTAACATTTTTGTTTCATCAAAAAAATATGTACTTATTTTAATAAATAAATAGAGTGTACCTTCTTTAAAGCAATGTTCATTATAAAGGATAGAATTTCCCTATTGAATGCACTTCTGAAGAACTGGTCAAACATTGCCATTATCACACTCCTAAACCTTGTGAAAAGCTTTGCCACAAGAGTTGCAGCTGTTATAGCAAAGAATTGATCGTTGTATTGCACACCGGTTTCATCCAGGATGCAAGGACTCTGCAAACCATACGCTCACCGCCGTCTCACCATCATGAGCAGCACTGTGGCTCCACCAGTGCAGCCATTCAGGTTCCTGGGAACCACCATCTCACAGAAACTGAAGTGGAGCACACACATCGACTCCATTGTGAAGAAGGCCCAGCAAAGACTGATCTTCCTGCTCCAACTGCAGAAGTTCAACCTTCAGCAGATGCTGCTGACCCAGTTCTACTCAGCGGTCATCGAGTTTGTTCTGGGCACCTCCATCACTGTTTGGTTTAGCTCAGTATCCAAATCAGACATCCAGAGACTCCAGAGGACAGTTCGGACTGCTGAAAAGATCATTGGAGCTCCCCTACCCTCCCTCTAAGAGCTGAACACCTCCAGAATGAGAAAGAGAGCTCTCAAAATCACTCTGGATGCTGCTCACCCAGGCAACCACCTCTTAATTTTCACCACCAATACTTATATATTTCCTTTAAATATTGCACTAAGCAACAGTCTGTTGTTCTGTTGCTGCACTCTATTTTTGCTCTGCACATTACCTCCAAATCTCTTAAGCACCCTGGACTTCTGATATAGTTATAGTTCTATTACTTGAAAAATGTTTTACTACACCTATTTCTATTACTATATTCTATTTACTTTTAACTTTAGCAATTTACTTATATAGCCTGAGTTACTGTTCACCGTTATGTTTTATACAAATATTAGAGAGTACCCTGTACCACAACAAAATCCTTGTGTGTGTTGCACACTTTGTAATAAAGATCTTTCTGATTCTGATTCAAAATCTGACCTGTTTAAAAATAACTTATTGACTGAATTAAACCTTTAGAAAAAATGCAGTCAATAAACTTTAATTACTTGGATTTTTATAGTGTTGTGTGTTATACTTTAACATACGAAGAAGTTATGAACAAGTTCATATCGAGTATTAAATCATCAAAATATTGAACCATTTATCTTGTTTTTCTGTGAAGTTACGTCTCTTAAAATGTATATTTAGCGTTTCTTTATTTCTTATAAACAGGAAATTCAACACAAATACAACAATCGATAAACGGCTTTAAGAACCTAAGAATGGCTTTAAGAACTTTGACATCAAGCATTAATAACCCGAAGTTAACCCAACTTTTCCCAGTTCAAGGTCACAGTGTTTCCTCCCACAGTCTAAACGTGGAGCGAAGAATCGAATCTGTTCCTATTTGAGCTTCAACTACAGCATTCTACTCAGCAGCCTAGATTCGGACTCAACTGGTTCCTGATCAAAAGCTTTTAATATCAAATGACCAAGATAGCCACGTTTGAAAAAGTGGAGATGAATCACAAAACCGTTGTCTGTTCTACTGCCTCCCTGCTTTGAAGACTTTTAGAGATTTACGGAGCTGAGATATTTTAAAGTAGCAGAGGAGACAAAAGAGATTCTTAACTAATAATGTCAGCATGACTTTTTCCGAAATTTACAGTGGCTTGTTAACGCAGTTATCCAGTCTCCAAAGTTCAAGTCAAGAGGTACAACATCTTTCACAACTGAACTGAAAGTATGAAAACCTTCCTGGCTTATGTGGGCAAGAGAAAAGGAATGAACATGGAACTAAACATGAACCTCCCACAGTGGCATAGAATTTTATGCATATATTCTACTAATAACCATTAATTAGCACAACCTAGATAAATAAAGGATAGGACATATATCATTTCATTACTGATTGGGATCATGTGTTTGCACAATCCATTATGTTAGTAGCACTAACAAATAAAGGAACTATTATATTATTTTATATTAAGCAGAATACTAATAAGAAGAACAATTTAAATAAACAAGCGTATTGCTATTAAATATTTTTGTTTGACAGTTGTTCAGTTCCATTGATGGAACCTCATACAGGTGCTGAAAAAAAAATTGAATAAATTATAGAATAAATTATTTAAGTAACTTAATAAAAAAAATTACTTGTATATATACACCAACTAATTAAACCCTCATTAGAACTCCCCAAATTAGAATATTACAAAAGGGTTTAATATTAAAAACACCTGCTAATGTCATGCAAGTTTGAACATTTGACATTAAACAAAAAGTAAAAACATTCATTAGCGAAAATAAGCAGTTGTGGTCCGTTGGATAAGGAGATCTGAAGGTCCTGGGTTCGATCCCCAGATCCACCGAGTTGAAGATGGAGTGAGCGATGAAACACTTGCTCTCCATCTTCTACCATCACAGCTGTGGAGCCCTCGAGCGAGCACCAGTTCCCCCACTGCTCCCCGGGCCCCGCAGCCATGGCCCCCACTGCTCCGGGTGAGTGCTCACGGTGTGTTTATTCACTGCTGTGTGTGTGTGTACACTGGGATGGGTTACATGCAGAGCACAAATTCCAACTATGGGTCACTCTATATCTGGCCGACTGGTCACTTTCGAAAAGGGTTGAGTTACCTCAGTCTCAGACGTCAAGCCCGCGGAACGATGGCTAAAGCTTTGATTGGTTTGGTGCTTTATTATGGCAGGCACTTCGAGAATCCTAAAGTTGGACCTTATTGGTTGAATTTGTCCAGATTTCTGGAAGAACCAAGTCACGTTTATTTTAGTTGTACTTGTTCCCCTCGATGCGGTAGGATGTTGTTCTATTCTTATTATTTTTCGTTATCTCTCATCTTCTTTTTCCATTGCTAACTCGTTGCATTTCGGTCAGTTTAGGTGACATTTTCGCGCTGTGAAACACGACACTATGTGAAACAATGGGATCGTCATGGCAGCCAACAGGATGGGAAGAAGCTAATGCAATCAATTCACAAGACAGTGTTTTCCCATTTCATCTCACAACTTCTGTAGTTGAAAATCATTAGAAGAATTGAAATCTTCTAATAAATAAGTTCTCGAAATCAAGAGATTTTTTATTGACAAGAATGCACATGAGGTTGAGGTTTATTCACCTATATAACTGAAAAAATAAAATAAAATAAAAAAACACCAAACACAAACAAAACTATAATGAGCTTTAAGATATTGTATGTACATTTGGCTAAATAATTTGACATATGACTAAAATAAACAGAGTCCCAGATGGTCTCTTGTCTGTTGTAGAGCGGTTGTTTTAAGCTTTAAGTTTTAAGACTGTTTGGTCTGGACCAAAAAAAAAAAAGCTGCCAAAACTTGTTCTCCCGCAGGACTAGGGGTGAGTCAAGCACCCACCCACTGCTGCTTCAAATCTTTCTTTCGCCTCTCATGTCAGGACATCTTTACAGTATTAAACTCTCTTTGAGCAGAAAACAAAGCTCAGGGCTGTGACCTCATCTCTTTAAAACAGAGTGGAACGCTACTGAACAAAAGGTCTGCTTTGGCTTATCAGACGGTAAATGAAGTTTTCATTGGCTTTGAAGTGAAAAGAAGCAAATATTAAAGAAAGCGATGAAATTCTGTTTGATTTTCTTGACAGGTCTTCGCCTCAGGGCTACAGCGTTAGCTCAGTATTCAGGATAGCATTCAGCGTGCTTCAGCTGCACTGACGCGGCTGCTGCACCCGCATCGTGTTCACAGTTGCATTCATTCAAGGCTTCCATTTAGAAAGGATAAAAACAACATAACAATCAAGTGAATGCCTCCTGGTGAAATAATGAAATATTCATTTGAAGGTTTAGAAGTACATTATTTACATTTTATTCAATCTGTGAAATCCACTTGCTTTCTCTGAAATGTTACGATTTTATAATACCAGTGTTAAAAATTTTTAAATAAATTACGGCTGTCATCAGAAAGCTTACTATCTTCTTGAGCTAATTTTGTAAGAACCGCTCTACAACAGACAAGAGACCCTCTGGGACTCGATTTATTTTAGTCATATGTCAAATTATTGATCCAAAAGTAAATACAATATGTTAAAAAGCTCATTATAGTTTTGTTATACTATAAGCTGAATGTCCTGTGTTTGCTGTTTTTTTTATCATTTTTTTCAGTTATGTAGGTGAATAATATTTAATATTTAGGTGAATAAACCTCACCAGTGTGCATACTTATCAATAAAAAATCTTTTGACTTCGATAACTTAATTTTTAGAAGATTTAAATTCTACTAATTATTTTCAACTACAGAAGTTGTGAGATGAGATGGGAAAATACTGCCTTGTGAATTGAGTTGCATTAGCTTCTTCCCATCGAATCATCCAATCACTACTGAAACATTGGGCTTAACTCACTTTGTTGTTTCATGCAGAGTGAAAATAGAGAAATAATTTCTAACACATTTCTCAATATCACAAAGAATGGGTCAGTTATGATCAGTGTTCACGTAGGGTGGACTATAATTAACCACTGAACGATGTTACATATGCATGGAGAATTAAAATGTGTTAGACAATCTTGATCAACACTTATGTCAGGACACTCGAATATGAGTGTGCATTTTTTTCAAGCATCTATATACAAATCTCCAAACTTAGTTTGCTTAATGGATCACAGATCTCCTGTAAGGATATGCACACACGTCTACTTTAATTTCCATCCAGTCGATGAGAAGCAGTTCAGGAATACTCACTTATCTACAATTAAGTGTGAAATAAATTGTTTCATTGTATTTGGTGATGTAGGTTGAGTGACGTATGTACAAAGAAACAGTTTTTTTTACAGGGTTATTAATACAAATTAAACAATAGCAATGTTGTACATTTGTCCCCAATCTAACTATTAGAAGTAATTGTCCTACTTTATAGAAGTATTTCTTTATGCAAGTATTTCTCAATTATTTTCTGTTGCACCCCCCAGGAAGAAAAAAAAAAAACAATCTCACGTGCCCCCCACACAACTATAAATAGTATTATTTGTCTTTAAATTTGTTATAAGATACATTTGTAAGATGACAAAGTATCTTTATTAACATACCAGAAAAAAGAAAGAAATATGGACCAACTTACAACAAAGAATAGCTTTATTAACTGTAGCAGAAAAGATTTAAAGTGAATCTGAAATGTAAATAAACATTAAATCCTTAATAAAACTATAAACATTGTTTGATTGATCGTGATTGCTAGAAATATTCGACACGTTTTCTCTGAAAAAACTCAAGTGGTTTATCAGCGTGATTGGAGTGTAATGTCTTTAAGTGACACCTTCATTTATTTGGCTTCATGCTTCCACTGCCAACATGTTTAGACTCAGTAAGCACACCTGTCTCTCCTCGTCTCCCACCGCAGTCACAGTGAAGCCAAGCGCTACATTCGCGTCATATTTTCTCGTCTTAGCTTTCGGAAGACTTTGGTTCGTCTCTTTATCTCCTTCTCTCTCCGCCTGTCTTCTACATTTCCTGTCTACACTTCACACTCTGCCACTGAGAGCACCACTGGCCCCTAATGTAGTGGAGTGGTATTGCACTTTATTCTAGAACAGTAAAAAAATAATAGTAATAATAGAACAATAAAAAAAGCATGTTCCCCGAGGTGAAACGTGCCCCCTTTAACGGAGCCTCGCATCATATCGTTAGATACTTTAAACAGATAAATTCCATTACCATTATTCCAGCTCGCATTTTAAAGCTTTCTCCATCTGCAAGGCTACCACTAAACAGCAAGGATGCTAAAAACATACTAACAAGCCACTCTTCTTAACCACTATTCCTATAAAAAGACTTCCAAAAGTTCACAGGGATGACACATGAGTTAGCCAACACAGATTGGATGTCTCAAAAAAAAATAAACAGACAACAAAAGATAAAGGCTTTAAGCTTCTTTTATTGATAAGGAATAAATGAAGTCACCTTCAAAAGCAGTATAAACCATCTATATAAAATCACCATCCAAACAAATCTGCTGTGGTGCATACGAATCCCTATTACATATTACGTTGAGTTTTCCTTTACATGCTAATAAATGTTTGAGCAGAAGTAAGTGCAGCCAAAAACAAGGAGGACAAAGAAAAACAAGTACGAGAGGATCAAAAGGAACGTATTTACACATAAATAGAGACAGAAAGAGATTTACATGAACAGATTGTGAAGAATAAATACGGCAGGTTGGTCAATTTAGAAACCACAAACTTTGAATCAAATAAAAAATATCTACTTTAAATGTATTCAAATATGCCACATTGTGTCTGAAATTGAGAATTACTTCTGTGACTCATTGCTTTTCTGCTCAAAAGCAAAAATCAGACGTTTGCAGCTTTATAAAAGCTAACAACTAGATTAATTAAGGTTTAACCTAACTTGTAAAATGTGCAGTGGTTAATAAATGTGTGCATGTAAAAATAATAATAAAATCAAATTAGTCAACAAAGAACGTCTTTCAGCCCAAGTTAACTTTTGACCAGCAATCCTTCATTTTGTGGGTTTTAGACTTATAACAAAACCCTGCTTTAAACTTGAGAAGATCTGGCACCATCATGGTAACTGGTTACAGTACTGTCCACCACAGGACCAGAGCTCAGATCAGGTGAGGTCCAGAGCTCGGATCAGGTGAGGTCCAGAGCTCGGATCAGGTGAGGTCCAGAGCTCGGATCAGGTGAGGACCAGAGCTCGGATCAGGTGAGGTCCAGAGCTCGGATCAGGTGAGGTCCAGAGCTCGGATCAGGTGAGGTCCAGAGCTCGGATCAGGTGAGGCCCAGAGCTCGGATCAGGTGAGGCCCAGAGCTCGGATCAGGTGAGGACCAGAGCTCGGATCAGGTGAGGACCAGAGCTCGGATCAGGTGAGGACCAGAGCTCGGATCAGGTGAGGTCCAGAGCTCGGATCAGGTGAGGTCCAGAGCTCGGATCAGGTGAGGTCCAGAGCTCGGATCAGGTGAGGACCAGAGCTCGGATCAGGTGAGGACCAGAGCTCGGATCAGGTGAGGACCAGAGCTCGGATCAGGTGAGGACCAGAGCTCGGATCAGGTGAGGACCAGAGCTCGGATCAGGTGAGGACCAGAGCTCGGATCAGGTGAGGACCAGAGCTCGGATCAGGTGAGGACCAGAGCTCGGATCAGGTGAGGTCCAGAGCTCGGATCAGGTGAGGACCAGAGCTCGGATCAGGTGAGGACCAGAGCTCGGATCAGGTGAGGACCAGAGCTCGGATCAGGTGAGGACCAGAGCTCGGATCAGGTGAGGACCAGAGCTCGGATCAGGTGAGGACCAGAGCTCGGATCAGGTGAGGACCAGAGCTCGGATCAGGTGAGGACCAGAGCTCGGATCAGGTGAGGACCAGAGCTCGGATCAGGTGAGGACCAGAGCTCGGATCAGGTGAGGACCAGAGCTCGGATCGGGTGAGGACCAGAGCTCGGATCAGGTGAGGACCAGAGCTCGGATCAGGTGAGGACCAGAGCTCGGATCAGGTGAGGACCAGAGCTCGGATCAGGTGAGGACCAGAGTTCAGATCAGGTGAGTAGTGGATCGACTGAAGGTGTGGTACTTCCTCTCGAAGGTGGAGGACAGGTTGATCATAGAGGGTGAATGAACCGCCTAGCAAAACAAAAAACAAAACAAAATCTCAGTGACGAATTCCTTGTTGTAAAGTTAGTCTGCCCTCTGTGTTCAGTTGCATGAAGACAAAAGAGTGCAAATAAATCATTTTCTTCCAGAGAATAGCTTGTTAAAGATTTCAAAAGGAAATATTCAAAGAGTTGGTCAATTGAAAGCCTCTTAACAGTCCCTTTGACGGAGAGGATAGAGTGATCCCTGGTATGAATAATAAAGATAAAGTATCTGAACGGTGCCTGCTTGTATAAGTTTTCTGGTTCGATTCTGAAGTAAAGATTGATGGACACTCCACCGGCTGATATTACTCACTTCAGCCTCAAAGATTCAGAATTTCAGCTCTTAAAAAAAATAAACTTTTGCATCCCTTGATATTAACAGTAAAACAAGGTTTACCTCCCTGGGCCCTTTCATCCTCAGACACTGATTCTCCTACCACTGCTACGCTGACGACGCTCAACTCTATCTGTAGTTCCCCCCTGATGACCTGTCAGTAACTACCTAAATAACTGACTGCCTGAATGACATCTCTACTTGGATGAAGAACCATCACCTACAGCCTAACATGGCCAAGACGGAACTTTTGGTAATCCCAGCTCATCCCTCTGTGCATCACGACCTCACCATCCAGCTGCAGTCCTCTACAGTCACCCCTTCTCCTACAGTCAGGAATCTTGGAGTGATTTTGGATGAACAGCTGTCCTTCAAAGACCACATCACAAAGACAACTCGAGCGTGTAGATTTGCACTGCACAACATTCGAAAGATCAGGCCCTTCTTAACTGAGCATGCAACTCAACTCCTGGTTCAGGCTCTGGTCCTCTCACGTCTGGACTACTGCAACGCTCTCCTAGTAGGACTTCCATTAAATACGCTCAAACCTCTGCAGATGATCCAGAACTCTGCAGCTCGTCTTATCTTCAAGGAACCGAAACGAGCTCATGTTACTCCCCTCTTCATCACTCTTCATTGGCTCCCCATTTCAGCTCGGGTTAAATTCTAATCACTGATGCTGGCGTACAAAACTATCTCCAGATCAGCCCCTGTCTACCTCCATGAGCTCATACGCTCCTACATGCCCTCCAGAAGCCTGCGCTCAGAGAAGGAACAGCGACTTGTGGTTCCATCCCACAAGGGCAGAAGATCTCTCAGCAGAACCTTCTCTTTCACTGTCCCTGGATGGTGGAACAAACTCCCTGATCCAGTCAGGAAAGCAACAACACTAACAGCTTTCAAAAAGCAACTGAAAACTCTTTTCTTCAGAGAACACCTACTATAAAAAAAAAACCTACTACCTTCTTTTTCCCTCCTCTGTCTTTATTTTCTTCCTCTACTTCCTCACTGCTTAGGTTTATTGATCAGTTGATACAATTCTATTATGAGAAGCTGAGATAGACTTTGACGGTGTAACAAATTGCATATTGTCTCTCCCCTAATGTAAGTCGCTTTGGACAAAAGCGTCTGCCAAATGCATGAATGTAAATGTTAGGAGTGCCTTTTGGCAGCAAATGCGCTTAAAAAGAAAGTGTTTATTTACTGGCTGCAATTCGCTTTATTCAAACCACATACTATGTAGGCTTCTAGTTTATTAAGAATGTTCAATATTTATTTAGGAAATAATACAATCTAATAACAATTGGATAATTGTCTACTAATAAAATATTCTAATACTTACTTTATTTCCAACCTATAAGTGTGTTAAATGCCTCATTCAGCATGAGGGGGAGAGAGAATGGAAAAAGATCTAATTTCATTCCAACTTCTAAAGCAAAATAAATATATATATATATAAAAAAGAAATTTTACAATATTTATTCAAGCAATTTTCAAATTCAAAATATTCCATAATAACACGAATGGTTGCATTTCACCTGTGATAAATACAATACAAATATTTTGTGTTCACGAAACAAAGAATTCAACACGGCCCAACTACACATTAAATTAGTTTCCACATTTACTTTTCTCCAAAATCTTCACATTTGTTTCTGTTTAAGCATTCTGATTGGTTGGAGACAATGATGTGTGGCGCCGGTCTCAATCGAGTGCTGCGTGTGCATGCTCGTAAAGATTGAACGTGTGGGTTTGTGAAAGCGTGAGTGATCGCAGATTCCTGTGTTTGAAGAGAGAGGTGTGTAATTGTGTCTGAGGTTTAAGGCAGAGTGCATCTCTCCCAGCATTGTTAGTTATTAGTCAGTTGTTCTGTAACTCATTTAGAAAGAGATAATCTGCTTCTCCTTTTTGAATTTACCAGTATTCAGTTTCATTTTAGTATTTATAGCTTATTCAATCATTTTTGCAATTGTCTAATTTGTTAAGTGATATAGTAGGTTAGGGTTTCTGAGTAGTAATTTGTTTCTGTGAATATTGTACTACTTTGGACTTTGTAATAAATTGTACACTTTCTTTCGTGGTTCACCTTGTTTTCTGTAATTCTGTAACATCTGACACCACATGACATCATAACAATGGGGCTCGAACTGCCAACCCTTCGTTTATAAGATGGCCAACTTCAGCACTATGCCAATAGCCATACATTTCAAGGTTGAAAGAGCAACCCTTCAAAAACACACCTGATTCCACTAATTAAGCTCCTTTTGGCTTATTTGAAGCTACTGATAGGTCTCTTGAAACAGACTTGGAACAAAAACCTGTGCCCTCCAGCAGTGACTCCAGCACATCCTCGCCCAAGTCAATACGTAGATCTTCAGAGTTCTAAACAGTTTAGTTTTTAAAAATCAAAGACTAGTTGTTTAAATTTAGGTTTAACAATCTGAATTTTATATTCAATGCATATCAGGCGGAGTTAGTTTTGTTATGTAAAAAATAATTAGATGGTCCTAAAAATAGTATTTTATTTCCCTTTTATAAATGTTATATTTGAATTAATGTTAGATTTAATTGTCATATCAAAATTACCTTGGAAACATATCCACAATGAATCCTCAAAGAAACTGGTCATCTGTCAATGTGAGGGGATTTCTGCTTTACTACTGTATGTGTAACGCAACCAGTGCACAGACCTTCCATGCCATTGGACAGTTCTCATCTACGTGCTCTGGCTGGGAACTTACTAAAGAGCTATTCAGAGAAGAGAGTGGATGGTCCAAGTTCATGATACTGGTTTACAAGGCTGTGTCGCGAGGAGTTTAGAAGCAGCAAGCTTTCTCACCAAAGTGACAGTGCTACGAATAAGTTGTAAATATTGCAATCTTCCACTAAACGGAGCTGCAAGGGTAAACCGTAGCTTGTTAGTTATGAGGCCACAGAAGTAAAGCAATGTAAGGTATGTGTTTATAGACTAGTCAGCTTTCACCCACAGCACATGAATAATCTCATTATTTAACAACAATTAAGGTGGCCGTGTTTGCCTTCCGAGGCCGCGGGATCAATAGAGGTGCCTGGTTGGCGAAGAAGAGGAAAAGCCATTTGATGAATTACCTTGATGTTACTAAATTAAACATTGAAGTGCTGCAAAACACACTCCAGTATACTTCAGCAAATATGAAATGGGTGAAGATTAAATTATAGTCAGATACCACTTTTCACAAATACAGTTTGTGATCATGTCATGTTAAACACGAGAGATTCAAGAAAAAAAAAAAAACAGGTAATTTCTCTCTCTTAGCACACTAAGAGAGAAAAGAATATGGTTTTGGGCCCCTAAACAGCTAGGTTGACACTGATGTCAATTCTAGGAAGAAAATAATCGGTTTGAATCAATATGACTAAAAATTGAGCAATTATTTGGTGTTGAAAATGACTCCTGGAACGCTCTTCTCAGCGCTTTTCTCAAAAACACCATTAAACAGCTCCAGCTCGCTCAGAACACAGCGGCTCCAATTCTAACCAAAACTAGAAAGTCAGAACACATTTCTCCAGTTCTTCAGTCTCTACACTGGCTGCCGGTCTCCTTCAGAATAGATATGAAAGTTCTGCTGCTCGTATATAAGTCCAAACATAACTTAGCACCTAAACACCTAACAGACGATCAGTGAATACACACCAAACAGAGAGCTGAGATCCCACAGATCTAATAAATTAGATCTCCCCCGGGTTAATTCCAAACAGGGTAAATACTCCTTTAGTTACCACGTGGCCCACAGATGAACCAGCTTCAGAAGAGATCAAGATCAAGGGTGCCAACACTTTAGTCACGTTTAAATCCAGGCTAAAGACTCTCCTGTTTAGTTGCGCTTTTGTCGACTGAGCACCAACGTCCAACAACTATTTTACTTCTGCACTTCCCATCTTAATCTTAGTTTTAATTTTCAGTTTTTAATCACTACGATTTTATATGACTTTTTTAATGCTTGATTTTATTAAATGTCTTTGTTTCCAATGTAAAGCACTTTGAATTACCTTGTGAAAAGTGCTATACAAATAAACTTGCCTTGCGTTGCATGAACTAAAACTCAAAAAGCTCCAATAGCAGAATTAGATTAGATTGCCAGATGTTAAATAACAATACAAAGATCCCTGAACTTATTTGTTTGGTTGATAACTTCATGATGATTCTAGCTAATTAAACAAACATGCGACAGTAATTGAAAAAGGATTAAATTTTTGCGGGTGATAATTGTCAGAAAATGTCTCGTAAATTAAGTTTTTTCAGTCCAATGCTGTTGCTTTTAATGTGGTTCTTCAACATGCTGTAAAACACACTTAACAGCCTTAAAGTGTAAAGTATTCATGAAGTTATGCTTTAAAGTGCTATTAAAACATATGTTTCAGGAACAAATATTCACATACAGAGCATCCATCTAGATGTAATACAACACAAATGTAACATACATGAAAAGGTTTGTGGGTTCATAAAGTTCCACTGAAGCTGGAAGCTGCTTTGAATGCGGCTTCCAGCTTGTTTCATCACAGCCCTTGATTTTTTTATCACATGAACATGCAAAACAGAAGGAAAATAGTAAAGATTAGGGCTTAAGTAGAGACCATTATATTTGTGACTATTATATAACCCTCTATTTCCATTATTATCACCCCAGGCATAACGGGTTTGCTAGATTTGAATTGTTGTATTGCTTTAAACATGCCCTCTTATTATGCGTCATAACCAAGTGCCACCTCATCCCATCCGTGATGTAGTGACCTACTGTTATCACCGCCCCCAGATGTGAGTTAGTAAGTCCCAGTGAGTCAAAGTGGCAGAACTGCTGCGCTCACATAGAAAACTCCTAGAGGAGGGTCTCCCGTCGTGGGGAGCCAGGTACCCTCTGCTGCGCCTCAGGGGGTACCAGCAGTTCTCGACAGGAAGCCACAGGCTGGCCCACTGGCAACGACAGGATAGATGCTCTAAGCTGGCTTTCAGGAGCAGCTGCTTGACTGGCTCTCTCTGGACTGGAGGGGACACGGACACACACTGGGACTCTGGGCCGTGGCGCAGGATCCAGAGAGTTTGACCGCTGCACCACTGCACTTTTAATAGAGCCAGTCAGACTGAAGGTGGAGGCTGAACGAGACATCTATACTCAGAGGAGATGGAGAGAAAAGACAGGGAGCATTTACCTCATCTGGCAAAATCCCTCCACAGAGCGCCCTTGCAATAACTCGCTTTAAAATCAAAAGATGACCGAAACATTTCAGCAAGACTTCATTATGAACGCAAGAATATCTTCATTCTTTTTTGCACCATCTTCACCGCAAAATCCTTTTCAAAGAAGCTTTGATGTTGAAAGACAGCAAATAAAAGAGAGACACACAGACTCAAGGAAAGAAGGAGTGAAAGAAGGAGAAAAGAAAAGAGTGAATGCAAAAAAGGTAATGAATAGAGGAAAGAAAGAAACAAGTAAAGGAAAGAGAGAAGAAAGAAGTAAATAAATACATGAATAAATAAATCAAGAAAAAGAAAGAAAGAAAGAAAGAGGATGGCTATGGCATCAGTATGCTTTGTGAGTAGAACCCAGTTGATATCATTTGGCAAGTCACACTGTACTAATTCAGCTGTAGAAAATGAGATTAGCATGAGAAGTATGACTGTGGGAGACAGGAATTTATGTAAATGGCTTTTTACACCAAACGTGATGCGACTAAATGACTTGAATATGAACGTTTCAAACGCATTTATTTGGCAAAATTCATCTGCAAATCCAGATCTGAATATTCCTTCTTCTAAAAAACAAACAAACAAACAAAACAACAACCACTCAATCCCTGAATAAATGTGTTAAATGTTTGTTTAAAGATCTTTGATTTCAGGCGTATTCCCAGCTGGAGGGAAATTAGAGCTGAAAAATGATTTCCAGTTGAAATGGTGGCCTCCCAATGGAACCACTCAAACTACAGTCTGATTTGTTCTGGGGTTTATGGTCATGAGGGCTTTCTGTGTCCAGCGTTATTCGGTCTTCTCATTATTTGTTGTTCTCACAGAGTAAAGGAACAATCAAAACAAACCCTGAATTTTACATTGCTTGTCAGACTAATCTCTCATTTCGGAGGAAAGACAAACAGCAGTTGAACTTCCACCACGAGAATAACGTTTCAACATGAGGATCTCTTTCAAATGTTTTCATGCTGAAATCCTGAATTTTGCACTACTCTGACCTAGATGCATTTAATATACATTCAATGTAAAAAGCTGCGGAGTGGAGAGTTGAATTGTTGAGATCAACAGAAAACACAAGAAAAAAAAGTTGGAATCAGTGCACAGATCAAATTAGAACATGGAAACAGATTTCAGAATAAAAAACATTTACTTCAAGTATGGAGACTACTACAGAAACAGCTATTTTGGTATTGGAAAATACACACCTGCTTGTGCATTTGTATTACTATGAAAATCAAGGAGGACATTTTGTTCCAGCATGAATCTACTGAAGATCTATTTTTCCTCTCGTTGCTTGAATAGGAACCAAGGATTGCAAGCAAAAAAAGCTTTCTTTTTGCTTCATTCAAACTCTGAGCTAACCTTGAGGATGCAGAGCTGCAGTTAGAGCTCCTTTCTATAAACTAAAATGGGCTGAATTTGTGTACGCATTGTTAATTGTGATGAACAATTATCCATTCCCAATTAGTCCATTAAATAGAAACAAGAGAATCTTAGTGTGTAGAAGCGTACATAGTGTGTATGGAGTGTGCAGGTGTGTGAGAGGACTCACTGCCAGTGTGGAGCTGCTGGACATTCGACCCATGCAATCAGAGTCTGGGCCAGGACTCCTCTCATCTGAGGTACCATTTGCCAGAAAAGCCCTCTGAAGCACACGTTTGGGGGTTTTCGTGAACGAAAAAGCTCTTGTGACCTAAAACACATACACTCTCGCTTAAAAACACCACAAGTCTTTCAGGGAAACATACTCTCCGTGTTCCAGCCCACGTTACCTTCTTTGATGTCTTTTTGATAGCTCTGGATGCTCTGCTCAGCGTGCTGTCCATGTCCTTTGTGCTGACTTGGACGGAGTCAGGATCGGTGCTCTGAATGAGATCTTCCTGTTTAAGACAGCAAATCAAATAAATACCCAGACATACTGCTGGCGTGTCAAAATGCTAAGAGAAGCATCACTGTTCAGCTTTCCAAACAGCTGGGGCATCTTGATATTCAGAGCAGCAGAGAGTTAAACCAAACCCACATCACAAAAAAAAAGTGTGGATACATCACCACCCAATGGCCAAAAGAATGAACTGCGGCCAAGGCTGAAGGCCAATTAGCTGCAGGGTTTGGTCTGGGTGTTTAATTATAAACGGAAATACTTGCATCTCTCTGCTGCACCAGTTACATCTGCTATTTTGAAAGGCCTGGGCGGGACCTGTATTTCTCCAGGATGAAGATAAAGATGTCTACGTCTGAAGTGTAAAGTTCAAGCACAATTCCCTTCTTAATTACATTAATCTGCCTCCTGATTTAACCACACAGGAGCATCTAATAGGATTACCCCAGACCAAAAGGCCCCTGCCAACCTCCTAATTTACAGAGACAATAAAAAAAGAGAGCAGAGCTAATAAAATAAATAATTGAGCTGCGCTCCAGACCTGAGACCCCTTAAGGAGGAGGAGGAGGAGGAGGCCATTTTTCTAAGTGTGTGTGTGTGTGTATGTATGTGTGTTTGTTTTCACCGCGTCCGCTCTGCAGATAGTATTGGCCACCTGGCGGCACAGGGTTTTCAGCCACATGGATTTGAGGGTGTCTTCTGCGGTCAGCTGGAAACTGAATAAGAGGTTCTCTTGCTCTGTAGGGGGACGCACCACCAGCGCGAAGGCATTCTGACACTCTACGACAGAGAAACACACACGCTCCTTTTAATGACTATGTACACATTGTAAGGATCTAGAAATATGTAAGATAACTAAATTCAAGTCATAGCTCATTCTTGGATGAGCAGGATAGTTTTGGATGCAAACAGTGGCATCCCAGCAGCATTTTCTAAACGTGTCATTCAAAGTACAATAGCTTTTTTATAGATTTTCCATCCAGGAAAACACATTTTCACACGAACTCCAGATGATTCAAACACTTTTTTTACACTACTAAAGCTCATTAATTTAAATAGATGCTAGTAACTATATTCTGGACGTGCTAAACATTAAAAAAAACGCAACGTTTTGCTAAACCTTTGCTAGTACAATTAATCTATGTGATGACCAGCGAATAAACATTATAATTAATAGCTTTTTTGAGTTTCACAAATTCCTTAAAGGAGACCTCAGATGAAAATCAAAACTTTCCAGGTGTTTGGACAGAAATGCGTTTCGATGTTTGTAAATCGCCGTTAAATTGTTAAAAATGTACAGGGTAGTTACTGTGTACGTATATGGTGTAAGTACAGGGTAGATAAAGTGTACATTTAGGGTAAGTACTGTGTATTTACAGAGTACCTACTGTGTAATTACAGGGTAGGTGGTGTGTATTTATTGTGTACTTACTGGGTAATTATGGTGTAACTACTGAGAACAAGCTCCACTTGAAACTACAGCTCAATAATAATAATAATAATAATAATAATGCCTTCAATTTATATAGCGCTTTTCAAGACACTCAAAGATGCTTTACAATTATAATTAACAATAGTATTCAATACATTCAGCTCAATATCAAACTATATTCAATAGTACTCTACAGTTTCAAAAATAATGGTACTTTGCCTTAACTGTACAAACATTTATACATTACACTCATTTAGAGCTGAAACGATTCCTCGAGTTACTCGAATACTATGATGATAAAAATCCTCCGCCTCAAACCCTCTATTAATTCCTTTAATAATGTGGTCTATCTGAATACTGGATTCTGATTGGCTGGGAGGTGCTGACCCAGATTGGTTTATTCACTCTGATGTTTTCTCATTGTGAAGGATGCATAATTAAATCAAAACATCTGTATGTACCATCCTCCAAAACATAGTAATTATTTTTCAACCAACTCCAATAATCACATGATTACATAGCTTACAGAGCTTGTATCCTATTTCTATCATAAAACACTTGTAGGAATATCACACAGAGAAAATGTAGTTTAGAATTTAAACTAATTAAAAGAATTCCAGGGAAGCCAATCCTGTTCTCCTAAGGTATTTTAATTTAGACCTCACCTGGGTATCGGTTTCAAAAAGAGTCATTCAAAACAAAGAAAACCAAAATGCATTCAATGAACTATAGTCCTTTTTTACAAAAAGAAAATGGATTTGACTTGCTAGGATTTTATTTAATCATAACAAGTGGACCCCTGGGAAATCAGTTCATTTGCAACATGAAATGAGCTCTTGAACAAAAAGCTGCTCCAGTGGATGCACAGAACTCAATCTCAGTCAAGTTTCTGACCATAAGGATTTGATCTTCATCAAAAATGTGTTCTACAGAGTAATGTCAAGGACTTCTCTTCTTTAGCATAGTAAAATCAAAAGAAGAAAATGACTGGCTGGCACACAGATTAAACGTACAGAAATACTGATAAATAATTAAAGATGTGCCACATTTCTTTGACTAAAGGTAGAACTGGGCTATATGCTGAAATTTAGTCACAAATTAAAAATGTATTTTTTTTAAACGACAGTATTCATATTGAATAAGATAGTAATAATTATGAATATCAATTTCTCCAGTTAAAGTTAAATTAACCGGGAAAATATTAAGAGGGAAATAAAACTATTGGCAAAACTGTGACTACTTGTCAAAATAAGACAAAAACTTTCCAGGCAAGAGATCGATCAAGGCAAAGCAATTGTCAACAATAACCTACATTCTAATCAATACCATTTGAATATATTATGTTTATTTTGTAAGTGGTGTATAACTAGAGTCCACTAACATAATAGATATTCATTAAAATAGCTCTTTTCCTCACACATACCTCGCTGGTGTGTGAGACACAAAACTGATACTTATTACGGGGTGCAAACCGATCCGATCCATCATCCATCGATGAAACTGAGGAGGAAATGCAGACTGTGCTGTTGGTTCAAATGCAGTAGTGCATTTGAGTGAGCATCTCTTGGTGACCTCACTAGCACCACTTCCCACAGTCTAACCAGGCTTCGGCCTGCTTCACTTCATTGGGAACTAGGGCTGAACGACTCATTGCATTTGCAATTAAATTGTGACTTGGCAAAAGACGATTACTAAATTGCAGAAATTGCGATTATGATTGATCACGTGATCTCGATCGGTCACGTGACATGCATTGGAAAGTTTCACAGACGGTAGAATATTGTTGTGTGATGCGCGTTAATCCACATCTTTTTACATTAAAGCCAATCGAACCCTGCAGAACCTGGCGTCTGGGGAAATCCTATGGTGTCAAAGAGGAGAAGTACATTCTTGTATATAATTATTTAGTCTTTAAAAGTGAAGATACTGCGCAGTCTAAAGTTACTGCACAGGGTAATAAAACAAACCTGATTCAGCAAATAAAAAAACACCACAATGTGCTTTAAGAGGACGCTGTAGTAGGAAACAGGTAGAATGGATTCACGGTTGTTGTTATTATTATGTTTAGAAGATACCACAGTTTACATGTAGGTCGTATTACATTATTTTGTTGTATTTATCTACCACACCTCAAAGGCTGGTCCCTGAAGATATTGTCTGACATTAAACTGGTCCGTGGGACAAAAAAAGTTGGGGAGCGCTGCTCTGTATAATTAATGATAATTATTTTTAATCACTAATACAGGCAACAAGCTACACAGTTGTTGGCACAATATGACTTCCTCTTTTATTGAATAATCCTAAACTGCTCTGACAGGACGATTTGTTTCTACAAAATTATGGATAGATATTATAAATAGGAATGTGTCAAAATAGTGTGAAGGGGATTTGCATTCGGCAAGCACAAAATAGCAAGGAACTTCACCATTTTTAATACTATACCATTTTTTCAAAATCTAACAATGTTTAGCTCAAGGTTTTGATTAGATTTTAATTATATTTCTTGCTGTTGAAATAGTCAATGTCCAACATTAGCTCAAAGAAAGCCAGGTAATGCAGGAAAGCCAGGTTGCTTGAAAAGCAACGAGCAGTTTTCCTGTTTGAGTCACTAAGGGTAAATTTATTTGGGAACATTGTGTATAAAATGCAATGTGTTTTCTTTATCTCATTGAGATATCTTAATGGAGTTTTAATTGGTTTGTTTTATTTACCTATAGAAGTAAAATGGCACACTTTTACCATATAACCCCCCTTACTTCCTTCACTCCTTCTCCAGGGTGCTAATTCAGAGCACAGAAAAGTCAAACATGCATGAGTGCACTGGTGAGCTGCAGAGAGCTGGGATGTCCCCTCACCCTCTGTGTCCTGGATGTCAAGGACTCTTCTGATCTGGGACAGGGGCATCAGAGCAATGTGTTTGAGCTGGGCGGATGGCCGTGTCTGGCCCAGAGGACTGCGGAATGTGGTAATAACTTTGTGCCTCTTCCTGGCAATCTGAAATTAAAGAAACCGCCAGAAATGAAAGCACAAAAACTATAAACACTATAAACACACCTGTTTTTTTGCTCTCCAGAGGTGAAGTTCAAATTTTTTAGAAAACCAGAAGAAATTCAGATTGAGGTGGGAGCTATGCTTGCTAAAATGAATAATTGATCTTAGAAGTCTCCTCTTCGAATCCCTCACTAATTGGGGAAACGGGCCAGAAAGTCAAGTCAGCAACACAGATTGCAAATGCATAAATTATTCACATTCATTCCACAACAAAATCACTCAGGTACAAGCTATTGTTGAGGCACCTGAAATGATGGATTAAAAAAAAGAAAAATAGGTGGCAAACAAAAAATTTAAGCTTCAAAACCCATGCCAAATAATGCTTGTATTTTTTTTTTAAGAATTTACTGTGCATTGTGGGTTCAATCTATGGCACTGACGGTCAGAAGAGATAAATTGCTCTCCTGCAACAGAATGACAGAGGTCAAAGGTGATCTTGTATTCTGTATACAGAGGTACTCCTGACAGGACAACTATGTCCTTGTTGACTTTTGTTGCACATGTGTGACTTAAACACAACTTGCATGCCATTTATTATGGATAATACATTGTCTGAGAAAAAAACTTTACTTATTATACACATTTTTATTCATAGCTTATTAATCTACTTCTAACCAAGACTACTTACAACAATAAAGAAGTGACATTTTGAGTAATCTCAAGCACTGAAGTGGACATACAGAATAGGGCTACAAAGAATGTTTCCTATGTAATTTCCAGCCTAACGGCATCACTTTAAGTATGCAAACACTGCATTATTCACTCGTCTAAATTCAGTTCAATAGCATGTGTTCCCCATTTTCAGTGTATGAAATAAAATCCCAGAAGCACCACTGAACCCTGCAGAGCTTCAGATTAGCCCTTTTTGTGGATACCAACTGATAAAATACGCCATTTACTCAGCAATGTAGTCTGCTGACAAAACAGCTTTTCTGAAAAGCTCCCGTTTTAATCAAATCTATCGAACTAAATCTGTAGTGAGCCGCGCAAGTTAATAAATAAACAGTTATGGTACCAGAGAAATTCTTTACATACATGTTTAAGAAAAGGACAAGTTAAAATTTTCCATGGAAATTAATGCTTTACCTCTAAACAGTCGTTGAAGAGGAAGAGTGTGACATGTTCTCCCCGATCACAGGGTTTGTCTCCTAGAGCGATTGTCTCCACCCTGTGGACCAGACTCCGATGAGAGGACAACAGGTTGGCCTGTAGAAGCACAGACACACCAAAGTCTCAGGCACACAATCAAGCTTTTCATTAAATGAACTAGAGAGCTGAGAGTTCAATTCAATCCATCATTCTGACTGAATACTGAATTTTGTTATAGCACATACTTTCTTTAAAGCTTTAAACATGCTATGCATTAAATGCTCTACCATAATTATTGTGCAAAATATCATTTGTGAGGAACAAATTAGTGTCTGCCTATAAAGACATTGTCAAAGGTTATGAATCTTTTTTTTTTTTTACTTGAACTGAAAACAGAAAAACATGCTTATTGGGGAACGTAGGAACAGAAACAGTGCAGCAGCACGAACAAAAGTTCTTTTATTGGCCCCAAAAACGTACTCCCCATCAACACATCGTTGAACGAGTTTTAACTCCAGAAACAGGACTTCAAGTTAATTTTGATACTTACATTGACAATAAAATTTGCTACTAAGCTTTCCTTAAAAACTTGAGAGAGAGATTTGCTCAGAGAATGTTCGAGGGCTTGCATCATTCTATCGTCTAAAAACCTATGCTTCTTTAAAAGAGTCAGTTTAGCTTCGGCGTGCGAGAGGTTTTGGTTACTTTAAAGCTGTGACAGAAAATCATTGCTATAGGCTCATATTTAAATTCATATTCAACAGAACTAGTATAAAGCACAACTTGTTCAAAGCAGACTAACAGACAACATTTTTGTCAAATTCAAAAGAAACAAACAGTTACTTACTGGGCAGCCATCTACCTCATAAACAACATCGAAGATCTGTTTCTGTCCTTCAGTTTTTCTTTTGTCCTCATTTATATGCCTGAAGAATGAACAACAATAAACTATCTTCAGATAAAGGTCAGCGGTTATTGATTTTGGTATGCAAATCTTTGTCACATCATCAGATTTTTTTTCTAGCTACAGGCAGGTTAACGTGTGCAGAGCATTTCAAACATTGTTGTTCTTTATATAGTGAGAAAAAAAACATTTTGATGGAAGAAATGGCAAAAGATTAACAAGCTTATTACTGTAAAATACAGTTCAAAAGAAAAACAAATAAGTAAACAATAATAAAATGAAGAGTGAAGTGAAGAGTAGAAACTCACATCATCACTTCCTTGAGAGACTCTATGGCCTTTTCAAGCGTCACTTTATCTGGGTTGTCATCTGATGTATGTTTCCTTATATCTATACGTCAAAGAAAGACAAAAAAGGTGTTTTAGGGGTCAAACCAAAATGTGGATTTGTTGAATCACATTTATAATTGAATCTGACCATTTGTAGCTGGTAAGAACACCCTTCCGGATGTTGAATATAATCCATTTGTATATTGAAATACATTTAAAAAACTAACAAGTTTTTAGAAATACCATTTTCAAGCAATACCATCAGAGAAACTTTTTTTTAGTTGAAACCATTAAATCAATCCAAATAAAATGTGCTCAATGTTTGTAAAACCTACTTAAAGACTTGGATGCTGCAGCTGAAGCTGCGTTTAACCAGCGGTAATATGTAATATATGCCATAAACATTTTTAAAGCTTGTAAATAATATTAATAATGCATTCCAACTTCATGGAATTCCAGTTCTACTTCCTGCAATTAAAAGGACAAAAACTCTTTCCGTTTATAATGTGAAGTACTTCTTTCTGCATCTTCTAAACAGAAAGAACTATCGTAAATGTGAAATAGGTAATGACGAAATGGTACTGATCTGTAATAAAGCATCAAGTCAAAATTATTGTTATTTCTTTAAATACGACACATGAAAATAAGTTACTGACATAAACGAGCGAGTCAGTAAGTCAAGTTATTAAGTAAAATACAAAAAAAATGAAATAGAAAGTAGACGGCATAGGTACAATGTAACTAACAGTTCTAACCATTAGTTTACCAATAAAAGCATTATCTGAAGAGATTTTTTGGCTTGAAAAAATCTTGTTCTTTAGATTTATATTTGTAACCACTCTCTCCATGTTTATCTGTGAATAAATGGAAAACTTGTACCTGAAAGTGGCGCATGGGGTGATCAACTTAGTGTTTTAAGGTGTGATTTATTTGGTTTTATCCAGTTCCTTTAAGACTGCTCTTGAGATTTACTTATTCAGGAAAAATGTACACACATTATCAGTCATAACTAGGGAATCAAATTTCAATTGCAGCAAATCATAAACTAAATCAAACTCTTCTGATCACAGAAAAGTGAAACGAATGAACCTAGCATTATGGCTTTTTGTAAGTCTGCCAAAACCATAACTGTAACATTAAATCTAATTCTATTCTAAACCCTTTTTTACCCAAACTAGTCAAATGACATCAGCGCCACAGGGCCGCCCTGTTGAGTTGGGTTACCATTCAATAGGAGGGCGACACTCGGCAGCCTCTGCACAGGACGAATCAGAAGCTCAACGAGGGTCTGGCGGCCACACTCTGGTTTGGATTGATTGATCTAAACAGAAGAATGATGTGTGTGTAACTTTCACCAATCAAAAGCTACTATGTTACATCATAAAAGACAACACATGCCCGGGGGTCTGTAGTCTGTCACAAATTTTGGATTTTTGGCTCTACCAACTCGAGACCAGACTTACCTTCAGAAAGGCATGAAAGCGTGGCTTCTGCCGCTCACATCTCACTATGGTCTCTTTGCTCATCTCAAAGAAGTTGACAAATGGTGGGTAGGCCTTCACCAGCTCTCCAGACTGAGAGAATGTTAAAAAGATAAAGAACGATCACAAGAGCTGTCATTTATTCTGACTGCATTATGAGAGGCATAGCAAAGGAGGTCGAGTTCAAAGCTTCATGGCACTCACATATTTCAGAATAATGTCTCCAACGCTCCTATCTTCAGACCAGTTCATCACCATCTCCTCAAGATCCGCCTGTCGAAGCACATTCGTCAACGAACAGGCAGAACAGCCTTTATCTGTGCTATAAAAACCTCAGTCTACCTTTATTCTGGTGTGCACTTCATAGATGTCTGGAATACTGCCAAAGATGGTCTTGATCTCTTCCTGAGCGAGAATGGGGCCGCCCACCTGCCCCTCTTTCTCCAGCGGATATTTGAAGAGCTGAATGAAGTCATGAACAAAGAAAATGAGATCATCGAGCTGGGAAGAATTCCAGTACTCTCACTAATGGAGGGGGAGGGGGGGTTGACCGTAAAGGTCTGTATTTCTGCAGAAACGTTAATCTGGATGAAATTAGTTGAGGAACCTCCTATTTCCAGACATCAAAGGACGTCAACCATCTAACAGACGTCAACCCAAGCAGGCAAGAGAGGGGTGTCTTAAAATAAAACCGCAAGATAGATTTTAATTTTGAAAGATCAGATTACCAAAGCTACATATTTAATACATGTGCAAATATAATTGCATATAGTTAATTCAGCAAACAGAAGAAGACATGCACAGATCCCTTCCAGTAACAGGCTCTCCCACTGAAACACTTCCATCGACATTCACAAACCATGAACAACAATAAAAAACTGCAATGAATTCATTACACAAATTTGTTTATTAATAAAGATGAAAATGTAGTTCACTAAGTTAAGACTGAATTAAGGCTCAGTAGTTTTAATTTGTGAACAAAGAACAATGAATATATAGGTTTTTTTATCACTTCTTTTACTAGCTTTATTTTAAAAATAAAAGACACATCCCTGAATTGCAACTGTGGAGGCCCCAGTAATCTATGTCCAAACAAGAATAAAGAGATGAGCAAAATCATTCAAACATGTGTGAACAATTATGCCACCAGCTCACACCACTGCTGTGCAAATCCCAGTAAAGAGTTTTTTTAAGAATAGTTTTAAAAGCAGTTCTTCTCCAGTGAGAAACTACAAAAACCTTTTAATAAAAAAAAACATCCCCAGAGACTCAGTCAGTCACTGCAAAATGTGTGCCAAATATTAATAATTTATTCAAAGAGTTTTATATTTACAGAATAATATTTTGCCTTTACTCACCCTGAGAATGATTTATTTTACTGGATAGAATAGTTTATCAGGACAGAAATTAACAAAATAAACAGGAAAATTTAACGTGATTAATTTTGCAGATAAAATTGACACATGCATGAGTTAAACACTTGCATTCTGAATTAATTTAACAAGTCTGAGCATAGAAAAGGCCTTTTTCGAGAGCACAAAATACAAATTGCATGCACTTGAGCTGCGTTTGCGTTTTGTGAATAAAATGCTCTTTCCGTGTAGAAAAAGGTGTTATGAGGGGAAAAAAACAAATGTAACAAATTTTACGTTAAAAACACATGCGAAAAGCATTCAACTTACACATATGTTGCCAAAACGTCCAAACTGAAAGAAAACACTGACCACAAACCCCGAGAACACAAACCTGCAGCACTGTTGCAAGGATGTCCACGTAGTTGCTCTCAGTTTGGTAGAGTTCCTTTGAGACCTGCCACCGCGCAGACTGCTTGGGAAGAGCAGGAGTTGAGCTTTTGGGAGCTTTGGAATGATCTGAAAAGCATGTTAGTACACTCCATTCAGCAACAAATTAAGGTTTCTCATTTTTGGTAGCTATAATAAATGTGCATTTTACATTGCATCAAAAGAAGAACCCTCTCATAGAAAATACACTAATCCTAAACTTGTCGTATGTACAGCTCCAGCTCAAATCTTGCCCACTTGTATCACATTAAGACATTGCGGTTTAACAATGCATCTACTGTCAAAATCTATCTGACAAAGTGTATAATATATGTTCATACTAAACCCCTCCTTTACGTGACGCAACCAGAGTTGCTTGCGAAGCTGCTGAATGACCTCTATCTAGCCCGGTTTTAATTTTGTTTTACTGTGTGTAAAATGACAACCAATAAAACAACTACCATCTTTTAACGTCCAAATCAAACTCCCCATAATGGAATAAAAAGTTTGAGTCGAGCTCACTAGAGATGTTCGTGAGCGCGTTCAGTATTCAGGGTCCCGAGAGAAAATATGGTTCCAGGTCCTTCTAACGGTACTCTAAAGTTTCCTGTCTTTTAACAGGACTTGAGCATGGTGTTTAATTTGTTGTTTTTATGCTTACGTCTTCTTGTACAAACATGTTTTGTAATACTCTTTTCTATTTTATTCTATGATTTTTAGTATGTGAATTACTTTCGCTGGCCTTTTATTGTAAGGTTTTATGTGCAGTGCCTTTCTCAAACTCTGTCAGATGTTTTTGTCAGTATATAAATTAAGTTCGATTGATAGACTCCAAAAAAGACTAAATTCAGTCTCCAGCAGACGCAGATAAGCTATGAGCTCTTCCCTCCCTGCAAGCTGACTTCTGTGAAAGATTTGTGGATTTTTGGGGAGGACTTTGGTTACCCGCTATGAATGAGTGATGTACATTTGAACTACTCCAGTCACATCTACGTCAATGTGTAAAGCTAAAACAATCTTTTTTTTTTTAAAGAGTAATTTTAGCAAATTAACGTTCTTAAAAAAAAAATTCATACACACAACACTTTTATAAACCAGACTTTAACTGGGTGTTCCTCAATCTTAAAAGGTATGTTGCACCCCACATGAATACATAAAAAATGATAATAGGGGCTCTTTCACAGTTCTTTTCGGGGGATTCTTTTTGTTTTAAGAATATTCCGCCTTGGTATCTCAAAGCTTGTTTTTATTACTGTAGATTTAGACCGGATGTGTCAGCATTAATATTGGAATTGACTTCTAATATTGGGAATGCACCACCCCTTGATGTGATCATGTGTCTTCACATGAAGGAAAATCTACTTGTTCACAACATGCTTTGCTTAAATACAGCTCAAATCTAAAAACTGTGTTGCGTTGAATCACTAAAAACTCCAGTTTTGCTGTTATGGTGTTTCAGATCACGGTGTAACAACTTTGTGCCCCTTGAACTCAAATGAGTGAGATCCCTGTCTGAGCTTTAGTTTTGTTGAATGTCACCTGTCTGGTCTTTCTGTCTGCGCAGTGGTGCGCTGGTGTACTGCAATGTCCACTCTTTCTCAGTTCTACTCTGCCTGGCACTCCTCCACCTACCGCTGCTTCTCCTGTGCTTGTGCTCTGTAAAACACAGCAGCCTCACTCACAAAACTCACTCTGACGGCTCTCCCGCCTCACCCTGTGCCTTTGTGATCAAAGTCTAGCATTCTGAAACTTTACATGAAGGTTATTGTTTCGGAATTAACTGATAGAAGACTGTTGTGATTTCACCTCCGCAGGGTTTAGTGTCCGGAGTGTTTGAGATGTCCAGCAGGGAACCCATGGACAGAGAGTGTTCAGCTGAGGGTCTCTTGCGAGGAGGGAAGGGAGAAATCTCAGACTCTTTGGTGAGCTGAGCCAGGGTCTCTCGGAGACGCCGACGTTTTCTGCCGCTGCTGGGAGTCGTGAGAGTCAGCAGAGATACAGACTTCTTCATTTGAGGACTCTCCGGCTGACAGAGAAAGACAAATCAATTAATTCAATTCTCAATACAAGATGCACAATATCATTAACTCTAATTCTAACTGTTTAATTGTTGCAAAGGTATTAGAAAGGTAAACATTCTAAAGAGAATCTTTTACATTGCATAAGCAATCCCATTTTAAAATACACACATACAGGTCATTTCATTAGATACACATTGCTTTTACAGGACAAGGCTATTTTTTGCCTTCTAAATTACCTTTAGGAAAGAATCTGCATTGAAAAAAAAGTGTGAATTCGGTCATGTTCAGTAAGTTAAAGGCTTGTCGATGCGCATTTCTGTTCTTCAAGCAACGTGATGGCCTTCTTCCGAGACGCCTCGCATGCGCAAAAACATAACTTAGATGGAAAATGACCTCACAGGCACCCATACTTCTGAGGAAAAAAAAAATCTGAATTCTGAGATTATTTAGATATATAGAATTATCTGAGGTTATTTTCTGCAGTCGCCCTAATACTTTTCTGTACGTTTGACAGCAAAAATTTATTTATAACTGCATTTGATGGATTTTGATCATTTTTATAGCTTCATTCAACAATTTTCGCATAATCAGAAAACCTTTAAAAAATATATATTTATTTACAATAAATGTGTTTAAATTAGTTCAAACCCCCCCTTAATTTTTGTAATAATTTTGCAATTATTTTTGTAATTTTTGAAAGAACAATTATTTTAGTAATTTTTGTAATTTCCATTGTTTCATTTGTAAAAGCCAATTATTTAAATCCTTTTGAATATTATCCATATATGATATCAATAATCTCAATCTTTTATTTGATAAAAAATAAATGTTCCATTGCTTTGAAGTTCATTTTATTTTCTCAATTAACTACTGCTACTGCTTGCTCATTTGATCTGTTGTGATAGCAAAACATGTGTTTGGAGGAAGTTTAAAAGTTAAAGCATATGTTTAAAAAAGCTTGAGTATTTGTGTGTAAATTCAATCCAGCCTTGTATAATTAAATTTTTTTTTACCTTTTCATAAGAGTACATTGATTCTCCAGCACGTGCATCCATCTGTATGCTCCCCCAAAACCACTGTAAAAACAAAACAAAAAGAGAACTTTCAACCCATAATTCATTTGTTTGAAAAAAAAAAAAAATCTAATCCATAATTGTATATCCGTATAAATACTGCAGATGAAATTAAAATACTGCAGACTTAAAGTTAAAATACATCATGTGTCAAATGAGTACATATATTCTTTGTTTCATACTTTGCATTTTCCTGAACAATATCTAGATGAGTTTAACTCATCATTGAGTCTGCCTTTTACATGTGTGTTCACTTACATCCATAACAGCATTCATATAAAATCCCACTATAGCACGAGAATGAATGAGAGGTTAACCATGCTCATACCTCCTGCTTCACAACATAGAGTCGCTTTGAGGGTATAAAGGGCAGCTCTTTAATGGAGTTTTCCTCAACTACCATGTGAGTGCACCTATCATCCCCCACTGGCTGGAAGCGTCCACCTGGAGAAAAAAAAAACAAGCAATACACTCTTCTTTAGAAAAGCCCTGCAGCAGCTGCCAAGGGTCAGTAACTTCAATTGAGAAGAGTTAGAAATGACAAAATACAGTTTGAAGGTCTCAGAGTGAGGGGAGACTCAGATTAGTATGTGATTTATGACTCCAATACCATGTTTCTGAGTCCTCTCCTCCATGTTGTTTCTTTCTTCCTCAGAGAAGCCCAGAAAGCTCAGCACGCAGTCCTGGAACGGAGGCACTTTGAACTCTGTGCGGAACTGCTCGTTGCTGGCATGGAAATGACTAAAACATGGGGGGAAATTAAACCCTCTAAAATATCCAGTGCAGATGAAGATGTTTATGCTTGTTTGTACAGAGTAAAGCCACACTGAAATAGAAACAACACTTTAAATGTTTTATAGAAGTGCAAATATGTAAAATCGAATAAAAACGCATTACAAATTGCTGTCTGAACTGGACTCTCGGATGTAGAAGTGGGATTTTTTTTTTTTACCCGGGGTGTGCCCAATGTGGCAATAAATCCATGCCAGCATGAGCATGGCTGAAAAGGTGGAATAAGAGTTTCAGTATTGTTTGTTATTAGAAGGAGCCTGGTCTTTAAATGTCTGATCATCAACAGTGAGTCCTGAACAGAGATAGATCATGACTTATCTTGTGGCTGTGATTTGAACAGAACACAGTTGCTAATGTTATTGTGAAAGATGGAGCTGCAATAGACTTTTCCAGTAAAGACTGTTGCTTGGGGTCCAAAGGGATGGTGTACAGAGCCCCGTTTTGGACAACTCCAGGACAAGAACCGTGCAAGGGGCTTCAAAAGACCAAAGGACAGGAGTTTCTTCAAGCTATTCACCAAGTGCTCCCGAAATGAAAGTTCAGAGGGTTACTGTTGAAAGATGTGTCTCAAATCTGAGCCGTTTTTGAAGATTTGTGATGATTTGAAGAGTATAGTAATCAAACCCAAGACCCAGCCAGATTGGACAGTCTTCGGTGCTGTGAGGGATTATTTTTGAGCTGGTGTACAGAGTGGTGTTTGGGGATTGTAAGTTTTTGCAGTGTCTATATAGTTATAAAAATCTTAGGGATTCATTGAAGACATTCAATCAATTCTGGGCCAAAAGTGCAGTTTTGGTTTTTGGCTGAAAGCGTTTTTATCAGTTACCATAAAGGTTTGTTGTAATGACACCAACAGGAATCATGGCATACCAGCCCACTTTGTCTGTGTGCACACTATTCACAGAGTTATTTTTCAGATTTGCACTACATTGCAGCTGTAGTTTAACTGCTTTATAAAGAGCATTTATGTAGCATGTATAAAGTTTCCCTGTAGTATTTTGTTTTCTTTTTGCCATTTTACAGGGACTTTGGCACATTAGTAAACACCCTGGTTCTAAAATGTCGATGTATGTAAAACTGATTCATATTTATATATAGAGGTTAAAGTATTATTAAACACATCTAGTTTTAGTCAATGCAACAACATATTTAAAAAAGTTTTAAAGGAGAGCAAATAATGACTTTACTAAAAAAAAAAAAGCTTTTTCTCATTCTGATCAACATACAATGACTTAACCAGAGAATATTAAGGCCAGATACATGTATGAAGACAGTACAAGGTCAATCTAGAAACACCCAGGGGAGGTTGTGATAAAAGAAAAATCCTTTGAGTCGTAATCCAGCCCAGAGTGGCAGGATATTTCACCTGCAATCTTTACTACATACGAAATGTCAAAACAGAAGATAAATGTGTTTGAATATGGAAGCGGAGATAGTACCATTGTCTTGGTAATTGGTTTACACAGGAATAGATTTCCCCCTCACCCAATCTCACAAACCCAAGCTTACATATCATCTCGGTGCTCCCAAGCCTTGCGTATCCAATCAGGGGTAAGGATGGGTGTACCCATGCACACTGCCAGCTGGAAATACAAACAGGGAAGCAGTGAATGACACGAAGAGGGAAGTGATGCCCACTCCAAAGCCACTTTCATTGCATTATGCATAAGACTAATGAATGATTCAATCCATTTCTGCATGCTGTAAAGAAAGATACACGAGAACTGTTTTAATAAAGCCTTTCCAAATAACAGGAGAGAGACCCCTGCCATCGGAAGGACAACTGAGTTTTGAGGGTCACAAAGTTAGTAAAGACATTCAACAAGAGGCTTTTTATGTGGGTAAAATGTAATGAAAGATTGTGAGTAAATTTGTAATATGCTATGTCTAGAAGCCAGAGTTGACATTTTAAGGCTAGAAAGCAACATTGCTTTCACATCCTGAATGTGTAACAGAAATAACAACCATTGTTATTGGTTAACAATCCACACTATGATACAAAATGATCTTCGAATGTTTGCCAGCCGCCATCTATTTTTACATTTTCATTTGTTTCCTTCTGAACTCTATTGAGTTCTCTCATATCTTTATTTAGGGTTTGTAAAATAGGTATCCAGGTGGGCATGGGCCTCAGTTAAATTTTTTAGTTTGATAAGTTGATTAAGGAATTATCACAATATTCAAATCAATAAATTATTAAGAAAATGCTATACATGGGCTTGTTGCTCATGTAAACCTCTAGGCACCGCTGTGGTGCCCGGATGAGTTTGAGTTGGTTCTGCTGCTGCTGACTTTCCTGTAATCTCGACAGCAGGCTCCATCATCAGCGGTTGTGTTCAAGTCCAAATGTATCTCTGAGAAAGTGCGTCACTGTTGATCCTCAAAACCAACAAAATAAAACATTTCACCCCCCTTAAAAATGTGGGATATTTACCTGAAGAAGGAAGTGTTTTAGTGGAAGAATATGGAAAACACATACCCTGTACTTTTCACCATGGGTTGAACGGGCAATGAGGTGTGTGACTTTAGCGCTGTCGAAATCTTTTCGGATAGTTCCCCCCATGTGATGAACAAGATTCACCAGGTTGACCTGCAGAACAGAAATGTTTATAAGAGGAAAGAGTCAACACCCCTAGTGTAAGCACGTCCAACTCACCACTTCGTCTTTTTTCCGGAAACCGGTGAAGCAGAGAGACAGGTTCAGCATGGTCATCGAGTAGAGTGGTCTGGAGAAGAACGGTAGAGGCTGTGGAGCAAGGAAATTAGTGAGCAGAAATTGTTCAATTTCAAGCAAATGATCAGATTATGAAAAAAGACAACATATAACAAAGTAAGATAAAACAATTTTTTAAAAACGGTTTAATCACATATCCGAAAGTTACATTCTTTCATCCAACCAGAAATAATATATAAACCGAGTTAACTGACCACTGAAACTATATCTCCTGATCTTTTAGAAATCAGTACAGTGAGGACTTTTTGGCTCAATTGTGTTTCATATATTTTGAGTCTGAGCCATTATGCCCCGATGGTCAAAAGTATTTGTACCCTTAAAATCCCAGAAGTTTTTTCCAGACTAAATTATTGTATTTATGTTTAAGTATCTATACATGAATCTATACATTGGCTTTCTTTGCTGTACATTGTAAAATGCGATAACACAAATAACTTTTTTAAAGGAACAAGAATGATCCAAGAATGAGCTGGATTTTTGGTAAGCAAAATGTAATATAAAGGTTTATGCTTATTAGGGTTGTCATAAAAATTACAAGTTTCCAAAAACAGGCTCATATTTGGAAATACAATTTTTTTTACTTTATTGCAGGATGTGTTATGTCATATTGCTTTCGAAGTTTAATTGTGTGGAGACTTCACATTCCTTTTTTGTACACTTCATTTCTACCTTAAAACCAGTAAGAGAATGATCTACCTGTATTCATCTGGGAAAATAAGTACAACACATCAACATTTTTTCAGTGATTTCTAAGTGGGCTATTGCTTCCTCCAGTAATTAATAATACAAATAAAATAAATAAATTAATTAATAAAGTAAAAATTCACAGGGAAAAAATATTGAATACACTTTATGTTATACTTTGTAGAAAACCTATTGGTCTCTTCATACAAAAGATGACTGTAACAAACAGTTAGTCATTGCAATGCTGAGGAGTTATTCTGCCATTCTTTCCCTGTAGGGCTCTTTAAAGGTCTCTTGGGCCTGTGGCTACACAAAGGACTATTGTAGTGGTATATATCAATCAAACACTAGCAAAAGTATTTATATGTTATTTCAGACAACATTGAACTCCACACATCAAAACCTAAACTAGCGACCAAACATGTATAAAGTTGTGTGTCTAGTATAAATGATGATCGCTTTGGGTTATGTCTGGAAGCATCAACCACTGCTATAAACTGTGCCTTGTGAAAGGATGGTTTTACTCTCCGGTAACATCAGCTATAAAAAAGAAAATCAATATCCCTGTTAAAAAGAAAAACTTGCTGGTCTCCTAAAAAAGCTGTTCTAAAAGGTACTATATCATGCCCCTTTTATATAATTTATAATAAATATTTGACCACTCTAGATCATCGCTGAATCCTTATCGGAGACTTCAGATGAAATCAAAAGCTCAAAGCTCAGAAATTTGGCTTATTGATGTGTGTGCAAATCCCCCCCAAATGATAAAAATCTATTCCCGGGATTTATTTTAAATCACAACAAATGGTTCATACCCTCTGAGAATGAGCCCATGAGAAACTCACGTCAAACACTGACGTCAACTATTATGAGGCCATCCTCTTTATGAACATAAACTCTGCTCTTGCATCTGGTTGCAAACCAAATTCTGGATGGTTTACAAAACTGATAAAAGTGCACCTCACAATTGAAACTTGTTTTTCCTAGTTTTCATATTGGGCTAAGCCAAAAAAAAACCTTACGGTGCGGGATATCCAATCCAAAAACATTCTTTTCATTGTTGATGCGGTTCTGCTACGCTTCACTCAGCGTGTACGTTCATCCTTGAGATGAGCTGCATTAGCGCTTCATCCGATTGGTTAGTGGGTGGTGCTCAAGCCAACAGTCCTAAGGCAAATTTTTAGTCAGTTTTTATTCTGTAATCGACTTCCTCAGTAATTCTTCAATTGTGTCCTCAGAACACAATGTTATTTAGAAGGATCGTGTGAAATGGGAGCATCTGTTCTAAAATACTTTTTAATAATAAGTCATTAATTAATTTTATGTGTTTTTCCTCTATCCGATTGCATTTCATCTGAAAATATCAAAAGGCAAACCCACGTACAATGCTTTAAATAAATGTGACTCATATACTAAGAGCTAGGAATAATCAAACAATACACAAGGGTGCAAACACTTTCTCCTAAAGGATGTTTTAATGGTTTTGCGCTGAAAATACCCACTCTTGGTGAAAAAAAAAGAAAATAAATTTTCAAAAGCTACAACCTTCAATAATAGCTCAAATAAGTGTTGGTGTTTAAAAAGCATTTTGTAGAAATCATACAACTTCATCTTTTAATTCAATACTGATCCCTCGCCAGCGAAATGTTGATTCTCCAGGCAGAGCCTGCTGTGCACACTCAGATAAGCCTGGCACTTTTCCCAGCCTTTACACTAGAAATTAAACCTGCTTACCGATCTGATTGAGATGAAATAAAAAAAAACTGCATTACTTCCACTGGTACTTAACCAAGTGTGTTGTGCTTGGTATTTTTTAGTTTTTTTTTTGTTTTACCTCTCCCTTGTTGGCACAGTGCATCACGGCAGGTGGCCCCAGGATACGGTTGTCATTTTTATACAGGTAGCTGTACTCCGGAGCTTGGAAGTCTTTCAAGACAAACACAGTCTCGAACTCACAATTCTCCCCATCACCAAAGTCTCTGACATCCTCCGTCTTGATGCAGGGGGTGTTTATATCCTAGTCAAACAAACAAGAACATAAGTAAATAAAAACGACTTCAAGTTTTGTTTTTTAATCTCTTTGAATGCCCCAAGGACTGTCCAGTAGAGCGAGAGAAGATAAATGATGCTCTCAGAGGTGTTAGCGTTCATTTGTTACAAGGATCAGCTAGAAATCAAGACGTTTAGTATTTAATGGAACGGTGAATACAAGTGCTCTTCTTATTATTGACAACACAAAGAAAAAACAGGAAGCACGACTAAGTTGTGTATGGTTATAGTCTACTGTAGAGTGGTAAATAAGTTACAAATTATAGTGTAATTGCTGACTATTTAAACTAATTCTCCATCCTGAAAAAGGACCAGTACTGTATTCATTCACGGCTCTTATTTACACATGCATAAATCTGAGCAACGACCACGCACAGTATTGGTCTTTTCAGTTTAAGGATTCCTTTGGCTCCTTTGTGACCAATCCAGTGTTCCTGTTAAATATTAAATCCGTATCGAATATCCAAAATTTTAAATGCTGTTTCAGGAAGTGACAGTCTGTGTGACGTTTGTCAATGTGGAAGTCTCTGGAGTCTTGTTATATCCAAACTATGTTACGATTTTTCTTCCTTTTTAATCAAAGGATCACTCCCTTTTTTAAATGTCAAGTGGCACAGCGGTGGAGACGTCGGCCTTTAACCGGAGGTGTATTAGTTTGATCCCTGCCAGGTCAATTCTGCTGTTGTGGTCCTGTTTGGTGGATGTGTGAGACTGGTGGGGGTGTGTTTGGTGGATGTGTGTGACTGGTGGGGTGTGTTTGGTGGATGTGTGTGACTGGTGGGGTGTGTTTGGTGGATGTGTGTGACTGGTGGGGTGTGTTTGGTGGATGTGTGTGACTGGTGGGGTGTGTTTGGTGGATGTGTGTGACTGGTGGGGTGTGTTTGGTGGATGTGTGTGACTGGTGGGGTGTGTTTGGTGGATGTGTGTGACTGGTGGATGTGTGTGACTGGTGGATGTGTGTGACTGGTGGATGTGTGTGACTGGTGGATGTGTGTGACTGGTGGGGTGTGTTTGGTGGATGTGTGTGACTGGTGGGGTGTGTTTGGTGGATGAGTGTGACTGGTGGGGTGTGTTTGGGGGATGAGTGTGACTGGTGGGGTGTGTTTGGGGGATGAGTGTGACTGGTGGGGTGTGTTTGGTGGTTGTGTGAGACTGGTGGGGTGTGTTTGGTGGTTGTGTGAGACTGGTGGTGTGTGTTTGGTGGTTGTGTGAGACTGGTGGGGTGTGTTTGGTGGTTGTGTGAGACTGGTGGGGTGTGTTTGGTGGTTGTGTGAGACTGGTGGGGTGTGTTTGGTGGATGTGTGTGACTGGTGGGGTGTGTTTGGTGGATGTGCGAGACTGGTGGGGTGTGTTTGTTGGATGTGCGAGACTGGTGGGGTGTGTTTGTTGGATGTGCGAGACTGGTGGGGTGTGTTTGGTGGTTGTGCGAGACTGGTGGGGTGTGTTTGGTGGTTGTGCGAGACTGGTGGGGTGTGTTTGGTGGATGTGCGAGACTGGTGGGGTGTGTTTGGTGGATGTGCGAGACTGGTGGGGTGTGTTTGGTGGATGTGCGAGACTGGTGGGGTGTGTTTGGTGGATGTGCGAGACTGGTGGGGGTGTGTTTGGTGGATGTGCGTGACTGGGTGGGGTGTGTTTGGTGGATGTGCGTGACTGGTGGGGTGTGTTTGGTGGATGTGCGTGACTGGTGGGGTGTGTTTGGTGGATGTGCGTGACTGGTGGGGTGGTGTTGGTGGATGTGCGGTGGGGTGTGTTTGGTGGATGTGCGTGACTGGTGGGGTGTGTTTGGTGGATGTGCGAGACTGGTGGGGTGTGTTTGGTGGTTGTGCGAGACTGGTGGGGTGTGTTTGGTGGTTGTGCGAGACTGGTGGGGTGTGTTTGGTGGTTGTGCGAGACTGGTGGGGTGTGTTTGGTGGTTGTGCGAGACTGGTGGGGTGTGTTTGGTGGTTGTGCGAGACTGGTGGGGTGTGTGTTTGGTTGTTGCGAGACTGGTGGGTGGTGTTTGGTGTGTGTGTGAGACTGTGTGGGGTGTGTTTGGTGGTTGTGGGACTGGTGTGGTTGTTTGGTTGTGTGAGACTGTGTGTGTTTTGGTGGTTGTGTGAGACTGGTGGGGTGTGTTTGGTGGTTGTGTGAGACTGGTGGGGTGTGTTGAGATGGTGGGGTGTGTATGGGATTGGTGAGACTGGTGGGGTGTGTTTGGTGGATGTGTGTGACTGGTGGGATGTGTTTGGTGGATGTGTGTGACTGGTGGGGGGTGTTTGGTGGATGTGTGTGACTGGTGGGGGGTGTTTGGTGGATGTGTGTGACTGGTGGGGTGTGTTTGGTAGATGTGTGTGACTGGTGGGGTGTGTTTGGTGGATGTGTGTGACTGGTGGGGTGTGTTTGGTGGTTGTGTGAGACTGGTGGGGTGTGTTTGGTGGTTGTGTGAGACTGGTGGGGTGTGTTTGGTGGATGTGTGTGACTGGTGGGGTGTGTTTGTGGATGTGCGTGACTGGTGGGGTGTTTGTGGTGGATGTGTGTGACTGGTGGGGTGTGTTTGGTGGATGTGTGAGACTGGTGGTGTGTGTTTGGTGGATGTGTGTGACTGGTGGGGTGTGTTTGGTGGATGTGTGTGTGACTGGTGGGGGGTGTTTGGTGGATGTGTGTGACTGGTGGGGTGTGTTTGGTGGATGTGTGTGACTGGTGGGGTGTGTTTGGTGGTGGGTAGGAGGCCGTAGGTGCGGAATGGTAGCTGTGCTGTCAATAAATAATCTCCATGGAGATTTTTTTCAAGCGCAGGGGCATTGGCTGTGGCAGTATGATTACACTACAAATAGGTCTCATTTTGATTACGATATCAATTTTGGCCCTTTAAGATCATAAAAACTATAAAATTAAGAACAAAAATTATTGTATTTTTATGTATTTTAATATCTGCGCATGGGCATTACCTCACTGTCGTAAATCATTCAGACTGAGCATATCTCATAACCATTGACTTTATACAACATGGGCGTTCCATGTGTGACAATGAAGCAATGTAGGCTCAAATGAACAGCCATCATGAAATTGTGTCACTTCTTCGTAACCAAAAATGGGTCCAAAGAGGTGAGACATCCACCTTCATTACTGAAGGTTTAAATGTTAGTATATCTTAAACAAATGTAAAAATTATTCATCCCCTCAGAGTGGTCATTTGGTGCAACACCAAAGGTTTAAACAGGTAGTTTTTAAACGCGTAGTAGTTTAACATAGGCAAGAATGAAAACCTGCTCACTTCTGACTCCATCCCTTTTTCAGTTCAGTCACTTTCAATTGTACATAGACAGGGAGAGCAGGAGGTTGGCACTTGCTTGCAACATTTAGTCTGAAACATTCACTTACAATATCATCCCGCAGCAGCCAATCAAGGTATCTATAACATCATTTGTTCTGTTACCAGTTACTAAACACATTGATGTGGATAAAAATGGAGATGGCTCCCACTGCTCCGGGTGAGTGCTCACGGTGTGTTTGTTCACTGCTGTGTGTGTGTGTACACTGGGATGGGTTACATGCAGATCACACAACCTGGTCCCTCCATATCTGTCCAATGGGTCACTTTCTCTTATTTATTACATATTATTTTCTTAGGATTTAAAATATATTATAATTGAATTGATACTTTTTAATAACCAAATGTGTTTTTTTTAAAGGCCATCATCTTTTTAGTTAAATATTTAATAAAGTGACAATAAAATGTCATTATAATAACAAAGATCAACAATAATCTCTTAAAATAATTGTTATTTCAATTATTACCAAAAAATCATCATCTTTTTTTTCTCAACCAATCAACAAGAACAACCTAAACATCAACAATCTAAGATAAGCTATGCTAGAAGGTCGTATGCCTATATATGGAGAACAGCTGAACAGTCTTTACAACGGTAAAAACTATACTTATTATCTCCGGGGGGGATGTAAAATGAGTTAACATTTTTTTAAAGGTCGTTCAGTTGACAAAATGATCCAATCCTGTCACTAGAGTGCTTTCAGGATCAGTAATTAGTAAGTGCAAAATAAAATGACAAGTAAAAAAATGGCAAGTAAAAAGCTTAATCAAAGTGTAGATCAGAGGTAGGCAACATGGTTTACGAAGGTTCTCTCTGCTTTGTTTAGTCCACTTGTTTACGCTTGATTCCTCTCTGCGATGCACCATGCACTGTCTGCATCCAACTCCCAGAAGGAACCCTGTGCTTTTTCATCCGTCTTAAGTGAGTGGATCTTTAGAGTTTGATCATATATCCATTAGTAGAGTTAATGTAACATCTGGAAACTGCAGTAAAAGCTGCGAGACAAGATAGAAGAACAAAAACATGCTGCTCTCAGTGGATTGCATGTGATTTTCTTTTTCCTATCCTTGCTGTGTGCACCATTTAATCAAAACAAATTTAGGGATAACCACTAGCGCTGCACAATATGGTTCCCCCCAAAAAATCCTGTTCATGATTTAAAAAAAGGGTTTTAACTTCATATAACGGCAACATAACAGCAAGAAATAAAGCACTTTTGCCTTTTAATTAAAACATTGGCAATTTGATGCCTGTTTCCTTCAGGTACTCTGGCTTCGCTTTCAAAGACAAAAGACGATGCCCAAATCACACCGTGTGCACTACGACTGCAGTTCTGCATGCAGTCAGTGAGCTGGACACACCTCTTTGCTTCACACTGGAGCACATGCAGTAACTGATCATTTTATTTTATTTGATTTGATTTATCACTGGCAATGAAATGTTCTTTTAATAACCAAACTAGCCAATTCCTAATTTGATACAGCTACTTTTTTTCTGTAAGCATAAAACAAATTGTTGCTTTGCTTTATAACATCCCATACGTCAATTAACATTTACAGCTATTTAAAACTAAAATTGTGCAAAGTGAATCATACATTCACAACTCTTTTTCACCTGAATTCATTTTTAAAGTGTATAATCAAAAGTTTTTTTAAGGAACAACCCTGACCTTGCTAGTTTTAAAGCAGACTTGAAAACCTTTTGCATTTTAGACAAGTTTGATTGTCTAAAATAGTTTGATTGCTTTTTTTTTTATCTGTGTATCTTAACTGCATTTGTTTACCTTCCTAGTTTCCTTTATTCATTTAACATTACACCATTCATGTTCTACCGTGTTTACAGTTTTACCTTGTTATTTCAAGATGTGCATCCAGTCATTTTTCCCCCGAACAATGCATCAAACTGCTATGACTGGGTCTTTGTTCATGTGACTGAAGCTACCAGACTCGACCGCTTGAAAGATAGCATAACCTCTCAAACACATTGCTCACATTTCTCATTTTGCGTGTTTCATGATAAAAAGCACCTTTTACAGAATGCAGAAGTGCTGGATTTTGATCCCTGAAAGGATAAAGCATTGTGCTATATCAGAGGAGAACTAGAACTTTCTCTACAGATAACTGAGGTTGTTATCATTTCACTTAAATCAATGGAATTATGTAAGCAATGTTTGAACAGCAGCACTCCAAGATCAACATTGTCTACCCCCAGTCTTGAGTGAATCCTTTCTTGATGTTACAAATACAAGATTAAGTCAAACACAGAACAAAGTGTTAGATCACAGTTGTTAGAACTACATCCAAAGCCCCATGTGAGTGTGTACGAGGTTAAACAGTATCGTGCCACAAACAGATCCCTGTAATTATACACCATACGCAAACCCTCAGTTGGTGCCAAGCATGCAAAGATTCAGCCCTGCGACCTACCATATTGACAATAGATTTGATCAATTTCTCACGCGCTTCTGTTCCCGGCAGAGCTTCTTTAATCTTTACCACCGGGACTTCCATTATTGTGATGTCCTGTAAAATTGAAGAACTGATGTCAACCTGGCAACCTAAAAGTTACTTTATTTCCCAGACAGGAAGACCTGTCAGATCCAAGATGAGCACTTCAAAGGTATATCAAGTAAGAGTCCAAGAGAAAGTTCTGCCACGTAACTGGGAAATAAGTGACTAAAGTAGAACTACATCCGAAGCTGTCTAACATCATGTATGAAGGGCAAAACAGAAAACTTTCAAGGAGCATCCACTTCCTTAATCAAATGCTTGATCTCAACACATTTAAAGTCATTTATCAAGCCCAGATGCAGTACGGCGTCTCATTGACCTTTCTACCCAACCACAACCATTAAAGTAAATATGCACAAGCTGGGATTTGTCAGCTTTAAACCGACACATTAAACAACAGACTGGTAAAATCAGCCACGTCCATCAGCATCGGGTTCAGTTAACAACAGAGCTAAAGGAGCTTACAAACCTTTTTGTAATTATGCCCAAAATATGCCCCTGTGCTAAAACAACAAGAGCACGAGAAAGCAAAACATTCTAACCAGAATAAAGATGAACTAAACAACATTGAGAAATAAAATCAGACATGTAAAAAGGAAGATATTTTGTTACGGTCTTGAAATAAAATTCCTTAAAAACGGTTTTAGTTTGGTGTTGTCTTGTACTTACTTTGAAAAAAAAGTTAGATTTATATTAAGAGGTGCAGTATGTAAGTTTGTGGCAAGTATCAGACCCCTCGTCTCACCAGATGACAGATCACTGTTTCACAACATGCTATATGGAAAGTAGAGATGAAGCGATACTGATATTTTTATATCGCAAATACATGCCGATATCACAACTGATGACTTGTGACATCAATGACAAATGTTGCAGGCCAGCAACAACAGAATGTTTGGTTCAGTAGTGCAGAAATCATAAATAATGACACTTTAATTATTGATGTGAACATAGCTGCAGACTTCACGCTCATCAAGCAGAGGTGTGGTTACTAGTACCACAAATAAAATCAGAACCTTAAATCAAGGGGGAAAAGAAAATGTTCCACTATAGTAGAACAGTTAACAACACCAGTTGTTCAATGTACAGAGAACGCACACAAATGTATTTGTCTCGCTGTGTTATTAATTGTAGAAAAGCTAATTCAGCAACAACAACAAAAAAAACAGCTACAGTGAAAAACAGCTTACCTGGAAAAAAATTTTTTCCGCTGTATCTAATGAAAAGACGGGGTGGCCTTACTACTTCAGAAACATCTGATCTACTGGGTTTTCCCTTCTCAACCATCTCTAATGTTTTAGTTTGAAAAGGCAAAATTCAGAAAAAAAGAGCCAATAGCCAGAATGATTCAAGCTGATGGAAGGGCTGTACTAAGATTTGCATGAATCCTCGGATGGCTTCTCTGCAGGCTGCATTTCACAAGCTAGTGTTAAAAGTGGATGCAGTGACGCTCCTTGCCACGGTTTGGCACTCATGTTTAGTGATGTGTCGTTCAAAAAAAGAACAAATCTGACTCTTTAGAAATAACTATTTTAGGGGAGTGAATTCTTTTTCTTTTGTGCATGCGGATTACACGGGTAAAAATCAGAGGACACAGATAAGCTGGCTTATTTACGTGTATGTTGCTTATTTTTGGGTCTTTGTCACAAGTTTTACTATTAGATTTGAAAAACAAAAAAAAACATATACGAACGATACAAACGAATCGTTCAAATGAATCATTATTGGAAACGAATAAGAGTCAAAAGAACGAAGCATCAAGTTGAATGAAGCTTCCCATCACTACTCAGGGGAAAACTGCCACACGCTGGATGTTTCCTAATCTTTGAGGGCTTTATTGAACAACACTTGTTCGGTCACCAGCCATACAAGCTTCTGGATGTTTATACTCTCCTTTTTCCCGGCCTCTTCTTTGACTTCTCGTAGTTCTTTGATGCTATTTTTTTGTTGTGAGATTGAAGCAAGAGTGTGTATTGACCGCCATCCAGCGGAAACTCGCTGAAGTCTCGCTGTTTCTGAGTGATTTCTCCCAGATGGAGGGACTAGTGAGTGTATTTTGATCTCAAATCAAATGAGAACATGGTAAGCTAAAAAAATGAAAGCTGACCTTGATAGCTATTCCTTTCAACCAGATTGAAGTGTTCAGTTTTGATTTACTTTGCCAGAGAGAACACTATCCCACATGCTTGATTTACACGAAGACTCTTGCTGTCTGCAAAGCAGACATTATAAAGCCCCATTTAATGTACACGGGGCTATTTTTAAGTCCTTTTACCCTCAAAACCTCGACATTAATAGGCAAAAAACATCTCCAGAATGCTTTCTTCATACAAACAGTCCATTTCTGCATTAAGCAGATCTGCGACAGCATGAGAAAAAGCCACTGCAAAATCTTCCAAAAGCTCAAGTCACTGCCATCTCTCTCACTAACTGTTGAGAAAACGATGCCAACAGAGAAAAAAAAACTTTTAAGTAATCGATTACATTGTTTTATTTTATATTTAGAAAACACATATTCTTAAATGTTACTATAATCCCTCTAACTTTGTCTCTCCTTATCTATTCTCCTCGTATCTTTATTGCTTTTCCAAAAAATGTGTTTATAAGTGGAACTATCAGGAAGCCAGTGCTTTTGTACATCAAATTTTATGCAGATATGGCCTTTGGGAACGACACTACAGGGTATAAAGAGTTCTCATTAATGTATCACATCTATATATGAAGCAAAAAATAATAATCTTTGAGTCTGCTCCTGATAATGGTTAATATAAAGATTATTTTGAAGTCACAAACGGTCAGTTAAACATTTATCTTTCAAAAGTCAACCTAAGCACTACTTTATTCAACTTCCAAAATATTGTTGAGTCACCAGTAGCACTATATTCTAACAATCATCCTACCTTTCTCTACAGCAGCAGAGTGAACGTTGCCGAGCAGCATGTGCAACAGAGCATGTCCTTTATTAATGATATAACAATAGCAGAAACATTTATATTGAACTTTCAAACGTGGAGCAAGGGTTTGGTTATCAACCTTAAAGATATGGGGTGCCACCACCATTGAACAGGAAGAGAAACATTGACCATAACGTGACAGAGCTGAGGTCATGTCACTTATTTACTAAACATTTATTTGTGATGATGTAATATATTGATTTAGTTCAACTTAAATTGGAAGATCATATTAGCCAAAATCAAAATGATCAAAACTATTCAGACAGCCTGTTCTCACAAAACAATTCAACCAAATGAATACAGAAAAAACAGCTCATCCGGTGTCACAATAAAACCTAACGTACAGTTATAGTTTCAGTACCTGGAGAGCTTTCTGAAGTTCAGCGATGTTCCCTGCCTCCCCCACCAGAACCACTCTCGTCTCAACTCTAGGCAGCGGCTCTAAATGAAAAAGAATAGGAATACACTTGAGAACAGCGACACAGTTGACCCCACAGAAATGTGAGCTGATGTAAAATTGACTGAGATTGATAGTGATTCACTTACCTTCTGTCTCCTCTGAATGAAGTCCCATAAAAAACTGCTCCTTGGTGGTCTCAGCCATACGGGAGTCATATACAGAGGAGTCCACCAGAATGCTCCGGCCTGGCCCTAAAGTAACTATGCTGCTGTCAGCCATGGCTCTATGACACAAAGTGGTGACCCAGTTCTGTCCAGAATATCACAACCCTAAGACAGAGAGAGAGTGAAGTTAACTAGGCTATCACAAAATGATATTAAACAACAAGGTTGGAACAAAGGGTACAAGAAGAGCTGTAAAGTACAGCAACATCCATATTCTTGAATTTCAATAGCCAGAGCAACAGATACAAGTCATAGAGATCATCTAGATGATTTGGTAGCACCCATTTGTTTGCCTCTGCCATGCACCTTTGCTCGATAGTTTATGTTTTTAATGTTTGCTCTGTATACGAGGCACCAAACTGCATGAATGCTCCCAGGTCAAATAAAGGGTTGTTTGGTCTCTGCATCATGCAACACAACTAATAAATTATAATATTAAAATAAAGAAGGGAATTCCCTCATTAAAAAAAATACCAAGTACCAGAACGAGTACTAAATAATACCAGTAGATTTATACTTTTATTTCTATGTCAATTTCATCACTATTTATATACTCAAAACAGAAGCATTTTCTTTTCTCAATTTAACAGAACACCTTTCCAAATCATTCATTTCAAGAAAACACACCTGTTTATCCTAGAAAGGATGTGAAACATTTCAATTAGTCTATTCATGAAATGTAAGGGTTTTTTTTCGTTTATGTAAAACATTTCTGCATTAACGGTGATTATTCTGTTTCGGAGGTTTTCAACAAAATGCTAGCTTTCACCTCACTTCTCTGCGCCAGGAGCCTGTTGTTATCAGAGATCTGGAGAGAGCGCACGACACATGGCAGGTTTTAGGGCTTTTATAACATTTTTCGCATCGACATAAAAGAGAACATGAATAGAACTTTTAGGGAACATAAAATTGTGAGAGATTTGGAAGGGGCAGCAACCGGAAACAGAACAGACTGGTGCTACATCCCAATCCGTGATTCACACTTTTATGAGTGCAAAACGAGAAAAAATGTCCAAGCGGTGCCCAGATCTGTACTTTTTCTGGTCAGATTCTGTAGTGCAGGTCCATGAAGCCTCGATCGACTGATATTACCCACAATCCACTGCGCTCGGTGGAAGAGGTTTTCTCTGGGACCCAAACAAGCGAGCTCATTTGTAAAGAAGACGCACATAAATAAGCATAATCAATATAGAGTGTTATATTAATTAGTAGAATATTTTGTTATGAAGGAATGGAAAAGAAGGAGCTACGTTCTTGCACACTTCGTGCGTAATGACGTGGCAACACTATTTCCTTCACGAGATGTTTTAGTGCATCTCAGATCTTGTGCACTCTTACCTCCAAAAAGATACACTAACAAGTATCGACATTTTCTTCTAAAAACATGTGTCTACGTTAAGGGTGTAATGTATAGTGTTCGGATTGGGACGCAGCATAGATGTTCCCAGCCTGAAAGTGTCCTCCGAGAGCCGGCAGGTGTACCAGTTTAATCAGTTTAAAACAGACGGATTCAGTAAATTAACAGGCCTGCATTTCTGTTTCATTTTTTGTGTACGCTACACAAGTATCACAAGTTGTTTTCAACTAATTACATTAATGAATTATTATCACAACTTTTTCCACTTGGGCTGATGCCAAAATCAAAATCTTCACTTGCTAATTTCAAAAGTTTTCTAAATTCTCATCACAAGAAACAGAGAGAGTGTATAAGAGAGTAATAAATCTCACACTTTCCATTCATAATGGCTGCTGTGTATTCAGCTTTTACCACACAGACACACACACAAAAAAAAAAAAGAGTATGTCATCATTAACATTCCATAACACACAAATCATGTTTAAAAGACAAATATTACAAATAAACGTGTTAACTGAAAAGGCTACATTAAACTTTATATTGAAATTCACAATACACATTCTGATTAACAGATTGATCTGTATTCACAATTTACTCTCTCGTGGAATTCTGAAACCCTGAAGGTATTCAGGTCCTCAACACTACAAAAGTATATGAACATAAAAGCAAAAATCTTTGCAATCAAAAAACCTACTGTACTAACTGAATCAGGCTTAGAAAACAAAAACTGTTTGGGATTTAGACTGTGAAAAAAAGCAAAGAAAAATCAATTCACAAACAATTGGACAGCAAGAATCATGTTTGATCACATTTATTCATTAAACAAAAGTTAAATTAACAGAAACATATTCAACGATAAAGCAGTTCAGATTTAGTCAAAGGCATAAAACCAAATATTTGGTGCAACAGTCCCCATTGATACGTGATAATCAAGAGCATAAACAAAACTTCAAATGGTTACAGGATTAGACTCATTTTATTAACTACTTCTTAGTTTTATCACATAAGAAGTTAACTTTAACGTTACAATTTAAATCAAGTTACTGTGATATGGGTAGAGATACATATGCAAATGTCACCTTAGATGTATACTTTAATCTTTAAACTTAACTTCTGAGAGTGTGTATATATATATATATATATATATATATATATATATATAGCGTAAGTAAATTTAACGTTGGGTGTTGGCAACGCTTAATGGCATGTGCTAGGGTTAACGTTACAGTTAAAGTAACGTTAGCTCGCTAGCAGACAGCGTTAAATAGAAGAAATGAATGAAAAACTTCAGCGTAAAAGCAAACAAGCCACTTACTGTTTGAAGGCTGAACAAGTCAAGATGCTCCTGGAAGCAATATTGTTAAAACAACAGGGTTGTTTTCTTCTCTGGCTATCTAACAGCTGATCAATCTGAGCGTAGTTTCAACGAGCTGTTGTTGAAACTACGCAAAACATCACTCAACGGGAAAAGCGCGAAAACTTTGAGGAAAGCACGTGTAAAATCAAACATCAGTTTATCAAAGCTTTCCGAGTTCAGTCATTGTGCTTGCTAGGGATTGACGGCGCAGCTCCTCGGCTAACATTCTGGATTCAAAATAGCGAGCAAACACTGGAGCTCAGCAGCGATTGGCGGAGAGCAAAGTGACGGCGGAAGTACCAAAGCGGCGCCTCTGATTGGCTGTTGAATTCAAACGGCGATGCAAGATGAGAGGCCCAGGGTCAAGAAAGAAACCAAGGGAGGATTCAGTAACCCCAAACCCCACGTTTTTGCTTTTAAAATTGAACTTCAAAAACTATTATGAAAGTATACAACACTCCCAGAATGAAATGCTTAAATGTAAACCTTTATATGACTCCTTAATCTGACCATCCTTCATCCTTGAATCTGAATGTATTGACTCTTATATATTGTTTTTCAATGCTCAATGTAATGATGTGTTACCCCTGGCTGTGATGTGTGTGCTCCCTGGTTGCATTTACCCTGAAATGTATTCAAATAAGCAATAAAAAAATTAATAACTAAATCAAAAATGTAATAAAAAAATATTTAAAAAAAGAAACCAAAGGGAGGATTGATTATCCCAATTCTAGCCTCAAACACCTGTGGTCCTTTACGAACAGATTTTTTATTTGCAATAAAATTAAGGAACTATATTTTAGGAGTGCTCATAGATAGATTCTCTTAGAGTCTATCCTTGTAACTTGCTTTTTTTTTTTTTTTTTGCTAGCAGATTTAAGGAGATTAAACCTCTATCTATATATCTATATGTGCTCTTTCTGTAAGGCAGAGGAAGAATACATCCTTCATCTTTTCTTTTTTTTTTGCCCTTTCTCTAATCCTTCTTGTCAGATGTTGCTGATCTATATTTTTTAGCTTCAAAATGGTACATTTGTCTGACTCGATCATTATTCTCTTGGACATTCATTCTACATACATGGTTTCCGAACCCACAGTGATTTTGCTTTGGTTTATTTCACTTTCATAATGTAAGAACTGTCCATTGTAAAGCCAACTTCAGATTATTTACTGCTGACATTCCCTCTCTCCTTTCATCTTTCAAGAATGTGTCTAAAATGTTTATCGCTAAAACTTTAAAAACTTTTAACATTCTCCATTCAGTTGTTGAAACATATTTAATATATGGCTGTATTGTGGCTTTGTGATGTCTCTGTATGCCTCTGCTCTTTGGTTTATTACTGTAACATTTATATTTTCCAATAAAAAAATAAAAATAAACCCGCTCTCCCTTCCTCTGCCAACAGGAAGTGACTGAGCAGTAGTACCTCGACAGGCCACAAAGTGGGTGGGGTCAGAAGTGAGTAAATTCTCATTTCCTCCCATGTTAAAACTTTGGAGCTGACAAAAACATCTTTACACCTCTGGTGATGTAATGTTTTCCTATTTAGAACGATAGTTTTGACCTTCATGAACACTCTGAGGGGGATGAATTATTTTTAAACTTGTTTGTTTAAGATAGATAAAATGCAAACAAAGAGCCAATCAGGCAAATTTTCCGCCAATCACACCACTGTGATACGCCTATGTCCCACCTTTATTTTTCAACAATTCAGAAACAAGGGAGATGTAAGTATGAAGGTTTATTTATCACCAAGAAAGAAACCGAGCATATGGTAGTCGTTTTAAAATGTGTTTCTCAAGTAAATAAACTCAATACAGGTCTGCTAAAGTAAGGTAGGTAAAGTTTATTTATAAAGCACATGTCTGACAGCATAGTTGCTCGAAGTGTACAAAGGAAAAAATGCATAAAGGTAACATGGAAGCTTGTTGCATTTACCAAAGAATGTTTTGTGTGTATCTTGAGTGTAGCTGACCCAGAATCAGCGCTGGAGTTCACTCAGCATCACGGGTAAAGACTGAGCTGACCCAGAATCAGCGCTGGAGTTCACTCAGCATCACGGGTAAAGACAGAACTGACCCAGAATCAGCGCTGGAGTTCACTCAGCATCACGGGTAAAGACTGAGCTGACCCAGAATCAGCGCAGGAGTTCACTCAGCATCACGGGTAAAGACTGAGCTGACCCAGAATCAGCGCTGGAGTTCACTCAGCATCACGGGTAAAGACTGAGCTGACCCAGAATCAGCGCTGGAGTTCACTCAGCATCACGGGTAAAGACTGAGCTGACCCAGAATCAGCGCTGGAGTTCACTCAGCATCACGGGTAAAGACTGAGCTGACCCAGAATCAGCGCTGGAGTTCACTCAGCATCACAGGTAAAGACTGAGCTGACCCAGAATCAGCGCTGGAGTTCACTCAGCATCACGGGTAAAGACTGAGCTGACCCAGAATCAGCGCTGGAGTTCACTCAGCATCACGGGTAAAGACAGAACTGACCCAGAATCAGCGCTGGAGTTCACACAGCATCACGGGTAAAGACAGAACTGACCCAGAATCAGCGCTGGAGTTCACTCAGCATCACGGGTAAAGACTGAGCTGACCCAGAATCAGCGCAGGAGTTCACTCAGCATCACGGGTAAAGACTGAGCTGACCCAGAATCAGCGCTGGAGTTCACTCAGCATCACGGGTAAAGACTGAGCTGACCCAGAATCAGCGCTGGAGTTCACTCAGCATCACGGGTAAAGACTGAGCTGACCCAGAATCAGCGCTGGAGTTCACTCAGCATCACGGGTAAAGACTGAGCTGACCCAGAATCAGCGCTGGAGTTCACTCAGTATCACGGGTAAAGACTGAGCTGACCCTGAATCAGCGCTAGAGTTCACTCAGTATCACGGGTAAAGACTGAGCTGACCCAGAATCAGCGCAGGAGTTCACTCAGCATCACGGGTAAAGACTGAGCTGACCCAGAATCAGCGCTGGAGTTCACTCAGCATCACGGGTAAAGACAGAACTGACCCAGAATCAGCGCTGGAGTTCACTCAGTATCACGGGTAAAGACAGAGCTGACCCAGAATCAGCGCTAGAGTTCACTCAGCATCACGGGTAAAGACTGAGCTGACCCAGAATCAGCGCAGGAGTTCACTCAGCATCACGGGTAAAGACTGAGCTGACCCAGAATCAGCGCTGGAGTTCACTCAGCATCACGGGTAAAGACAGAACTGACCCAGAATCAGCGCTGGAGTTCACTCAGTATCACGGGTAAAGACAGAGCTGACCCAGAATCAGCGCTAGAGTTCACTCAGCATCACGGGTAAAGACTGAGCTGACCCAGAATCAGCGCTAGAGTTCACTCAGTATCACGGGTAAAGACTGAGCTGACCCAGAATCAGCGCTAGAGTTCACACAGTATCACGGGTAAAGACTGAGCTGACCCAGAATCAGCGCTGGAGTTCACTCAGCATCACGGGTAAAGACTGAGCTGACCCAGAATCAGCGCTAGAGTTCACTCAGTATCACGGGTAAAGACTGAGCTGACCCAGAATCAGCGCTGGAGTTCACTCAGCATCACGGGTAAAGACTGAGCTGACCCAGAATCAGCGCTAGAGTTCACTCAGTATCACGGGTAAAGACTGAGCTGACCCAGAATCAGCGCTGGAGTTCACTCAGCATCACGGGTAAAGACTGAGCTGACCCAGAATCAGCGCTAGAGTTCACACAGCATCACGGGTAAAGACTGAGCTGACCCAGAATCAGCGCTGGAGTTTAATCATGCCACTCAACAGAAAAACAATGGCAGAACGTGAGAACATGTAAAAACTAACCAAAAAGGAAACGCATCTTTAAATAGCTATATATGTGCATTTTATAAACGTTCATCCTACTTTATCCTATTACATTTTATATTAAGAATACAGTTGTAAGAATACAGCTCTTAATAGCGTTGTATGCATTGTCTGCCATTCATTTTGATAATATTTAACATTGATAAAATAATTAACATTGATAATAAATAATTGACCCCTATCACTGCACCCTTAATAACCCTCAAAAGTATTTATTGTAAACAATGTCTTTGAATCACCTATAAATGTTGTGCTTCTTAAAACAAGCCATGTATCCCCGTTCCTCCCACTGTCCACTACTCTCTCTACTTTTTAGCACACAGAAAATCCAACCCTTTTCGACGAATGCATTCATTTTCTGGTAAGCCACAAAACACTTTCGGCTCTGGGAAACCTTTAAAAGTCGTTGCTTCCAATAAACAATATATTTATTTGTCATCAATTCAATACAGAGTAACTATATTTTTAGAAAATAGTTCAGTACTGTGCAATTGGGCTGTAGATTTACAAAAAGTTTAAATATATTTGTGTATCAAAATGCAATTATATATTGTATATTGTTTATATTTAAAGTAAACGTTATTTAAATACCATATACAGGCATAACTGTTAAATTCAATACATTTTCCGTACAATTATGGAAATGCCAGGCTTTTTTATTTACTGAATCAAAGAAAATAGTTTTAGAGTGATTCACAAACCTGTTTCTTGCGACCAAGCTTAGAACAATTTGAATGTTATAGCAATAACTACAATACCCTGCTTATTAATAACTATAATTTATTAATTATAGATGGGCTGCACTGACTTCTGTTTTTATGAATTCACAGCTTTCAAGTGTTTTATTTGTTTAAATAATGGTTGCAATACTGTTTCTTTCCTATGAATGCTTGAGAGATCCGACGCACATCACGAGGCTGTTCTTGGAAAGTGAATTAGAATTTTATTTGAAATATATCATATAAACCATCACTTAAACAACAATTTAACAGAGCAGAGATAACCATAGGAGTGTGTTTGAGTTAAAGAAGAGTAGTCTAACATGAAAATAACAGTGAAAAGAGATCTGAGAGAGAAACGCTGATAGATGTGCTTGTGTAATCAGGACGAGTGCAGCTAGCTCTCGTCTCCATGCTCTCCGGCTCCTCGGATCAGACGCTTGTTCCCGTTCCCTCCCGCGTTTCCCTGTCGGACCCTTTGGCTTGCTGAAGGCTTGTCTCAGCGCATGTTGTTTTGGGTACACCTCCTCATACAGGAAATCCTCCGTCAGACAGTCTCCACTGTCAATCTCCATCTACACACGAAAGCAAAGTGTGCAAAGAGTTATTTCATAGCCAGGAATCTTCACGATTAAACCATCAGTATTAAAACATTGATTGAGGAAATGAAAGTGTCCAAAAGGTCACCCATAGGACCTCCTGGAGAATTTTTGAGGAATCACAACACAATTGCTCAAAGGCAGTTCTTTTCATTTTTTTTTTTTTTTTTTGGGATTGAATAAGTTAAACATGAAACAATGAAATTATGCTTGTAAGAGTTAAAAAAAATCTGAAATATTTCTACGTACAAATGTAACGAACATTTCGCGCTTCAGTGTACACCTGAAAGCTCTGAATGGCGCAGAATGGTGGGTTCCGGCTCCGGATCTTAACAGGAGGAGAACGCCATCCGTTTCCACGCATTCATGGAGTGTTATGCAAATTCAAAGAGCAATAAAGTTGTTCTCGCAGTAGACACACAGCTCCGTTCTCTTTTCAGAGAACACGGGAAGTAACCAAACATGCTTTTAGTTCCTAAACTTTCAATGTTTGTTTATTGTTCCACCATCTCTTAAAAGGTCAAACTCCTCACAGTTTGTGACACCTTTATATTAACTGAAAGTCAACAGTTATATTAGATTATTAGTCTCATATTGTTCTAATATAATACTCTCAGTGTCTTGATTTATTTTTGCTGAATGGGCTAACTTTTATTAGTATTTGCTTTATTTAAAAAAAATAATAATTTAAGTAGTTGACACCAATTTTATTGTTTATCTAATATATAGATATTTTTGTTAAATAAACTTTTAGATGATAATGGGTGATTTTAAGAAAGATAAAGTTATTTTGCATCTTTACCACACCTATAAATCTATGTTTTTCATTTACCGTCATATTTGGCCAACTTTACTTCATTGACAAGATTGAGTTAATTTAAAGGCAAAGGTTGTTCTTGGTTTAACAAATTTATTATGAAAAATTACTCCTCAACACACATTTATGTATTTTACTCACGGTAACATATAGCAAAAACAACGAGCAAAAAAACACGTTAGCCTCATTAACTCCAGAGGAACAGACATTTTCATATGTTTTTCCAGAGATTCCAATATTATACATTCTTCTTAAATTCAAAAGCTAAACTCCCATTGTCGGGACACACCTCGTCCGCTGAATTTCAACAATGCTTTGATAGGAAGCGAATGACCTGCAGTTACTCGACCGGCTCCTAGAGGCTGACTCTGGAACTGACCAACTTTGGAGCTGAACAAGTTTCCACCCTGGCTCCATCAAGTTTGTTGTTTCAGATCGCTAGTTTTAACCTTCATGAACATTCTGAGGGGGTGGACAATTGTTACATTTGTTTGTTTAAGATTATAATGTAAACCTTCAGCCAATCAGACGTCTTCACAACAGTCATGTCCCGCCTCTGTCAATTACTGGCTACGCCCACTCTGACTTTAACTGTGCCGGAAACCTATGGGTGACGTCACGAACACGGTATCCCTGTGTAGGATTACAAATTTAAGAACTATGATTTTCCAACATAAATCTTTTAAATTGAAATCACTTTTATCGCTATTGCACTATTTGTGTCTGTGACCTAGATTGCTTAGGAATTTTTTATTTATTATGATTGATGGGTACCAAACCTACGCCCTCTCAAATGCTCTTAAAGGTCTGAGAACATTTTGATAAGTATCTTCTCATGCTTCGTTATAGGCTGGCAGTTTCTTGACTTTATGCAGATCTGTGGCTGGGGTCCCTCTTAGGGGTGCATCTAACGCTCTTAAAACCCAACGTAACACGCAGCTTTGACTGCAGCGTTCAACATTTAGGCTTGTGATACCCCAAAGGTCTTCAGTTGTGAGTTTTCTATACCCGTTATATCCGGTCAATGATTGAGACACCTGCGCCATGCGTGCAGCTAATTAACTAGCTATTGAAGGCAAACCTGCATTTTTCCTTTCACTTGGCTTAGGCTTTTACAGGGAAATTAAGCAGTACTAAAAGCAAGGCAGCCCTGTACTATTTGAGGAGCGTTTGAGTGTCGCTGTACCTTTTTGGCGATCTCTATGTGATAGTCTCTCTCCACCTCGTCCAGCAGTCGGTTCTTACAGCTGGAGTACAGCATCCTTTCTTTGATGCTACAGCTATACCCGGGCATAGAGTAGATGAAGACTGCACAACATAATCAAACACGACTCGTGATTTTTCATCGCCTTTTCACTACTGCTGTGTTTGCACCAGCAAGAGGGCACTGACCTACAGCTTCCAGAGGCTGTCCTTGATGGGCATGTCTGTAGAGAAAGAAGTGGTAGCGAGGGGCGTCGGTAGGGATTCTGCTTGGCAGCTCTTTGGTCTCTGTAGGGCTGGTGTGGACCAGCTCAATAGTCTCACGCTCCGTGTCCAGCCGCTGGCAAAACATCAAGAAAAGGTGCTTTTTTTTTAAATATATAACAGCACAAAATGTGTATGCTGCTATCCAAAGGATGGGTTTTAATAACTTTGAGGTGTCTCCAATCTATAGTTATGGAACATATTCACTCCTAAAGGAAAATTAGAGCTTTGAATTCGTCACATTTTGGAATGCGAGAGAAAATGATGCGCAAAGGGAAAAAAAATGTAAGTCCCGACCAGCCGCAAACCATTGATTTCCTGTTAGAGAGATATTTCATTTAACTACACGTTGCCTCCTCTATTTTACAGGCTACCAGAGACTTTTAAAACACAGTCTAAGCATGCTAAGTGCTGAAGTGATCATTTTAAAGAGGTGCTTTTAGATTTTTTTCTTTACAGTTAAATTCAAGAGTGTTCTTGAACATCCTATCAAGCTCTAGCTGTTTATTTATTAAAACATGCTGGTAAAAAATCACTCATATCTTTATCTATATATATATATATATATATATATAGATATAGAAATGTTATTAGAGGAAGTAAAAATGCCCTCATTTCTTTAACTGAGTTGGGTTCTGGGACTGAAAACTACTAATCATAGAAGTCTCACAGTTTCATATCATGGTGAACAAATGATTTGATTGACAGATTGGACGGTTTCGTCCATGAACAGAGCCAAGAGCAGGACAGCAGCCTAGAGAAGCATTTGATCCAATATTTACTTCTGTTAGCAGTGCGTCCTGGGTGATGTAGTCTCCTACTTTGCACACGCATATCCCACTTGAGGCAAATTTCGTTCTCAGAGAAGATGGAATATTGTAGTGTTAACAAACACACCAAAAAATGGATTTCACAAAAAAAGTCTGAACATAGCTTAAGTGTGCAGATAGTAAATTAGGAGACAAAGTACAAGAGGTTCGAGATTTGTGTCTCTTTATGTAGATGGGCTTACACGTCCTGCTCGCTGACAGGTGAGTAACTCCTTTTAAAAGTTTTCGTCCCAAAAAAGTCAAATGATCATTCAAAGAGGTATACATCACAAAGATCTTCTGAAAGTGTGCCCAAGTAATGCAGTAGCTCTCAATGGAAAGCAGGCTCTTTAACGTATGCATGGCTGGAACTCACAAGCTGAATGTAGTTGATACGTTTGTGCTTAAGTTGCTTCAAAGCGTGTTTTGCTTCCTCCTGCAGAGGGAACGCTAATCCCTGCAGAGTGGGATTTTTACTCTCCACGTGGATCTCTGTCTGAATGTACAACAAAGTGCATCACACCATGAGAATAACATCCGGATAATACGTTATTTTGTGTATAAAACTGTGGCTACCTTTCCTTGTCCACTTACAGTTGGAACTCGCCTTCGCTCATCCTACTCACAGAAAAATACAAAATTAATCAAAATAAAAAGAATTTCTAAATCAGGTCATACTTGAATATCATAAGTAGGACACTAACCCGAGCCACTTTGTCCTGGCAGGTGCATTCGTGGGTAGAGAATGAGGAAATCACAAAAGCATTAATTACATACAAAATGAGCGACATCATAAACATCAAAGCATGACAGTACATACTAAAGTAATGTTTTTTAATCACATACGCACTTTAAATGTTTTTATGGTGACTCATTGCTGCCACAAACGGTTTATTTTTAAATTATGTCATGTAAAAATTACATTGTATGAAAACATGTGTTTTCATTGTATGTGAAAACAACTTGTATTGTAAAAACAACTTATGCCATATAATGACGTATTATGTTGTAAAAAATTACTTATTATGTTGCAAAATATTACCTGCTCTATAAAATTTTTATTATTTTGCAGAAACTTCATATTATTTAGCAAAAATGACATAGTTGTGTAAAATGACTTATATTTTATGCTATAAAACCAACATAGTATGTTATATAAAATGTAATTTGGTGTAAAAACAATATAATTATGTTGCATAAACAACATAAAGACCAAGAGTCAATATCATGTTTTATAATCATGTATGTAGTATGTCACCACATGTGATGTTTTGTAATTTCAGAGCTTTCAAACTGAGATCTTTGAGCTTCTGCATGCTACAGTAAAGCATTGATAAACAGGTTGACCAGATGAGATGGATTTTTGTCAGTTTCTTCAGAATGACTGAGTTTCTGGTCACAGTTTTAACTAAAAAAAGATAAAATTTCAGAATTTTTTTTAAACTAGTCCTTCTTTTTCTTTCAGCACATTGCCTCTACTGTAATTCGCTTCGAATAAAAGCCAAATGCGTAAATGTGAAATATAAAAAACATCTTACAACAAACAAACCACACTGACAAAAATTTTTATAACCTAATTTATCCAAGAGGTTAACACTATCTCTGTTAGATTCTGGTAATTTCTTCTCCTGTAAACTTTTTAAATGATGGGGCAGCCTCCGCATGCTCTTAAGGATTCTGTCGATGAGGCTCACTGTTTAGAAGACACTAGTTCCTTTAAACGTGTCATATCTTGCTAAAGAGCAGAACCTATTACTAAAGGTATCGCAAGCCTATCGCAATGCTATCTATATGAATATATTGCATAGTCTAGACATTATGTAACTATGTTTACAACATAATAGGTCATTTGATAAAATAATTCATAACTGTATATGGCAGCAGTGAGTCACTGAGTGTTTCATAAAATATATTAAATTAAATATTATTTCCTGTGTTATTTGTATAAATAAAAGCAGATGTAATTCAGTGAGTAAACATTGAAATGATTACAGAACCTTCTCGATGCGCACCAAAACTAATGCACTAAAAATGCATGTCATCCAGCCGCTAAAGGGCAACATAGTGCAACTTGTGAGAATTATCATGTAGTAGAATAAGAACATGTACATTTCCTAATCGGACGTCAAAGACAAAAGTAGGAAAATATTTTTTTTACTTTTTATTTTCCACAGAATGTGTTAAGTTAGTTTTGGTTAGGATTCTACGCTGGATTGTACTTTGCCTGATGTGCTGACCTCCGTGATTCGAATCTGATGGAGCTGTTGCTCAGCGGTGGTGAGCGGAGCTAGGCCGGAGCAGGACGACAGATGTCTCACATACCCCTGGAAACAGATGTCTTCCTGCAAAAACAAGTCATAAAAGTGATAAAAAGTGATAAAAAGTGATAATAGAAAAGTGCACTTCAGGGATCATGCGCTCGAGGAAGGTTCACTTCTGTTTGTTTAGTGAATTACAGGCAAAACCGCATCGTAGCCTACTTCAAAGCTATATCAGTTGTAATTGTACAACTGTCAAACTTTTTACAGTTCATCTCAAAATAAATGAAAATAAAGTAGAACGATCCATCTGGAATTTATTTAAGATGGCCTCATATAAACAGTAGAGCATTCTTTAATAATTGAGATTAGCATATACAAACGTTTCATTTAGGGGGAGTTTCACTTTTGTAAAGACAAAATTACAAACAACTGATATTTCTAAACAAAAAAAACTCTTAAATTAAAATAGCTATAAGAATGACAAAAAATAAAGTTCCTGATCTCCATAAAACATTGTATTTCTGACATGCTGGAATTTAAGCTACTGTAATTGCTGTAATTGACTAGTTTGTTTGGTGTACTTGTACGTTTTTTACTAGTTTTAAAAATGTTTACATTTACTTGTTCTTGAGTAGATTTGATTGGAAGTGAAGTTCTTCTATTCATAATAAATCTGATCCTTTGCCTGGATAAAAAAATATATAGTATCAAGTAAATGTTAAATAAATATAAACTAAATTCATCCTGAAATCCCCTTATTCTGTGATTAAGTGAGCAGTTTAAAGAAAATTCATCAATTATATTTTGAAGCAAAAGGGTTTTTTTTAACAACAAAGCAAATTATTTAAAACCGAGTTTGTACACACCAAACCTGTGAAAGGATGCCTAGATAAACCTAAAATCTATTTGCTCTCATGCAAGTCATCGCTGACTTGGTTATGAAATAAATGTAACATGTAACGAGGTAGACTGAAAACATTTTGTCATTTAGGCCTTTACACAACAAAATGAAATATATCCGGAAGTGACCATAGTAAGAGTTCAGCTTCTGCACCAAACAGAGGATAATAAATAATGTACAAAATCTTTTGTTTTTGTTGCAAAATTTGCAACAGTGTCATCATGACTAGACACAATCAATTTTGGCTTGTTTTTTCCACAAACTAAGTCACATATTTTCATTGTGATTGATGTGTGTATTACAGTGTGCTAATTCACATATTTTGCATCATCAATGTGCATCGTTCCCACTGAGCAAAGGCAGGTAGACAATATGCAATAATATTAGGACATTTCGATAATAATTAACAAGTACAATCTAATTTATTGTATATATTAAACATCACTGAAGTCATTGTAAAAAAACAGCAAAAAAACAGTTCCTGCTCTAAAAAGTTACTTAGTTCTCAAGTACCTACAAACACTACCCACAAGTACTAATTTTTCATCGACTACTTTTTACTTTCACTTGAGTCGATTTTTAGATGGGGTTTTTTACTTGAACTTTGTCTAGTAAAATTCCCCAAACAGCTTCCGTTTGGAAAATGACAATATTCTATGAGATGGATAGAATTGGATCGGACAGGAAACGCATCATCTCCCTCAACTGTCAGCAGTTGAAATAGATTTTCTAATAAGCTCATTAAAGTGAATATAACAGGAAGAAATCAAGCAATCTCCCAGCGATGGGTTGCAGCTGGAAGTGCGTGGCGCACACCTGCACTGTACCAAACAGCTCATCTTTCAGAAGGCTTCCACCGAACTCTTTCTTGAGCGTGGCCCGGGTGGCAGCATACACCATCTTTAACCTCACCTGAGAAATATAGAATGGACAGACACTTTCGTTAGAGGTGGATATCTTTAGGAGTTTATAGTTTCGACTCAGACATGTGTTTCTCACATACAGGAGACTGATCTGGTGACCAGGAGATAAAGAGCCACTCGTATCCCAGCTGGTTGAGTGAGTCGAGGCGGTAGAGGATATAACAGGGTTCTAGAGCGTCCAGCAGGGGAAGGACACACAGGTCATAGTCCTGATCCCAGCTCCTAGACAGCTCTCTGTACGCTCCCAACACCAGATGCTCTGAAACACACACACACACACACAGCTCATAGCACAGCTTCATGCTTTACACAGCTGCAGCACTATCCGTCTGGAGTCCAAAACTGCAGCAGTTATCACTTCTCTTTCCGTTTTAATCTCACATTCTTGAGGGGCACCAAAAGATCCACCGCAGAAACAAAAGTGTGAGTTGCCTCTCCTACGAAGTGCTTTTCTTCAGTTGGGTACACAACACAGACGATATTTTTGGTTGTAAATAAATAGAAAAACCTTGACTGTTGATTAATTATGACAAATTTGAACGTTTGGGAATCGGTCAAACACAACATTTTATCACCAGCTTCAAATGCTGAGTAGATTCATGATGAACAGTTCTACACTGAAATGCATTATTTGTGATAGAAATGAGCTATTTGTGATTCATCGACTGAAGGGAGGATTCGCCTGAAACAGGGGTCGGCAACCCAAAATGTTGAAAGAGCCATATTGGAACAAAAAATAAATATATATATATATATATATATATATATATATATATACTATATATATATTATATATATATCTATATATATATATATATATATATATATACTATATATCTATATCTCTATATATCCTATCTATATATATATATATATATGTTTGGAAACACAAAAAATTAAAAGCCTTGTATAAGCCTTATAATGAAGGCAACACATGCTGTATGTATCTATATTAACCTACTATAAAAGTGACTAAGTTGGCAACAAATACATAATGAGCCTTCATGATTAAATGTTTATTTGTTCTGTAGAGAACGACGCACCACGTGACTTCTCTGTTGTACAATACCGCCTCAAGTTTAACTTCATTACAATATTAATGAATTATGATTCATTGCTTTGATGAAATTAAAGAAATGAATGCAATAAAGAAATCAGATTTATGATGTCATTTTTATTTTGAGTATTCCAAAAAACAACATGAAAATGGAACGTGCGTAACACGCTCCTTATCTGCGCAATAAACAGAGCAATAAAACAATGATTCGGTCCAAGAAAAGTTTAATTTTCTCAGTTAATTTTCTCTTTTTCCCTTTGAAAAAATCTTCGTGGACAGAAATGTTAAAATTAAATGTTTATTTTATACTCTTTAACACCATTGGAAAACGTTAAGAGTGTTTGTCCTCTTCTAGAAACCATAATAAACTAAAATTATATTTACCTTTTTCCATTTTCAAACATTTTTGAAAAAGCTCCGGGGAGCCACTAGGACGGCGCTAAAGAGCCGCATGCAGCTCCAGAGCCGCGGGTTGCTGACCCCTGGCCTAAAGGGATAAGAGAGTTCCTTTTTGTATTTCTAAATTAGACCTTTAAAATCGTTATATACACGGTTCTGAAGACTGCGACATTGATTGTGTGACACATGTGTTTTGATGCTGCCACACGGTGATATGCCACACTTTTTCCCTCAAACACAAAAATTAAGAGAACAACCAATATACGTAGCATATATTTGAACTACATGAGTACTGGAAGAAATGCTAAAATACCCAGACAAAATACTCTATACGAGCGCTCCAAAATGAATTGCTGCCTTCGTACGCTCATGTGCTGACTTCTGATTTAAAATTGAGATTTAACATTACTTGTAATGTAACTTGTAATTACTTGCAGTCTCCAAATCTGTGTGAACCTGTAAACATGTCTTGATAAGCAAATGTTCCATCTATAAATGTGTCTTGATACAAAACTGCATCATGTGATCTGTAAACTGTCTTGTTTTGCTGCCGACTAAAGTTACTTTGCTTCTGGTATAGTTTACTTATTGGTATCAAGCCCATTGGCGTTCTTAATTTCTGGTTGTTGTAGCTCTTAACTTTTTGGCACACACATTATTGTACCCAACTTAGAGAAAGTTTATAGCGTTGTATGAAAAACATTAACAAAAGCAAGTTCTAGAGTGTCAGTGTAAACAGTTTGGGAGAGTCTTGATATATTTGAACATTCTCAACACACTGATCTCACAGATCAGGTGTGCAAGCAAAAATTATGTGATACAAAAGACCCAATAAAGAGGAAATGATGGATATGGAACAGAGAAAGGAAACTTTTTAGCAGATTGTGCATCCGGATGGAATTCATGAATAGTAGATATTTGTTAAAGATTTGTGGGTCATATTTTTACAGACAGACAAGTACAGGCCCACATTTACAGATCAAAATGATAGCCTTTAAGAAGCTGATTCTGTGACTGTTTTTGGAGAAAAGAGACAAGAAGAAGTTTGAAAGAAGAGCCCTAAATGGTCCAAAGTGAATTGAGGAACAGGATTAGGGTGGCGCAGTGGAGAGCACGGTCGTCTCACAGCAAGAAGGTTGCTGGTTCGAGCCTCTGGTTGGTATCTCTGTGTGGAGTTTGCATGTTCTCCTCGTGATCGCGTGGGTTTACTCCGGGTGCTCTGGTTTCCCCCGCAAAGTCCAAAAGACATTGAAATAAGAGAATTGAGAAAAAACAATTGTCGTATGAGTGTGTGTGGATGTTTCCCAGCGATGGGTTGCAGGTACAGTGTATATGAATGTTAATGAGAAAACGGCTCTGAAATGTCAACGTTGAAGGAACCCATCCATTTCAAGCACAGACGTGTTCTTTCAGAATATTCACTTTTTAATGTTAAGATGCAGTTGTTTATGCGTTTATCTGTGTTTTTTATCTGATCACTAAGGTTGGTGTTGGTAAGTCACAAGGTTACAATATGAACAGACAACAATTTATGAATTGAATTGAATGAGGCCTTTATTGGTCACTACACTGTTACATGCAGCGAAATTGGACCCCCCCGCCCAAGATATAGAGATCACATTACAGGGGGACAGACAGGTCGACGAGAGGTAGCAAATGAAATAAGGAAATATACAACAGGTAAGGTGGCTGAAAAAAAACAGATTGTTGTCCAATTTAAGCTAAAACAATGGTGAATGATTAGAGTTCCTGCGTCACCTACTGCAGGATGAAACATGCAGTAGGTTCAACTTAAGACACATATTTTAATCAAAAGAAACTAAATATTGACAATAAAAGGTACATGGAGTGGGGATATGGTGTAGTATACGTTTAATTGCAAAGAAACATCCTCAAGACTAAAGCGTTACGACTGAACTATTTACCCCAGCAGGAAATCTAAAGTTCCGTCAACTGACTGGAGCAGCTAAACAAGTAACGTTAACGTTTTTCATGAAAATTGGTTAATAAGACTGCAGCGCCTCAAGGCTCCCAGAAGGACGAGTAGGAAGCTACTAAATCATATGAAGAGGTTTGACAAGGACTGACAATGCGCATTCAATGGAACGACAGCATCCGAAGGGGCTGTTCTAGTCAATTTTAACTCATTGATAGTTTGTTACTAATAACAAGGCACATTACATTTACATTTATGCATTTGGCAGACGCTTTTGTCCAAAGCGACTTACATTAGGGGAGAGACAATATGCAATATGTTACACCGTCAAAGTCTATCTCAGCTTCTCATAATAGAAAGTGTATCAACTGATCAAAGTATTTTTCCACTCACCGCTCCTTATGACAATCTTTATCACTCGTACGCCTCCTTTTCTGGCCTTCAGGAGGAACTCTCTCAAGTCTGCCGAGGCTTGAATGTGGAACGAGGTAAGAGAGAGAATTATACAGAATTAAAATGTGGTTCCTTACTTTTACACCAGTTAAGATGGGATGTGCTTACTGGCTCATAACTTTCCAAAGTAATAAAATGTCACTGTTTTACAGCGTCTAGAAATTCTATGCCCTGCATCCAAACTGACGGCTCAATTTGCCCCTCCATCACATTTTGATGGTGAAATTGTCATTTATTATCAATCGTGCAATATCAATAAACTCTCATTAGATTTGTCTTTGGGGGATTTTTAGTCACTAACAACTACATTCTATATTCTTTCATTAATACATAAATCAGCAGCGTCAGGTTTGCAGCTCATCTATCAAAAGAAATTACACTTTTCTCAGGTTTCTCTTAGCAAATCAGAAAGAGCAATTCTTTCAAATCTCGACCAGCCGAGAACAATAAAACATTTTCCACTTTTTATTTATTCCAATTTGTAAAATGTCTCTGAAACATGAAAAGCTCTCTTGCTTTACTGTTATGATCGCCAACTTTCTGCTATCAGACCAATCACTGTGGGATTTGTAGTTTTTCAGTCACCGAACCAATCCCAATTGAACACAATGAAGGAAATCATTAACCACTTTCAGCTAAATTTGCTTATCTTTTCATTGTTTCCTAATAAAAAGCAGACACTGCTCAAATTGTTTACAGCGTGCTAGGATAATAAAGCACTTCAATCTGAACTTTAAAGAAAAACAAAATGTTTTTTAAGAAAGTCAAAGGCACAATTTAGTCTCTATCTACACAGAGAAAGCGTTTTAGACCAGGAGAACCCAAACAAAAGAAAAAGGCCTGCGAGGCACAAGAGGTTTAAGAGATTAAAAACATCCCATAATTCTCAAATAGTTATATATACAAAGCCGACCAATTAACTGACTCAAGGAAATGTTATACTGCTGTGCAGCATGTGCCTCATGCTTGGCCTCACCAAGGCAACAGGGCAGCAGGGCATCAGGACTCATAAATGATGTAGGTGCAGGTGAGACGACGAGGAGCGGCGCTTCCGCCCATAAGCTTCAATTACCTCCCATCACCATTCACATAAAGCCCGAACCAATATCAATCATTTCCAAACCTGTACATGGTATCAAATACACCTAAGAACATCTCTTCTTGCAGAAACCCAGACTCGTGCAAAGCAAACATTGGTTCTTCTGAAACCAACTCTTGAATGCTCTTCACTTTTAATGACCAGAACGTTAACATGCAGCATCGGAAATGTTTACCATTTTTAAACGCCAACGACAGAAACATTTTCTTCTATTCCAAATTTAGATGCAAAAATGACACACTCAAATAAAGTTGCAACTAATCCAGTCCAACAAAATCAAGTTCAGCATTCGAAGATTGTATGAGATAACTCGATAAGTGGAAACGTGTCTTGAAATAAATCGATCCCTAGATTTGCTGTCTGAATGGAAAGGATACTATAAAAGGAGCATACCATGAATGCCAGTCTGATGCGACATCCCAAATCCTGTTGATGCTCCAGCTCAGTCCGGTTCCCTGCTGAACGTCCCAGCTTGTCCTTCTCCAGTGTCCTGCTCTGTCTGTGGCAGCAGTGTGGTCCAGCCTGCGCTCTTCCTACAGTGACATCAACGCCCCTTCAGCATCTTACCCGGGGAATCCTGAGCGAAACCTGATCTGCGGAACTGAGTAAGATGTGTAGACTAATATTACACCTGTCAGGAGGACAGCTTACCTATCCACTCTAGCACCATTCAGCCATCACTGGAGGCCCTTCTGGGTATAAAGGGGATGACAGCATCTGATATCGGTGATGATGAGCCTGCAGATTCGCTCTGAGCTCAGATAAAAGGGACTAGTCTACTGAAACCAAGAGTCTGGGTGTTATCTGTCATACAAACAGTTATGCAATGCTCTATTTGTGAAAAGAAATGGCACATTATCACTCTGACACATCGAGGAGCTGATGGGAGCGCAGAAAGCAGGCGGCTCGGATTCCAGCAGGCTGACATCAGATACCACGCAGGCGACTGCTGACCCCCAACCAGCGGGACAGAACGTTCGCCGCTGACCAGCTACTGAAGTGCGCTACACTACACTTAAAATAAGAATTTACTGTTTTGGATTACACTATAACTAAACAGATTATTATTGTAAGTGATTAAAGCTGTAGCAATTAAACCTGGAGTACAACGCAAAAAAGAGTGACAAGACAAATTTTCTGTTGTTATCTCCATTTTAACGTTGCATTTCTGCAATGAAAAAACTGAAATGACAGTAATATTACAGCACATTTAGTTATTAGATTTCTGTATTATATAATGATAGTTCATGATCTGAATCTGAATCAAGGAAGGAAGCATCATGGGTAAAGGCTGAACCAAAAGCACCTGAGGTCTGGCACACTGCAGACTTTAAAAAGCAAGTTTACTAACTCACCCAGAAAGTATTTAAATTAACTTAAGTAACTTAAGCATGTATTTTAGTGAAGTAAGGCACTATTTATATTCTCTAGGTACCAACTGGAAAAAAAATAATGATAGCCGGCAGGTGTTCAGGAAATAATGTCACTCGATCAATCAGCAGGCAATATCGGAGTTTCAAAACAGATAAACGGCTGTAAATCATGAAAATTAACTATTTGGTAAAATTAACATGGCATTTGTCCAGCATTTTACAGATCTTTTAGTTTTCATGTTGTTAAAGAAATACATTGAAATCTTGATTGAGTCAAGATTCAAATCCAGTTCAGTTTATCAACAATAATTATTGATCCAAGTGGTCAACTGTGAGCATTTATTGCATCAGTATTGGCATTTTAAATAATAATAGATAAACAAAGAAACTAAAAAATATTTTTTCTTAAGACGATAAAAATTTGCTATTTGTTTTCATTCTTTCAAAACGAGAAAACATCATAAACCTACAAATAATAATGAAAACTAGGCTGAAACTACCAAATCGAAGCGGACCTCGGATGGAAATCCAATTTCTGATGTGTTTGAATAGAATTACTGCGAACCCTTCCTAAAATCATCTCGCTTTTTCTTTTAATAAAAACGATCCATTCTGAAAAGCTTGGAAAAATACATTTCTCTTCACTCTTTGTGCATCATCATCTCAGTCTTCTGGTGGTACATTTGTCTGTTATATTCACAGCAACAGTAGTTGACAATATCTTTTACGATATGATTATTTCAGCTGAGCATAAAGAACTCAAGTCGAATGTGGTCTGAGTGAGTTCTGGAAGGAAGGAATGTGTCTCGTGAATGTCCAGCTCTGATAATATGTCCCACCTAACAGCCTTGATCTGTCTTTGAGAGACTAAAGAGATTAAAATGAAATGATATATTGGAAAATTAAAGAAGCGTCATGGTGGCGCAGTGGGTAGCACGGTCGTCTCACAGCAAGATTTTGTCGCTGTCTGATCGCTGTGTGGAGTTCTCATGTTCGCCTCGTGATCGTGTGGGTTTTCTCCGGGTGCTCCGGTTTCCTCCACAAGAACAAAGACATGCGGAATAAGAGAATTGAGTAAGAATGATTGTCCATAGTGTTAAAGAGTGAATGAGTGTGTGAATGTTTCCCAGCGATGGGTTGCAGCTGGAAGGGCATCCGCCGCGTAAAACATATGCCAGAGAGTTGGCGGTTCATTCTGCTGTGGCGACCCCGAAAGGGAAGAAAGACGACATGAAGAATGTCGGAATGTAGAATGAATGGAAAATCAAATATATTTGAGGGTATTTGCATATCTGTGTCTTCATTAAAAATGAGCAGAGCGGTGGCTCAGGAGACAGAGACTCCACCTCCGACAGAGGAACTCAGTCCAGCAAGTTCTGGGGCTTTTCAACAACACTTTTCATTAGGCTTTACTGAGACTGCTAACCTAATTCATAAATGTAATCATTGATGTAATAGGCAACTTATGGGAAACAGGCATCTAAAGCTCCCTTTACTGTTAGGCCAGTACGTTCCAGAAGGCCCGATGAAAGGTAAAAAAGAGCTTGTTTTTGAGGTAAAGTGTTTTAAAGTACTTACAAAACATCAAGAAATAAATGTAATAAACTAGCTGGAGAATCATTGCAGCCTGTATGAAATGGAAATGATATGTCTCGGTGTAAATTCAGATTTGGACAGAGGTGTTCAGGAGGGTCTTCACAGACATGTTCTTTAGCTGGTATTAAAGTGATAAAGTTATCACTCAAAAGGTCACCATTTCAAGTCCAAAAAATATTATCCAATTAAATCTAAAAGAAAACGGAATAAAGAGAGAGCTGTCTGCTTCGAGGAAGAATGGAGTTTAAAAAATGCAGCTATTCTCATTGCAGCGATATAAATATGTTGTTTGTCATTTTAGGAGACTATAAAAGAAATTAAAATATTTGCTCCAAGGACTTTATATTGCTGAGATCTCTGTTTGGTTGCGTCTGTTTTACTAGGATTGCTGACGTATTTTAGAACAGCAAAGCTGCTTCACATGTGTTTTCTCAGCTGATCAACTAAATAAAATGCACTGAATAATTTGATACATTGCCTCTATGAAACTTTTTTTTTTCATTTAAAATGAACTCAAAAGTATTACAAAGTAAATGGACCTTTTAAATAAAAGCACAACATATTTCCCCCATGATTTAATATGTTTCACTAATACTACAATAATGGAATAAATGTTTTCCAAAATGTGAAAATGAATAGAACTGAAGTAACGTTTGTATACTTAAATGTGTAATTTGAGTAAAGTAGAAAAGGTTAGGAAAAGGGATGAATCTGCTATTGTTTTTGAGTAAAACACAGAGTTGAGAGGAGACCTGCTATACCTGTGAGTAGCTAGCGTTGGCTTCATGTTTAATTCACTCCGCTGTAGCACAAACCCAGGCATTATTCATTATTCAGGGACAGCCCTCTCTTCAGAGATGCTCCGCAGAAATTCACGATTCAACCAAGGCCCTTACAAAACAGGGGCCCCCTTTTCATGGAGACGTCAATCTAGATTCACTTCTGAAACAGTCACTCAGAATACAGATGCAGATAAATTAGGTTGAAGTTGCTTGGAATAAGATTAACCTGAAATAAAAAAATTGTGCTTCAATGAAAGATCAAGTAAATGAACACAGGGTTAACACAGCTTGTGTTCTCATTGAGGATGATCACTAATGAGACAACCATTAGGCATGGCCTAAAAACTCCCGTGCTGTTTTACTTTTAATTTAATGGAAAAAATAACACACTTACATGGTCACCTATTCCCTCACTACGAGATGCAGAATATTATCATTCAGATAAAATCAAATGAAAGATAGTTATTCAGGGAAAACTAAAATCATGTGTAAAATTTTATGTTTTTATCTACCAAACCAGAGGCTGCATATGAAAACATTGAAAGACTATCAGTTTTAAAAAAATATCATTAATCTATTTATTCAGAGAGCTTCTGAGCTTTCAAGTTTGCCACATTTACAGCAAAAAAAAAACAAGGTTCTTCTTTTCTGAATATTAGAAAAATCCAGTTTGTGCCTCATGGGATTCTAATTGAACACAAACAGTTGTTTTATTTTATTGAAAAGCTAATTATCATTATCATTTGGCAGGTACCGTTTTTCTTAGACAAATTGCCAATTTTACTCAAGGATTTAGAATAGTTAAAGTGTTAGAGCTCTTCATTGGTATTTGTGGCTAAACTGGACCTTTGCCATCTAAAGTTTGTTTATTTTTTAGGTCGTGTCAGCACATTATAAACATTAAACATATAAAACATTAAAAGTTATAAACCTTAAAATACAATCGTTCAAATAAAACATTAAAACACAACATTTGTTTCGATATATGATAATTGTATCTTTGAGAAAGAATTCTGAGATTTGAGATTGCCCCTAAATGAACGAATCAAGCAGAAGTATAAATACAATCTACTATTTAAAATTGTACATGGTTTGTACTTCTAATGGGTAAACTACTTCTAAAGGACGAGTACCATAAAGTCTAAGGACACGCCTCGGGACTTTTATTTTAAAATGTTGTACGTTCTCTTTATTATTTCTTCCATCATTCAATGGAAGCAAGCCTAGTTAACCGTTCTTTTAGAGGTTATACAAGTTTAACAGTCTTTATTTCGTTTAATTATCGATGTATTCACTCGTGAATTATTAAAATAGCAGAAACGCAGGACGAAACCCGTTAACTTGTGAAAATGCAACCCGCACATGAGGTGACATTTGCGAGGCTGATGAGAGCTTATACCACCGCTTCAAAGACACACTCCATCGCTTCGAACCAGAAAATAGGAGAACTGAGAGCTTCAGACATTGCCAACAGGCTGAGGAAGGAAAAAGAAAAGCTAAAGGACCCTCAAAACGAGGTTTGATATAGCCATTGGCCCACCATGTTTTTGTGCACCCAGGTAATGATTCCGTCTTTTCCTCGTTCCTCGTAAAAGGTTCCGGTGTCCCCTCTGCAGAGCAGAGTGCATGAGCTCAAGCAGCTCTCTCAGCAGCTGCAGCGCGTGCATCCCAGCGTGCTCGCCAAAGCTCTGCACAGGAGCCGACTTCATGAAGACGAGCACATCATAGCCATAAACAAACCTTACGGGGTGCCTCTGCAGAGTAAGTATTTCACCAATGCAGTATCCCAGAAATCTCTTTTTAATTCAGTAAAGGCAGCACAGAAAAAAAACAATCAGAGTTCATTTGTGTTCAAAACATATCTGTGAGTGTTCATTTTCGACACTAAAGTAAACATAAGTTAAGTTCTCATAGTTCTAGTTCCTAAGTCAAACCTAATAATCATGGTATTGTTATTTTGACTGACAAAATAAAAATAATCAGACGTTTTCACATTATTTAACATTACTAAGTCTATAAAATAAGTTTTTATTTTTCACTATAGTGTTAAACTATTAATTAGAAATTTTCTTTATTTTCTCGTTATTTTGACATAAGAATATTCATTCATCTTCATGTCGGCTTTCTTCCCTTTCGGGGTCACCACAGCGGAATGAACCGCCAACTCTCTCGCATATGTTTTATGCGGCGGATGCCCTTCCAGCCGCAACCCATCGCTGGGAAAACATAAGAATATATATTATTCTATTATAAACATACGAAATATGTATTTATTTTCTCAATATTTTGAGATACTAGATGGTACAATCTTTAGACTAACAATAACTCCAGAGGAGAGTCAAATATACTCTGAATAGTGTATAAATGAATTAAATATCTACAGGGCTTTCTGTCATCATTTAATCAGCCAGTTCTTCACTGACATTTTTGTGATTTGTAATAAATATTTGAGTTTCCTATATAAAAAAATTGTTTGGTTATTTTTTTATGTAACCACGTTAAATTAAATGTTTTTTATATTAATATACGTTGAAATATTGACCTATTTTCGAAATAGTTTGAGATTCTCTGTTTAAATGTTAAGTTATTTTCTTAAATCCAAATATTTATTTTCTCAAATTCCAGATACCATGTAAAAATTCTGACTTCTCTTTGTTTTAAGATATTTATTTAATACTTCATTTCTCAAACCAAGGAGTAAATTTCTCAATATGTTCAGATACTAAGTAGAATATTTCTTTACTCTTTTACATTGATTTCTTTAGTTGTAATCTTGAGAGAAATATTTGAAATATTTACTTAGTTTTCCTCATTATTTTAAGATGCAATGCAGGAAAAATGGCTTTTAAACTGAGACACTAAGCAAAGTCGTTTTTTTTTATTCAGTAAGTATAATTTAACTTAATTTGAATCTCTGATGTGAGTTCCTGTGGCAGAAATGTGCTTAATTACTGATGGGAAAGATCATCATCAGACTGAAGGAAGCACTGCATGCACAAAATGAGTGTTGTGTTAGACTAACATCATGACTTTTCTTCTGATAGGTGTAAACGGCATCAGAAACAGTCTCGTAGAGTGTCTGCCTTTGCTTGCAAAGATGAGCGATGAAATGCGGCCGGGATCTCAGCTGCACCTTTGCCACAGTTTGGAAAAAGAAACCACAGGAGTTTTGATTCTGGCTAAAACCAAGGAAGCTGCAGAACATGTCCAAACACTCACCCGATCGCAGAAAGTGCAAATAAATTACATGTAAGTTAAGCTTCTAAAAGATCTTGTTGTGGATCATCATCGTTAAAGATGCTCTATCACGCCTCTTTTAAATAATTGAAAATAAATATTTGACCCCTCTAGACTGTCACTGCACCCTTAATAACTTTCAAAAGGCAGCAATTACCATAAAAGTGTCTTTGAGTAACCTCAAATGATTGTGCTCCTCAAGCAGTGTGCCCATGTTCCTCCCACTGGCGTGTTTCGGCCACACCCCTTGCTGGGTTGTGCTTGTTGACACACAGAAGGTCCTATCATTCCTGAACAATGCATTTATCACTTTTTGGGCCGGGACACCCAAAAACAACATTTTTTTGCACATTTTTTATCGACGCAGTTCTATTACGGTTCACTTCTGGGTCAGAAGTGAAAATAATAATTCACAAACATGCACGAACTTATCGTAATATTACATCTCTTACTCAAGGCTTCTTTTTTATGAGGGACATTTCTGAAAAGTCTAGTTTACGCAATACAGAACCAATAATAGTTTAATCTGCTTAGATTTTTAGTTTTTTTGTGGGATGATATTGTGAAACTTTTATAAAGCATCAGAAAATAATAAGTGTTATTGCCGTTCTGTGTGTGTTGGTTGCGCAGGGCGGTCGCGGTAGGCGTGCCTGTCCCATCTGAAGGAGTGATAGACATTCCCATTATTGAGAAGGAGGTTTCGGGTCCTCAGACACACTTCAAGGTAATATGAATTCAACACGCATTATGAAAATCTAGAAAACACTGCGGTTATTTGAGTTTCATTGCTGTGCATGTTTTCAGTGTTCAAAAGTTTAGAACTTTTTGAGAAAATGTTCACAGTTTGAAACCTGGATGAGACGGTGGACTGGTGACTGCTCTGTCACTGTGCTACACACAACTGATTTCCAAATTACTGGATTGTGTTCATTGGTTAATTTGAAGTTGTTTCTTAAAGGTGTTCTATGCGAATTTTAGGATCTAATGTTAATGATTAAAGTTCCCAAAACAGACCAGGTGTTTCATTGGCTCCTCTTGATTGGCCGAATCAGACCAACTGCAGCCTAGTGAAGGTCTGCGGGATTTAGCAGCTTTTTGTGCTCAAGACGTAACCGTGAGGCTGCTTGACTGACATGACAAGCAACCAATCCCATGCCGTTTCTCATAGCGTCATGTTTCAGAGCATAAAAAGGTTACCACAACAACCGAACGACATGCAACAAGTTGGTCATATAAGACACTGGACCAAAAGAACAATGGCACCCCAAATGGAGTCGCTGTCCTAAAACACTGATTAAATCTGTGGAATGGAGAAAATCTGCAGACATGACGTTTGAGACGGAGACTAGATATTGAATGTTCTTGCTCGTACCCATCTACGTTGTTGCCGGGACAACTTAACACCCGCTACTACGGGAAAACCGGTTACGTTTAACCAATCAAACCATGACATCAGGATTCTTGAAGTGTTTCCAACTTTCCGTACAATATTCATCAGATGTTTAGCATTGTTAGCCCTTAACGTTAGCTAGCATTCCTCTGCCAGGAAGTCTCGACCAGATAGAGAGCGTGATAGAGAAAGAGGCTAAAGAAAGAAGGGGGAGAGAGACTTTTGGTTGTGACCGACACATTGTTAGAAAGTATGTGTCACTATTGTTTTTTTTTTGTTGCTGGTGGTCATAGTAGTAGGCCCCAGGGCCTGAACCCTGGTAATCTCATGCATTAATGCTGACTTTGATTGTAGCTATTGAGGATTGATTGTTTTGTGCAGATGGCTCTAAGTCCGCTGTTCAAAGTGAATGAGGAGGGTGACGGAGTGTCGAGGGTTCGAGCCCATCGTCAGGCTCAAAGTGCCATCACACAGTATCGAGTTCTGGACAGCTCTGCTGGCTGCAGTTTGGTAGAGCTCCAGCCTCTCACAGGTCCTCGTTTGAGAAGAGCTCTTCTAGAAGATGACCGTTAACTGTCGTCAGCTGGAGGTGAACCAATAATACATTTTCTGTCTTCTTAAAGGGGTGAAGAACCAACTTCGAGTCCACATGGCTTCCGCTTTGAGCTGCCCCATTCTTGGTGATCACAAATACTCCCACTGGAACAAGCTGGCCCCGCAGGTATGATGTCATTGTGTGTTTATGGATGCAGCAGCAGTCAGAGAACTGGCTAAGTGTCGTGTGAATAATGAATCGTCAGAAGGTGGTGTAGTGTGATCTGGAGACATGACTCATGGTCACGTTTGGAGAATGAGAAGCAGTCTCGTGTTTCCTCTTCCAGAGGCTGCCAGAGGGCACCCTGCGACGCCTGGCTCTGGTGCAGAGTAAAGCCCGATACCTCCCTCTTCACCTGCACTGCCGCAGGATCGTCCTGCCAGGGTTCAAGGGACATCAGGACGTCACACTCTCCTGTCCTCTGCCGAAGTTCTTCTCCAGCGCCTTAAAGAGACTGGAGATCCCGCTGCCAAAGAAAGAATGACATCAGTCCCAGATGTCTTCCTTTAAGACTTTAACTTCATAGGGTTCAATATATGTCAATTTCTAAATAAAATTTTTTTTTTTCAATTATGATGGGTTTTTTCCGTTTTTTAATTTTTTTGTTGTACTGTATATGTTTACTTTTAGAGTGATGATATTTTACCAAGAATGGTTTCTTTAACTGTATTTCTTATGAATATTTTCTTTAGAATTATTAGGGGTCACGCCCCGAAGAGACATTGCACTCGTTCTGATTCTTTTTTTTCTTCTTCTGCCATTGTAGTTAAGGGCAGCTTCACGAATCGCTGAAGGGAAAGTTTAGAGATTTGGCAAACATGTCCACATAGGTCTCATGATCAGCTGGAGAGACTTATAGCACCAAAATTTGTCTAAAGTTTAACTTTTGTAAAACCAACTGAACTGTAGTAGAACCAAAGTAATATGTTCTTCTGCTTCCAGGATTCAAGCTTGTTCAAAAGCACACTATCATGTCATTAGCCACCATACTGGTTTTCACCAATTTCAACATGTGCAAATAAGCTACTTTTTTTATAACTCGTCCTAGACAGAGTTCCTCAAAACTTGGACCACATCACCTTCAGGGACTGCTGACCAAAAGTTATTAAAAGAGGTTCGCTTAGCAGTTTTCGGATTATGTGGAAATTCATTTGATGAAAACACACAACACTGAGATTTGAGCACCAAACGTAGTACACCAGATCCTAACCTTAAGCTGTGGTGGCCTGCAGTTTCTGCGCAGTGCAAGCTAGTGGTACGGAGATACATAACAGTTTTAAAGTTTGACCAAAAATCATAAAATGCTATTGAAATGCTGGGGCTGTCACGCCGAGGCAAGAGATGCCACTGGTCTTCACACCAGAAAGCTTTTGATCCAAATCTCAGGAGACCTAGGTCTGCTTGTAAATATTCTTAAAAGTTTCATGTGCTTTACAATTTAATGTTATTGGTCAGATATATTTTTACTCAATTACACATTACCAAATATGAAAAGGCGGGGTTTATAATATTCTGTAAAATATTTCCAGTAGTTCACTATATAGTGCAGTTATTCTGCTTTTGTTAGGTGTAATTACTTGAAATGTCCACAAAATGATTTCAGGCAGAACACAAGTGAACACTTCTCCCTCCGGAGCCTCATACTCGTTACGCTAAAATATAACCAAAGCCCATTAGTCTGTTATCACACAAGCACACTACTAACGTTTACATACATAACAATAAAAAAACTGAACTAAATACTCCAGGCTATTATGTATATCTGGTCAAAAAAACCATGAGGTGCACAAAAAAAGTTTTTTTCTAAGAGAAACAGAACATGTTTGATTCTGCATACTTGTGTTGCTGCCTGAAACAACCTAGCTTCTACATTAGTAGATCTTAAGTGTAAAACTAAATCTCTGGAGAGCCAAACCCTACATATTTTAACCCTACATACTTAATTAAACACCAGATCGCTCAATTGAAGTTCTTCTGCTGAAGCACAGTCAAAAAAAAAATTACAAGGCTAAATTGGCCATAGCACAGCCCACTAACCAATCAGATGAAGAGATAATGCATCTCATCACAACGAAGAGCGTAAACATGAAGAAAAGGGACCCATGGCTTGTTTGGCGGAGCACAACCATTTGAGGTTATTCAAAGAAATTGTTTTTGGTAAACGCTGCTTTTTGAAGGTTGTTAGTGTGCAGTGAGTCTAGAGCGCTTATTTATTATAAATTATTTAAAAGGGGGCAAAACATGACGCCTTTACCATAAGAACACATCTGCTAAATACAGCACAAACAAATACGGATGTTATGTGTATGAAAGCCTACATGGGATAATATGGGAACTATTTATAGTTCCCATAAATATGGGAACTATTTTTGAAATATAATATGTACATCAAAATAGTATTTTTGTATTTAAATGAGCAATTACCTACACTGTATACACAACAGGCAAAAAGAAAGGAGGCTTTGCTCATTTGTTAAAAACTTCAAGGTCAATTTTACATTTTGCATTGTATAATAAATGCAATTACTTCAGATGCTTCCATAACTCAGGCTGCCATGTGCACGCTTACACTCTAATGTAGATGATTGCTAAACCATTCACCTTTAAAAGAATAACATTTAAAGAATATTACACAACGGCAGCAACTAGATCTGAAACCTCCAGTTACTGATAGTTGCTTTGTCTTTTATATATATATATATATATATATATATATATATATATATATATATATATATATATATATATATATAGCCCTTAATCATTTTCTTCTAACATAATATATCTAATAGGTTTGATTTCTTTTATTTATTTTTTTGTATTTTGTAGAGAAGGAAAAAGTATGTAACTATTCATTTACTACACACGTTTTCTAGTTTAGCGGTCTACTTCCAAAGGAATCATATCTTCACGTTTGAGCATTTGCGCACCACCTGCTGGACACTCAAAGAAAACACACATTTAGATCACTGTACAAAAGGCATGTTTGAAAACACAAGCTTCAGTTCTCAGCACCACTATTTTATCAATACATATCAGATTATTATAGATGCATGTGTATATATATATAAAAATAAAAACAGAACCAAAACGTCTCGATGTATAATACACTGCTCTGATGGATGAAGTCTGTGAGCGAGGAACAGTTTATAGAGGGATGATGAGGTCCTGGTTTCAGAAACCAACAGGTCCTTGCACTGCACCAAACTGAGGGAAGAGGGATTGAGCATAACATATATGGCAGAACACACACACATTACATATCAACAATCATTAGGCGAACAAACAGAAACTAATTAATGTCTCTAAAACAAAAAAGGCTTCTCTGAACGTCCAGTTGGTGGAAAACTCCTGCTTGTAAGAAAGGATGCTGCAGAAGAAACGTGATTCAGTCTGAGGGAGGAGCAGCTCCCTCGTTTCATCCTGCGTGCTCTTCTTTGATCTCAGTGCATATTTGCTTGCGAGATGGAGATGATTTCCTGGATTTCTCGCACCATCATGATGCGCGTTAGCATGTGTTCCAGTTGCTCGCTTGTGATTGGCTGGGTGGAGTACCAAATAGGGCTGTTGGGTGCTACGACCGGCTCTGGCGTCAGGTAATACGTGTCGTTACGACCCTTGGCTGTTTGAGGGCTGAGCACAGATGACAACAAGATCAAGAACATGAAGACGAGCGGTCCGATGTTTAAGGTGTGAATAATGTGAAAGGTGCGGTTCTGAGTTTACTTACCATTTGAAGAGGTAAAAGTCATAGAGCTTGATCGGGCAGCGCAGAGGGTTTTCGGGATCCTCTGCCTGTTCCGCATACATGTCATCAGTCACTAAAACACAAAGAGATGTTAACACCTTTTGAACCAATAGATGACCACATAAAGTTGGCATAGAATGTATGTCAATCCTGGTAAAAAAAAATATTTCAGACTTATTTATTACCATCCAGTAACACAGGTTTTAAAAAGTACACATTAACAGAACTTATATTAAGCAAGGTGCACATCAGGGTTTTTATTCTATTCACAGATCCGTATTTTCCAGACAATAACACTCTTAGGTTTGAAACCTGCGAGATCATATTAAAATGCAGCTTATTTGTTAAATTTTCCCTGTTACCAACTCCTTGGGGTGCAATCTCTCAAGAAGTACGAGAGAGAGAGAAGTTGGCATGTAGTGTACAAGTTCAAATTTTATCACATACAATATCACAATTTGTCACATACACATACATACATGGTATGACATGCAGTGAAATGTTTTTTTGACTGTCCAACAAAAAGTACAAATATTATATAAACTAGAAAAGAAAGAGAAATATTTACAAGAAGCAGCAACGTCAGTCTTCAGTATTAAAGTGACAAGTGTAAAAGTGTCAAAGTGCTATGGAGTGTATGAAACTAAGTGCGGGGGGTGAGTCCAGAAGTCCAGGTACTAGGTGTACTGGTTGAGGGTCCGGATGACCTGGGCGAAGAAGCTCCTCCTCATCCTCTCTGTGTTTGCCTTCAGGGAACGGAAACGTTTCCCTGAACTCAACAGAGAGACAAGTCCATTGTTGGGATGGCTGAGGTCCTTCAGTCCTTCCAAGGTTCTTCAGGCTGAGGTCCTTCATCTTCCAAGGGAAGACGCCAGTGTGAGTCTTGAACAGCAGAGTCGAGAGCCGGAGTTCCTGATAACATTGTGTCTTAGCTCTTCAGAGTGATCACTACGTTACGAAGGTACCCCACGACTCCACATGCATTTCTTAAACACGCTCTTAACGAGAATGTGCAAAATCATCTTAACAGATGTTGTTCATGGTGGATGTCCTGAAATACCACCATATCAACAATTATAGCCCAATTGTATAAGCTAATAATCGCCATATACTGTAATTTTACAGTCTCTGCAACACTATGTACAAGGTTTCTGCAGATTTCATAAGGTAAGGTATTTAAGACCTTTAAAAATTAAATTTAAAACCAAAATAACAACTTCAAAAACATATACAGAACTTTTTCTTCGTATATATTGTCATATTTATTCATTTATACACATTTTCTCAGTCTATGGCAACCTTGACTGTCATTTTTACTTTTGTGTAGCATTTAGAAGATTTTTTTTTTTGCAACCCAAAAACAAATGTCAAATGAACATCAGACAAATAAGACATCTGAACAATTATTTAAGGCAGTGCACAGTGAATGTAAGAGTTTAAGACCTCTGGGACACACATGGTGTGGTTCCCTTCATGAAAATATCAAGAGGAGGTTCAAGAGCAGTGCCTCCTATACGAGTAGCCGCAAAAACCATCAAACTCTGACATGTGAGCCAGAAGAATTTGTCGCTAGTAATAGAGTTAGCGATTGCATCAGAATTAGAGTTGTAGTTCTACCACAGAATTGCGACGTTTTATTATTAGTGTGCTCTTCGTTTGCTTGTGAACTCTTTTTGATCCCGTGAAAGCTGATTATACTGAGAAGCATAATTAAGGTTAAGTTATTATTCTCACGGTGTCAGACAGTACTCATACTCTAGCTTTAAAAATGGGTTTTTAATTCTTGCGCAGTCTTCCTAAACGTCAACTACATTTATTTAAATGCTTGCTCTGTAATGTTTAGGCATAAGTCTAATATTCAATATGCTAATATTCAACTATTAAACAAGTAGTAAAAAAACAAGTATTGTTTTTAATTTCTGGATTCCACCAATCTTGTGGTCGCACGACGAACTTAGAACGGGTAGAGAGAGAGAGAGAGCAGACAGAGAGGAGGAATGTCGATCTACAAGCAAAAAATGTTTGCGCATACATGTGTCCCTACGCAATGTTTTAGTAAAAAAAAAAAACACACAAAAAATTCAAGCATGTTAAACTCTCAAAGCTAACCTTTCTGCCCTACATGGTGAGATCCCACTCCTTTCAGGTAGCGGATGCTTGTGCTCTTGTCTTTAGGGTTGGTGGGGTTCTTCTTGGTGTGCCTGAGGACTTTAGAGAAGGCCACTTTCATATGCTGCTCCACCGTGGTTAAGTGAAAATACCTGTGCAGAAGCCAATAGTTGTTTTTAACTTTTGAGAGAAGAACTAAGACACAATTAAAAGTAGACTCACTTTGTATTAAAGTACATCAATGTGGTGAGAAGAGTGGCAGGAGAGTGAGCTCCTAGCTGCTTACACTCCCACAGCATCTCCTCCGTCACATGGCTAGGGATGATGTAGCCTGGAGAACAAAGCAGAGGTCATCCGAAACTCCTCACAGGAACACATATAGAAGGAGAAGAAAGGCACTCACAGTTCTCCCCGAGGGGGTGAACGCTCGGCCTCCACTCCTCCAGAATCTTGTGCAAACACTGGCAGAAGCGACTGTAGTACTGATCGGAGAAAATGTCATCCACTCTGCCGTTTTCGAACATGTACTGCACAAAAGGTTCAGGAACACGGGGTGATCAGCAGCAGGAGGAACCGAACCATGTGGTTTGTTAGGTGAACCAGTACTTACTTTCTGTATACATAAAAACACATAGTACAACGAGTCAGGTTCGAACGGCTCCCCCTCTAGTCCTCGCGCCTCTTGAGTCATCAGGGACAGAGCGAGGTTGAGCTCCCCCACTGAACTCGAAACAAGATCATCCTGGAAACGCAGCGGCTGTCGACCTGCGGAGAGAGGTTTCACCATAACTCCAGATCTCAGAATGCTAGACTTTCATATTAACAAATTACTATTTCCACGATGTCGCTCATTTTCAATGTGAGGTGTAGCATACATTGAATGTATTTAACCATTTAAATGCATGAAGTTGCTTTATTTCGGTTAATGAATTGGTAAATAAATTGTATCTCCAAAAAAGCTTTACGCAACTTATCTTTCATAGCTTTAAGCTACAAATATTAAGTAATGCTTAATGACATAAGGAATAAATGAAGTTTAAGCATAAAAACAATACAACAAACCGTTGCACATTACTTTGCAGTAGTAACCCCACTTGGTGAATAAAAACATATATATGTGTGTGTGTGTGTGTGTGTATATATATATATATATATATATATATATATATATATATATATATATATATATATATATATACACACATACACACACACATATATAATACTAGTATCCCCATAAAATCTTAAATAAAGAAACATATAGGTTAAAAAGGCTGGTAATTTATCTTCGAGGCTACAAAGGGTTTTGTTATATCATAGAGGGGGGAAAAAAAAGAGGCTCCACTTTTTTTGTCATTTTCTTTAGACAAAAAAAACTAAAAAAATTTATATAAAATACTTCATTTAGCATTTTGTGGGATTCCCTTAAAGAGTTACATTTATTAACACATAAGATGAACTTTTAATGGTTCTCACTGTTTTTTGATCAGCAGAACAAATAATTAATTCTCCTGCAATCAGACGCAGACAAATTATAACATTTCCCCTTTCTGTATGCTAATCTCTGTGAAAAGCTTGCTTATGCTCACGTAACTGTGTAATCCAAACTTTGGTTTCATGAATGAATGACGGGGAGGTTATACAGTGCGGTGTGTGAGTGCACAGGCTAAAAGTTTTGCATTTAACTAGGACTCTTTTCAGCAGCTCCGAGGTGACTCTTTCTTATTAAAGGCAACATTTCCTTTCATTTTTTTAACCCATAATAGCTGCTCTTATAAAGATTAAAATCAATTCTCCAAATTCGGCATTGCCTAAAACCAAAAACAAATTTTACAGTATAAAAGTAATAAACTCACGTCCAATAGGAGCCAGCTTATTTTGTTCGTTCTTGTCCAGCTCTGCATTTTTGCGGTCAACCCAGAGCCTCCACACGTCCAGGCCATCCTCCGGCTTCAGCGTGTTGGGCAGGACCAGTTCAGGAGGAGGCTCCACCTGTGGTTCGGCCTCCGTCTGCGTCTGAAACATCCAAAGCACCTCTGCCTCACTGCGCCTGTGGAAAACTGCCTCTACTAATGAAGATGGAACCACTGATGATCCCTCACCTGGAGATGGATCTGTTGTTCCTGAGCCTCTCCATCCTGCAAATGCTGCTGCTGTTGAGGATCCCAAATATGCAGAGCCTGCGTTGTCCCTGAGTAAGCTCCCCCTACCGTCTGCACTGCTACAGGGATGTGAATGTTTCCATTCATGAACTGAGCAGGGAAAAGCGAGTGGACGACCTCCTCCTGAGTGGTCACCCCCGAGCCTGACACCGACACAGGCACTACCCCGGCAGTCTGAGAAGAACTGACCACCATCTTGTCTTTATCTTTATCTAAAGGAGAGGCCTGAACCTGCACTGTGCTATACGCCTCCTGAGGGATGGCTATGTGGGCGACCCCCTGCTGCTGCGGGGCAGAGTACACGGGTATGGTCCAGGTCTCGCCTGCTGGGCCTGTGATGGTACCGGTGGCACTGTAAAGATGGGTGCTGTCAACAGTCAGGAGGTCTGGCCGAAGAGACAAGTAGCCCTGCTGCTGGCCCTGTGGTATGGCCAAAACCGTAGCCAGCTGCTGTCCTTGAGGAAGGGAGTAGGACACAACCGTTGGAACGTCCACCTTGCGTTTCTTTGCAGGCTGCAGAACAACAGACGAGGCTGCGCTTCGCCTCTCTGCTTCCCTGGGTGAGCCTTGCTGCTGAGGAGGAGACATCGCTTCTACGGTTTGGATCTGAATCTGCTGACCTCCAGCGACGGCTGCCACCAGCTGAGCCTGGAGCTGAGAGACAGAGCCGTTTATATCCAGGTTACTGCGTTCCTCTGTCTCCACTAGAGAAGTATCAACTGACATTAAAATATATATATATCTTTACTAATGACTTATGAGAAACCTGCGGTAATGACTTAAAATATGTCTAGTACTTCTATGCTCAAACTTAACATGATTACACCTAAACATTTAGCATATGCTGGACAGTATGCTATTTGTTTTAAACTCATGTAGCTCAATCTAACTTTATGGTAACCAGTGTTGTGCTAGTTACCGAAAAAATAGTAACTACTTACATTTACTAACTTAAAAAAGTAACTCAATTAAGAAGTATTAATACTTTGCATATACACGCTCTTGCTTTCACAGGTGACTAAAGCTTTTCCATGATTCGCCTGTCAGGACACCAATCAACATTACGGAGGCAAACCACATTCAGCTTGTACACAAATCAATGGGGACAGCTAGAGGTTCATAGAAACAGCCCCCGCACAGTTTGACAGCGAGGACTCTGTGGAGTACTTTGCTCATGGCTGGACTGACGTGGAGAGAGAAGCTCCACTCCCTGCTTGTGTTTGTTACAGAGTTTATACATTTTGCATAATCCTTAGATCAGTCATATGCCTCATTTTATTTATTAATGAAAAGCCCACCAACAATCTCACAATGTGAAATGAAACATTAATTCATGAAACAAATTTAAATACACAATTTCCATTATTTAAATAGTTAAATTAACTTAAGATAATTTAATCAAATAAATACAAATCTACATTGACTAAAGCTAGACTAAAACCAGACTAAAATGTTAATGACTTTCGTAGACTAAAACGTGACTACTAAATTTTGACTAAAATGAACTTTTCCTTTAAAAAGACTAAAAAAACTTAGTTGGCTGCCAAAAACAACAGCGCTGTTAGATGAATATTGTTGATCACATTTTGCCAGCCATTGAGCACATTCAGAGCAGGTTCTGCACAGGCTGAAAGAATCACTTAAAAAACAACTCTGGAAGCAGTTCACTAGGTGACAATGAAGAAATGTAAGAATTATCAGCAAGTCACTGACTACATCTCTAGTGAGTACGATCCCCTTGTGCACGCATCTCAAAATGATTTTCGATCAGTCAAGTTTTTGCAACATGCACAGACAGCATGTTACCTGTTGTTGCTGCTCCTCTGTGAGGTCTCCCTGCTGTACCAGCTGTGCTGTGGTCACTCCCTGCAGCTGCTGCTGGGTTGGGGAAGCCACCTGAAGTACTTGACCCTGCTCCCCCTGAATCTGCACCTGCCGATGGGGATGGTGAGGGAGAGCAGTTTCAAGCTGGGCCCACATTACTCAAACATCATTTTTGATAAAGCATTTGGGAGGCAATAAATGACCACAAATATGAATAAATAAAACCAATTAATATTGAAAGTATTTAACCAGCTGTTATTTTTGCAGTTTTCGATTGTCTTCAAATCGATACACAACATGTCTCTAGAGAGATATTACTGCTATCGAGGATGTCATAAAAATCATTAAAATTACACACTCTGTATTGACCACAAATTAGGCTTAAACAACATTTTTAACTCTTTCCTCCTAAATGTAACCTGCCCCCCATAGACTGAACAAGCATACTTATATTTATCATTGGTTCCCATAGTAACAGTATATTACAATTCTGTTCTTACACCACATAACTAGCGAAAACTTACTTAAATTTAATCTGTTAATCCACATAAGGTCTCTTGTTTCTAAACCTACTTTGTAGCTACACTAAAAAACATTGCATCACTTAAAAAACACTAATGTGTGTGTGTGTATATATATATATATATATATATATTAGTGCTGTCGATCGATTAAAAAAGTACCAATGAATCTCGATTAATCGCTATGACAAGATTGAAACTTTTTTAAATCTATACATGTAAATAATGCATGTAAATTGAAGACATGGAGACTATTTGAATTCAAAATATGTATGTTTATTTAATTTTTTGTTTAACTTCTAACACAGGTTTTGTCGTGTAAAAAACATAGTTGCAATAAATAATTTGGTAGCTGTTAGTTTGTTTAGTTCTCTTAAGACTTTTTTTTCCCAGGACTCTCTGCCATGAACAGCCTCGCTCCTTTCATCTTTGTGAAGAAACTTTAGGTCTTTAAACATTGGAACAATTGCAGTAGCGATCTTCAGCCGTGTGAGATTAGTGCTGTCCTTCCTTTTAGAGAGTCTGAGGTAAAATCACGTTAGAATTTAACTATAGGCTGATCGTTCTCAGTTCACTCCATAATTTCTGGCACTGCACAAAAAAACATGTCTTTTACTTACATTAAATTACTCAACACCATATTTGTTACTTCTTCAACTTTTAAAAATTGTATTAGACTACTCTGAACTTATTTTTATTTTGTGCAGCATACCTTGACAGTGGACACAAGCACAAAACAGACAAGAGACGGAGCTGTTCCATTAGTTCAAGAGCGTTGAAGGGTCACATGAAAGTAACGTTAATCTCGTAATTGTGCTTTAACTCATCCTCGCTAAATCCTTTCTCTCACCATTTCGAGACAGTGATCCACACTTGACTCAGCGTTCCGCCGTTCCTCAGTTTTACACAAAGTTAGACCGAATAAATGCAATTTCAACAAAGAGCGCTGTGATTTTAAGTGGCTGTCACTTTGCATCATCATACTTCATATAAATCACGTCCGCCACACAACAGGAAACAGGAGAAACTGAAACGGCATTTTTTTACGCGTTATACATTTCAAATTAATCGCATGTGATAGTGATCATTTTGAGATATACATACTATATATTTTATAAAAACATACAGTACAGACCAAAAGTTTGGACACACCATCTCATTCAAAAAGTTTTCTTTATTGTCATGACTATAAAAATTGAAACTGGTAGATTCACACCGAAGGCATCAAAACTATGAATTAACGCGTGTGGAATTGTATACGTAACTAAAAAGTGTGAAACAGCTGAAAATATGTCGTTCTAGCTTCTTGAAAGTTGCCACCTTTTGCTTTGATTACGCTTTGCCCACTTTTGGCATTCTCTAGATGATCTTCAGGAGGTGGTCTCCTGAAACGCTCTTCTCTTCTCAGGAGAGCACTGTCAGGTTTAAAATGTGGATTTCTCTATTATCAATGGAGTCGGGACCATCAGTGGAGCTGAGCAGAAGTGAGGTGGAGACACAGCTGATAGTCCCACTGAAGAGATTGTTAGAATTTGGATTATGGCGAGAAAAACGCAGCTTCGTAAAGAAAAACAAGTGTCCATCATAACTTTAAGAGATGAAGGTCAGTCAGTCAGTGCGATAAACTTTTTGCATGAGAAGGTGTGTCCAAACGCTTGGTTTGTACTGTTTATAAACACATACACACATTTTTGTTTGATTATTTAGGACACATTGACGTGAGATTCTTAGGCAACCAACCTGTACTTGTATCTGTTGCTCCGATGCTTGATGTACAGCTGCAGCCAGTTGTGGTGAGATCTGTGTAGAGGTAACCTGTACCTTCACGTTCATTTAAAAAAAAATTATTAGCTTCTTAAATGAGAGCTTCAAAATCACAAAATGGTATTCTTTTCTCACCGGACATGCCAGCTCCAGCAATGACCCTGCCACCTCTGTGCTGTCCGTGTAGATGCAGTTGCCTCCTTGCTGGTACACCATCGTGGTGGTGGTGCCACTGGTCTGCTGGCTGAACTCCTGAAGCACCTCGGGCCCTTTGGAGGCCAGAGACTCCAGGAACTCCTTCATGCGGTGCTGTGGTACAGTACGGGCCTTCTGCCGCACATACTCGTCGAACGAGATTGCACCGCCTTCAATGGGCTCATTCATGACAGGTCAATCCACCCTGCACAGGAGCCTGAGACACCAGAGAGATGTTAGGATGATCCACAAACACTGTAAGCTATAAAGCCACTCAATCAATGTTTAAATAACTTTACAAATGAAAAAAAAAATCAGACCGCAAGACAAGTTAAGACAAGTAAACATGATCGCATAAACCTGGCTAAAACCCACCTCCCTGCTATGTCAGGGAATTATTAGTCACCAACGAAAGACTCTTCTTGATACAAACTATCTAGAACTTGTTTGGATTCGTTTTTCCAATGCAAACAAAAACCTAAAAATGTCTCCATGACAAATTTACGCTGACTTTTAGTTCAAATGCTGCAGAAACAAATGGAAAATGGCAAGCTGTTTGTGTTTATTTTACAAAGCAAAGTGCTCCTTAAGCTCTCAACATGTGTTGTTTATAGCAAAATAGACAGATGCCAGTCCAGCTGGAATTAAAGCTAGTAGTGTTGACTACAGAGATATTGGGCTCACAATATCAATTTCAGACGGTATCTATCATAAAAACTATACGATCGAGAAATAATTAAGGCATTATTCAAGTTTGTACTATTTTAAATGACTGAAAGGAACACAGTGATGCATACAACACACATGCTAGCACTAGCTTTAGCATGTTATGGTTCTGATGGTGAGAGAACTCGAGAACGGTCAAGAGAAAAACAGAAGTCTCTACTGTATGGGAGGATTATAATCTCTGTATGATGATAAAATAATGTTTCTATTGTGAAAATCTCTTTCATATGTAATGCAGGTGTTCAATCATTTTTAATAACTTAATCATCTACTTCAATTTTAGGAAGTAGATAGTAGAAAGTCCCTAATCTTTTTACCTCTTGTGTTTTGTTTAAAGAGACATTAATAGAGTAAACATTAGATGTTAGACCAGTGATTTTTTTTATTTGTCTGGAAAAAAATATGGAAATTATAATTTTCCAAAGACAAAAATATTAGTTTAACATAATTAGGATTTCAATCGTTACATGCCACACATATATAACTATAATTTTTATTTTCAAAAGAGATTACAAATTTTCCAGTAATCATGCAGCTCTACAGAGATGAAAACACCAGAGCTTTGCGTGAAATAGCTTCTTATTACAATCATTCAATAGAATCAGTAAATGCTTAATAATAATAATAATAAAAATAATGCCTTCAATTTATATAGCACTTTTCTTGACACTCAAAGACGCTTTACAATTATCAGAGCATTATTCACTCACTCCACATTCACTCTCTGCTGCTGATAAGCTACCTTGATAGCCCTCAGCTGCTCTGGAGCAGTCTGACAGAACGGGGCTGCCATTCTGCATCTACTGCCTCCTGCCCACCACCAAACTCATCCAAACTGGGCAACGTGGGTGAAGTGGCTTGTCCAGGGCCACAACGGTAGAATGGCCCTATCGGGATCGAACCACCAAAAGTGGAGCAGAGCAAGGGCTTACGCTCTCTTGGCTTGTGCTCCGTGTTAAACAATAATGAACAGAACGACCAACTCCACCACTGCACCAACAAGGGTGTAGTCTAGTGTCGTCAAAAGTCCCGGTACTTCTGGACCAACTCGGCACTAAAAAAAATTGTATGTTATGGTAACCGGAATTATTAAGTACCGGTAGAATAGAGGACACAGTCAACTCAGTTCTTGTCGAGCTGTCTGTAAGGTGCGCAGTTGCGTTTTCTGCATAAAAACAAACATTGCAAACAGCGGAGCTGATGATGTGCTTGCTCTTGTTGAGAAGAAAGGAGCAAAGCGCAACATGTGGCATGTTTGGTGGTAGCGGAGGATAACGGATGGTAGCGGAGGAGAGCCATGGCCATAAAAATACCCGCAACACGAAAATGTTCCTGAATTTAAGACAACAACGCAACAGCATGAGTGAAGACAGGAAAAGCTCTTCTGGGAAGGAGTCATTGGTTTAAACTCTAATAGAAGAGCTTGATGTTACGCTTCAACACATAACATCAGGGCGAGAACCATGGGGTTATTTATTGTAGCGATATTATAAGCAAATTCGTGACTCGATACACATTTGCAGATCGAGTGACTCATTTGCAAATAATATTGCTACAAAAAATAACCCCATATATAACTGACCAATAGGAGAGCAGGATGCTAAGCCTCAACTCACAGCAACAGGGCTGAAGCTGACCAATAGGAGAGCAGAACTGTTGGTGCGTATTGTTTTGTATCTTGGAATTGTTTTCGTATCATGGAACATCCTTTGAGTTGTCTTTCGTTTCACACACCCGAGGCTTTAAATGACCAGCGTGTCCAAAATACATTGTTTTAGAATGGTTTAAATGTATGGTTAAAGTTTATCTCCCTTATAAACTCAGCAAAAAAAGAAACATCCTCTGACTTTCAACTGTCTTTACTTTCAGTAAACTTAATGTGTAAATATTTGTATGAACACTAAAAGAGTCAACACCATAAGACATAAACTAAAATGTTTCACAATGTCCCTGAATGAAGGGAGGCTCAAAATCAAATGTATCTACCAGTCAGTATCTGGTGTGGCCACCAGCTGCTTAAAGTACTTCAGTGCATCTCCTCCTCATGGACTGGACCAGATTTGTCAGTTCTTGCTGAGAGATGTTACCCCACTCTTCCACCAAGGCACCTGCAAGTTCCTGGACATTTCTGGGGGGAATGGCCCTAGCCCTCACCCTACGACCCAACAGGTCCCAGACGTGCTCAATGGGATTAAGATCCGGGCTCTTCGCTGGCCATGGCAGAACAGTGACATTGCTGTCGTGCAGAAACTCACGCACAGAATGAGCATTATGGCTGGTGGCATTGTCCTGCTGGAGGATCATGTCTGGATGAGCATGCATAAAGGGTACCACATGAGGGAGGAGGATGTCTTCCCTGTACCGCAAGGCATTGAGATTGCCTGCAATAACAACAAGCTCAGTATGATGGTGATGTGATATACCGCTCCCAGACCATGACGGACCCCCCCACCTCCAAATCGATCCCGCTCCAGGGTACAGGCCTCAGTGTAACGCTCATTCCTTCAACGATAAACACGAATCCGTCCATCACCCCTGGTGAGACAAAACCGTAACTCATCAGTGAAGAGCACTTCTTGCCACTCCTGTCTGGTCCAGCGAAGGTGGGTTTGTGCCCATAGGTGGCGTTGTTGCTGGTGATGTCTGGTAAGGACCTGCCTTACAACAGGCTTACAAGCCCTCAGTCCAGCCTCTCTCAGCCTATTGCGGACAGTCTGAGCACTAATGGAGGGATTGTGTGTTCCTGGTGTGACTCGGGCAGTTGTTGTGGCCATCCTGTACCTGTGACGCAGGTGTGATATTCGGATGTACCGATTCTGTGCAGGTGTTGTTACACGTGGTCTTCCACTGCGAGGATGATCAGCTGTTCTTCCTGTCTCCCTGTAGCGCTGTCTTAGGCGTCTCGCAGTATGGACTTGGCAATTTATTGCCCTAGCCACATCAGCAGTCCTCATGCCTCCCTGCAGCATGCCTAATGCACGTTCACGCAGATGAGCAGGAACCCTGGGTATCTTTCTTTGGGTGTTTTTCACAGTCGGTAGACAAGTCTCTTTAGTGTCCTGCGTTTTTAGAACTGTGACCTTAAATGTCTACTTTCTATAAGCTGTTAAGGTGTTAACGACCATTCCACAGGTGCATGTTAATTAATTGATTATGGTTAATTGAACATGCATGGAAAACATTGTTTAAATAAAGATCTGTAAAGTTATTTGGATTTTTACAACATTATTGTTGAAATACACAGTCCTGAAAAAGGGACGTTTCTTTTTTTGCTGAGTTTATTAGTCTGAAAGTAAAGCACTATTAGGCTATGAAGCATGAACACTGTTTGATAACATAGAGGTACTTCAGACACAGGAACATGTTGATATGTTAGTGTTTTTTTTTTTCAGAAAATCTGGAAATGCAAAAAAAAGAACCTAACTTATGTAAAAACGTAGGCAAGAGTACGAAAAAGGAGCAAAGTGGATGAAAAATTAAGCAGCGAGTAAGTGAAATTGTTTACATTTTTATTGTGTTCTTTTCAATACTTGTAATTTAATTAATTAATTAATTACTCAAATGTTTATTGAAATGCCAAGGTTCAATAAAATTGAAAAATGCAAAAACAAATTATGAGCCTGCATCACGTTTTGATTATTTCTGTTGGGAATGTTTAGCTTGACCTGGAAGCTCGTAGACGCTACCTCGTGTGTTTTGGTTTTTGAAGTGTGGACTTGCGGAGGTCTTCTCAGACCTCGGAGGAAACGAGCATCGAAAAAGAACCCTGAAATATTCTTCCATTTTTTAACTGTTAAGTCGTCCGCTGGCATGGTCATTCTCTTCAGGCCAAGGAACAAAATGTAGTTGTCCATTCCTAAAATGTTATTTCCAACCACAGTGAATTAAACAGGTTTTAACCGTTTCATCCATCGACGGTTGGTGCGAGTGAATGAATGAAGAACTTTCGAGTCATGTTAAAAGTCCCTCAAAATCGAAACACGATGCACACTCTTAATTCATTTTTGCATTTTTCAATTTTAACACAGAAAAACAAATAGTTTTTCACTTTGAAAAATAAATAACAAAAAACAAATTCACTTCTCTTTTTTCAATTGCAATTCAGATGAACGAATGGTACGCGAATTCGTGTTCCCCACACAAACTCAGGTTCACATCTACCCATCGGCTTGTTATCAAAACGTCATGAACTTCCAGTCTTGGAGTGAACGCTCACTCATAGACTCGCTAATGTTTGAAAAAACAGACTAAGCTGAAACCGTTTTAATAATGTAAGTTCCTCATAAAAATAATTATAAATTATCTGCAGTGTACATCACTGTCTGCAGTGAACTCCTCCTCTAACATTTTACTATTGTGGATCGCAAAGACGTTTCCTATGAAGGAGAAGCCAAATAAAATGAATTATCTTCTGTTTTTATCTCAGACCTGTTTACATCCCTCTATAAAGCACCCTGAATTGAAAATGTGTATGAACTGCACATTAAGTGCCTTGCCAATCGCATCACAAAACAAACTGACAGTCTGAATAAACAAACTAACTGTAAAACCGTAATAAATGAGCTGTGTTCTTTTCCTGGAGTTCTCACATCGAACAACAGTGCAAGCATTTACATTAGCTTGTTCAGACTTCCAACAAGAGGTTAGGCAAGGGGTTGGTTTAGCTATTACTTTAACTAAAAGAACTAACCCTTACATCAAACAAATTAATTTCTTGTGGAGCTTTCAAACTTAACAGGTAGCCATCCTGGCTCCAAGCTCGGCTTCAGGAGATCCCATGTCAGCACATCTGTAAATAACTTCATTCGTGCTTCTCTGAATTTGTTGTTTTCGTCCAACCTTCAAAGCAAACTATTCAGTAAAGTTACAATTTCAAGCAATTCCAGCAATGAAAAACAACATGCGTGCAATACACAATAAAAATATAACACTTTCAAGAGGAAAGAGGGCACAGTGGTGTTGTTCTGTAACTGGAAGGTTGGTGGTTCGATCCCACTAGGGCCATTCTCCCGCTGTGGCCCTGGGCAGGCCACTTCACCCACATTGCCCAGTAAGGATGTGAGACTGGTGGATGTGTGAGACTGGTGGGGTGTGTTTGGTGGATGTGTGTGACTGGTGGGGGGTGTTTGGTGGATGAGTGAGACTGGTGGGGTGTGTTTGGTGGATGTGCGAGACTTGTGGGCGGTGTTTGGTGGATGTGCGAGACTGGTGGGGGGTGTTTGGTGGATGTGCGAGACTGGTGGGGGGTGTTTGGTGGATGTGTGAGACTGGTGGATGTGTGTGACTGGTGGGGTGTGTTTGGTGGATGTGTGAGACTGGTGGGGGGTGTTTGGTGGATGTGTGAGACTGGTGGGGTGTGTTTGGTGGATGTGTGAGACTGGTGGGGGGTGTTTGGTGGATGTGTGAGACTGGTGGATGTGTGAGACTGGTGGGGGGTGTTTGGTGGATGTGTGTGACTGGTGGGGTGTGTTTGGTGGATGTGCGAGACTGGTGGGGTGTGTTTGGTGGATGTGCGAGACTGGTGGGGTGTGTTTGGTGGATGTGCGAGACTGGTGGGGTGTGTTTGGTGGATGTGCGAGACTGGTGGGGTGTGTTTGGTGGATGTGCGAGACTGGTGGATGTGTGTGATTGGTGGGGTGTGTTTGGTGGATGTGTGTGACTGGTGGGGTGTGTTTGGTGGATGTGTGTGACTGGTGGGGTGTGTTTGATGGATGTGTGTGACTGGTGGGGTGTGTTTGATGGATGTGTGAGACTGGTGGGGTGTGTTTGGTGGATGTGTGTGACTGGTGGGGTGTGTTTGGTGGATGTGTGTAACTGGTGAAGTGTGTTTGGTGGATGTGCGAGACTGGTGGGGTGTGTTTGGTGGATGTGCGAGACTGGTGGGGTGTGTTTGGTGGATGTGCGAGACTGGTGGGGTGTGTTTGGTGGATGTGCGAGACTGGTGGGGTGTGTTTTGTGGATGTGTGAGACTGGTGGAGTGTGTTTGGTGGATGTGTGAGACTGGTGGAGTGTGTTTGGTGGATGTGTGAGACTGGTGGAGTGTGATTGGTGGTGGGCAGGAGGCCGTAGGTGCAGAATGGCAGCCACGTTCTGTCAGACTGCTCCAGAGCAGTTGAGGGCTAACAAGGTAGCTTATCACCAGCAGAGAGTGAATGAATAATGCTCTGATAATTGTAAAGCATCTTTGAGTGTCAAGAAAAGCACTACATAAATTGAAGGCATTATTATTATCAAGCAAATCTCCAAGCGTAAGACATACTAAACAAACTGCGTTCATGTAAACGGACTTTGAACGCCCGAGCATAAACGAATGCTACACTTCATAAAGACTTTTACCCAAACATTAACCTAAACAATAAAAATTAAAACAAAAGCATTAGCTGGCCCTCAGCTCTTGTAACGTTACCAGCATAGCCACTTTTAGCGAGAATCCGGTAGCACAAATGCTAACTCGCTAACTATTGTAAAATCAGCATTTACCCCAAATAAAAATGTTTAAGAGTCTCGTTATTTCACATTTTGCACATTAATGACGATCCACCAGGAGCCGTGGTCCAATAATGCCGCAGTAAATGTGACAATGCGCGCGCACTTTTCTTGCTAACGTGAGCTCGCGTGCTAATCTACCCATGCTACCTTAAATAAAAGCCCAAGCGATTTCCGCCAAAACACGCTGTTCAAAATACAAAAAACACTCAAGCGCAACTAAAGCTGGTCACTCACACGCTACCTCGCAAAATTAAGCGTAGTCTCGCTCCATCAGCTCTCAATAAGTTACATTTATCGACACAACACACACTGTTTTCATGTCGTGACGTGTGCTTTATATGCTGCAACTCGTGAATTCAGCGGTAAAATCTTCGCTAGGTCCGCGTGCACGCGTATCCTACCGTATTCAAAACACAAGGATGCGCTGCTTGGAAGGCTCCGGTTGATGGAAACGTGATTTTTTAATAACAATGTGAGCCACAGAGCTGACGGAAGTAGGCCTGGTGTGACAGCGCTGGACCCCGGGCTGCCCTGAAGCGCGAAGGCGGGGACGGGATCGCAGCTCCCCCTGCTGGCTCCACAGCAGACACAAACTCAGACACAGCCACGAGTGGGGTTGCCAGATCACGAGAGAAAATCTAAAGAACTACAAAAAATAATATTGTTATAAATATGAATACTATTGGTATGATGTTGTTGTTGCTGCTACGTCGCTACTAAGTAGCTCCTGCTACTTACGAAGTAAGTAGAGTGAAATAGATTTACTAAATAGCGTAACTGCTTTAAGATGTATGTCACAAATTGCAAGCTCATCCAGCAAATGGACACATTTATTGTGCACACCATGAAGTTGAATTAGCGATTAAAAAAATTCTACACATTGGCTATTTTTGTGTTTGGAAAAAAAAATTTATTCTCACCTAATTTGTAGAATTAAATTAACTTTATTAAAAACATGAGAGTAAAATAAGTAGGTGGATATTTTGACATGGGAGTAAATTCAGTCATTGCACCATAATAAAAAAATACATAATCACGTTGTAACAATGCAAATGCAAACCTACTTATAATGGCAAATGTAAACTTTGCATTACGCCTGCAACATCAAGTGAAACCTCAATAGTATATACTGTATACACTTTATTTTCAGCAAATTTCGAACACAAACAACACTAGGCGATTGGTTGAAATATTTGGCAACCTCGAACATAGGCAAAGAAGCAAACCTAAACTGCTAAATAATGTCGATATTTTCTTATTTAACAGAATGTTATTATAGACCTTTTGAAAATGACAGAGATCCCGTGAGCACTATTATGTGTTATAAGAGCCCGAGGAGATGAGCTCCTTCGTTCTGCTTTGTTCGGGCGTGCTTGTGCCTTTAAGCGCGGGGCGCTCAGTCCGCCTTAAAGCCGCCGCGCGTGCCGCTGAGGAGCCTCCCCCCGCGCGCTCTGCAGAGCCTGGCTGAGCGAGCTCTTAAGGTGGACCGGCCGAGATCCGCCGCGCACTGCTCTCTCACCCGACGTATTAAAGTTCAGAAAGAGTTAATTCCCACGGTCTCTGTTCTAACCCCCGAATGACCCTAGATGCATTAATTATTTGTTCATAATTCCCTCAGAGATTACACCTTTGCATCATTAAATAAAGCACAAGACGCCATTTGTATTTAACTTGTATGATAATCAGACTCAAAATTATATCCATGGTTTGGCTTTAAAAGGGCTATAGTGCTATAGTTAAAATGTGAATGGTCACAACTAAGAGTTGATTGATTCATGCATGCTTGAAACATTTAGGTGTGTAGGATCTACTTCAAACATCTCACTAACAAACCGATCATTGCAAGCAGCGACCGAGAACCCGAAGCGCTCTGACTTGCGCCCTCTGGTGGCCGGTACCTCACACTGACAGACGATCACGGTTTATTTTAGAGCAGGGGTGTCCAACGTCGGTCCTGGAGAGCCACTGCTCTGCACATTTGAGTTGCAACCCTGCTGTAGTATGCATACTACTCTACTTAAGCCAATCAGAGGACCAGAATTAGTGCCACAGGTGTGTTTCATGATGGTTGAACCAAAAATGTGCAGCGCTCCGGCCCTCCAGGAACAGGTTTGGAGACCCCTGGTTTAGAGGCATTATCAAGAAAAAACTGTGTTATCAGAATACACGTAAGATCTCAGGTGGTTTGTAGATTTGATCTGCAGTCAGAAAATAGCAGAAATGTTTCTCATTACAGAAAATTAAGACAAAAATAAATAGGAATAATTATCCATTATAGGAATAGGAATCCTACACACATATTTTAATTCGTGGCCTTTTTTTGTTGGTTTTTCGTGTCACGTCAATTTGATTTGACACATTTTGACCATTATTTACAGCAAACGTTGATGTTTAATTGATGCACATTTTACGTTTCGGAGACTGCTTTATTATTTTGTTTTTGAATATTATGTCATGGATATGTTAAAATTAAGCTTAAATAACATTTTTAAGCATTGTGAAATTTCACCACTTAAGGTTCACCAGAAGGCATTGTGTTTGTGTGTGCGTGCGTGTGTGTGCGGGTGCGTGCGTGTGTGTGCGCGTGTGTGCGTACGTGCGGGTGTGTGTGCGTGCGGGTGTGTGCGCGTGCGGGTGTGTGTGTGCGTACGTGCGGGTGTGTGCGTGTGTGTGCGTGCGGGTGTGTGTGCGTGCGGGTGTGTGCGCGTGCGTGCGTGTGTGTGTGCGCGTGTGTGCGTGCGTGCGGGTGTGTGCGTGTGTGGGTGGGTGTGCGTGCGGGTGTGTGCGTGTGTGGGTGGGTGTGCGTGCGGGTGTGTGCGCACGTGTGTGTGTGCGTGTGTGTGCGCGTGTGTGTGTGAGAGAGAGAGGGTTTGTGTTTACATATGGACTCGCATTTTAAGCATGATGGAAGTAAGTGAGAGTATTGTGCCTGTCACTCTTGTGCCAGCAGTATCTGAAGCATGTTGAGCAGACTGGCTTACGTACAGCGTTAGGAAATATCCCTCACTAATGGTGCTCCTCACAAACAAGCTTAACCAATAGAAGAAAGTTTAAACTACCACTGACAGACAAAATCGCCTGCTGGGAACGGGATTATCGGCTTGACAATAGAGAGAGGAACAATAACATATGAAGGTAGGCAAGACTTAAGTAAATTCATAGCTTTTAAGGGAGTGTATATATTAACAATTGAAGCGTAAGCCAGACTTTTAAGTATCTGACAATTCTGAACATCTGTGATTTTGAACATGTCTGCTAGTTTGTTTAGAAAGCATAAAGGAGGCAAAATATGTATTCACAGAAGTAAAACTTTTCTAGTCTCATTTGACATGTCATGTTGATTAGTTTTGTAAAGGGGTCATGAACTGTTGTTTTTTATTTTACCCTGTGTTATATTCCTGTATATACCCTAGAATAAAACCTTATTAAATGATTCATTGTGTGTGAAGCAAGGATTCAGGGGGCGTGACTTTTACTGTTCTTGTTTGCCATCAATTCTTTCTTATTGGCCAACTTTATTGCCTTTGAATAAATATATATTTACCTTGGTCATATGATTCAATGTTATTTTTCAGTGAGTTTGAAATGCATATAAAGATATCGGTTAAAGTGGAAGCTCGTTCACATCTTTAAATGCCCCTGATGAACACTTTAATTTCTTTCATCAGTGACTCTGATCCTTTTGGATCTTGAATCGTGTTTAGAAAAAGCAATTGCAATTAATTGAATGCAGCAATTAAGTAATAATGTAATTACAGAAAAGAACAGTTGCATTATCAAGCAGATCGTTACAACATTTTTTAAAGGAGAGCTGTGTTTATCTGCAACAGACAGAAAAATCTTCTGTTGATTAAGATTTAAGTTTAATATCACATAAAAATTATAAATTGTAGAATAAGAATTTGAATCCAATATTTTGGGCAGAGCTTTAAATAAAAACTTACAAAAATAGTTTTTTTGTGTCTTTGTTTGAAAACAGTTATTCAAAAACGGTTTATTCAAAATGATACTTGCTGGACCCCATTAAAGCTGAGTTATTCCATTTTCTGCCTGATACAAAAAGAAACTTTATCTCCTCTGTTTTTAAATTAGGATTATAAATTAGGAAGTTCTTCTGTTGAGTAACTCCATGGCATGCACCAAGCATCTCTTTCACACCTAAAATGTATTTCAGGATTGTGTAATTTCTTGAAGTGTCTCTCCTTTCTTTACCATTTGTGGAGCTCCCAGCATGAGAAGGTGGAGCTGTGCGTGGTTAGGTTGTCCCTACCAGGAAGAATGAAAATGAACGTTCATTGCAGATTTTTCTTGCTCCAGTAGAAGCAAATAAAACATGTTGAGATCTGGCGCTTTACCTATTTTATTGTTCGCTCTGCTCTCATACAGCAATATCAGTTTTCCATAAAACAGTTGCCTTTGACAAGTAGCTTCTGATTATTTGAGGGAAAATAACCTATCATCTTGATCTCTTGACCTGTCTTTATTCCTCGAGTTGTCCTTCAGTGAGGGTCATCCTTCTGGTGCCAGTGTTTTTTCAGCTTGTGTGTAACATCACAGCCTCATTCAGCATGCAGCAAAGCCACAGCCATTCACACATTGCTCACTGGGGAGCCTTGTCTTAAGTCCAGTCTTGTATTCGTTACCAGTGGTTTCTTTGAGATACCTAAATTGCATATGTATTAATATAAATATAACATAAAATAACTTTGACTATTAATTTGATAAAAGGTGGTTTAATGTTTTCTTATGCCATGGTCTGTCTGAATACTGTCTGAATTTTGATTGGGTGGCAGGTGTTGTATATTTCTCAATATACACACAATGTTGGTCAAATCCTCCTTGTGCGACTTTAGTAACTATTGGAATAAACACTAGTGGATCAGTCCATTCGAGCACAATAGATCACAGTTCACAGATTTGCTCAACTTGGATTGTCTTAGCAACCATATTATTGAAGTTGTTTTGTACACCAACAATGGTTTGAGGAGCTCTGCTGGACTAAAACCAAGATAGACTCGATTGATGAGAACAAAAGCTAGTGGAGTTCATGGAGGCATGTACATTACACTCTTGTATGATTCCTCATTAAAAGAAAACAAAGAGCTTCACATTTGCCTTCGCGTGTTTTCATTCATACAAATATCAGACGTTGATGAGATTGTGGTGAAGCCTTAGCTTGCTTCAATAGTGATCGTTTTTGTGTTAATGTTACTAGCTTCATAGTGACTCCTCCTCAACATGAGATCATCCAGCTCAGAGTGCGGTTGAATTTGTTTTAGATAGGTATGTCATTGAAGATAATCGAATTCTAAATTCACTCAGATTATTGTCCACGTTTGGTGAGAAAATATTTATAGAGCCTACTATGTGAAGGGAATCGTGTGAACCGAAGTAAACATTCCCATGTTAAAGTATTTTTCACACTTTTAGAGTAGATTTTAAAATCATGAATACAGTTTGATCCTTAAAAAATATGAGCAATCCACCATCACGTGCTGTTTGTGTAGTGATGATGCAAGTGAGCATGGTAGACAGTGAAGCAGACACAAATAATCTCCGTTCTGATTCAATTTGGGTTATGCACTGCATATCTTATCTTAATTTGTATGATTATTTAATGTGGTTTAATTTTTTTTTAATCTTTTGTCTTTTTAACACTATGTGTTTATTATTTAATTACAGCATAAAATTAGTAAATGTTATGCTATTGTTTTTTTGATCAAAAATTTCATTCATTCATTCATCTTCATGTCGGCTTTATTCCCTTTCGGGGTCGCCACAGCAGAATGAACCGCCAACTCTCTGGCATATGTTTTACGCAGCGGATGCCCTTCCAGCCGCAACCCATCGCTGGGAAACATTCACACACACATTCACACTTTAACACTATGAACAATCGTTCTTATTCAATTCACTTATACCGCATGTCTTTGTTCTTGTGGGGAAACCGGAGCACCCGGAAAAACCCACACGATCACGAGGAGAACATGAGAACTCCACACAGAGATACCAACTGACCCGGCCGAGCCTAGAACCAGCGACCTTCTTGCTGTGAGACGACCGTGCTACCCACTGCACCACCGTGACGCCTTGATCAAAAATTTAAAAACCATAATTTGTTTCATGTGATATCTTAAGGATATTAGGTGACGAGGTCACCAAGCACCTATTAATGTCTTTTAGAGCAGCCAATATAAACTTTTGGATTCTGAGAAGTTGTCAACACTGGAAAATGGGAACCGCCACTGGCTCCCAGTCCAGAGCTACTGTCTTCTGTGGTGTGCCATTGTGAGACCACTCTTTGAAATCTATCTCAATCTACAAGTGGATTTCATATTAAAAAAAAACATCTCACATACTGTATGTTCAATCAACAGATCCTCCAAAAGAAGAGATATTGTAACCAACGTAACCTCCAAAATAGATGACTGAGAGCTCATTAGGAAGTGTAAAACCTCCGAATTAAGACCTTAGCCTACACCACAAGTAGAAGGCATGCTGTGATTAGCTAAGCAAATGTAAATTAGCAGAGGCTTTCATTGCAGTCAATGCTTTGTCTGTATGGGAACAAACATCTTTGAAGTGGCAGCTGATGCCGGGCAGACAGCTCTGCTCACACCACACAGCTCATTCACACTGGTGCTTTAGGAGCATTTCACCTGCTAACATTCACATGTAAACATGTGCGCAAGGTTAGACGACTACAAATAACCTTTGAGGGGGCGAGTGCTGACAAGGAGCAACTAAAAGTTACTTTTCGGAGATGAACGAATGCTTTCAGCTAATGTTGTTTTGCTGGAGTTTTAAGCTGAGCAATTTTTCATGCACAGTCCACTGCGAAGCTCAAAGGGCCTCGGAGTGATCTGAATACAGTAATAATTTTGACCTTGAGCTAAAACGTAGGGACATAAAAAGCTAAGTGTGCACTCAGTCAAAAGTTTCCACACAATCCGCAGGACTTGTGAGTGGCGGCCTGCGAGGTGCCGACACATTTCTGTTGGTAGATATTTCAAGGAAAGCATGCATCTGCTGGATATGGATGTTTCCAGATTCTAACAGCATCAGAACTTCTATTGTGACACCTGACATCCATGACTTCCCAGAGTTCCAGTGGGTTCTGACGAGTTGATGGTCTTGTATTACATGATCTGCAATAGTCAGGTGTTTCTGGCACTTTAGAGGAGCACCCTAAATCCTATGAAAAGCATATGAACATGCTTTACAGTGTTGGCACATCTCGCCTGCCATTGTCCAGACGTGAGGAGGCTTTTTGAATAGCGCAGGTGCTGATAGGGTTACATTCACCCAGTGCAATGAAGTGACCTTTACAGGGGTTGAAATGGTTTTGAATAGAGATCGACTGCTAAAATAAGCAGGGTCATTACCCGTTAATCCGTCCCATTGGGAGATGAGAACCAATGGTGTGTTTCGTTCGTTCATGTGTTCATGAAGTGTTTCTCTGCAATGTTTGTCCGATCAGATTCTCTGTGAAGTCCTGCTGCCTTGAAACTGCATAAAAACTGTAATCTAAGAGAGTTAAATGTTGGCTTAGTGTTGTTTTGTTTGGTGTACCAAAAATGAGAAACAACACAATGAAAATAATAAAACCATTAAAGAAGCTTTGGAATGTGTTTGGACATAGATATGTTCGTGGATGACGTGAACACACTATTGTTAGAGTGGTCTAAGTTCATCAAGTAATTTTTTATAAAATTAGTCAAAGTTAAGTGGCATCAAAACACCAAGCTGCTTTGAGATTCATAACATCACAAAGCACTCTCCTTCGCAGGCCTGTGTGGCTCACCCGCTGTCCAGCTGGGAATTATATGTCTGTAACACTGAGTAAAAGAAGACATTAACTGAGCTGAGGAACAGTAGCACACTTTTTTGTATTTCAATGATAATTGACATCATGCCTTTATAACAAACTAAAGGTAACACGAAATTAAAGTTAAGCAAAATCCACTTGCTTAACAGAGCTGTGAATCTCTCGGTTTCTGCAGGTTATCATGAGGTAAAATGTTTGTCAAACTGTTGAGAATAAAATCGAAGACCTATATCATAACATCAAAAACAAATGAAAACGTTTCTGCCTAATAAAATAAAGGCTTCAAATACTGAAACTCCAACCATCACTTTTATGTTTTTTTTTTTGTTTTTTTTTTTGCATTTACAAAGATTTTGTCGAAGACTGGTAAAGCTAACAGTCCATTTAAAAAAAAGTTTTGTCTAACTAAGAGAGTTCTTTTTTTACTAAAATAAAACATTTAGGAGCATTTTCTCTGTCTCTGGCAAATGCATCACTTTTATGTTTTTGAGCATTTATTTACATGCTCTCAGACTCTGACACCCCAAGCATCAGCAAAAAAACATTACAGAAGAGCTTTACATGGACATCAGAAAAATAAGTGAAAGATTATTTAAGACCTATAACAGTGATTTTAAAACTTTTTAAGGCCTCAAATTTGAACTTTTAAACTTAAAGACTTTTTATGACACGGCAAAAAGAAAAAAAAACGGGGTGAGAGGGGAACAGATATAAAATATAATACAAATAATAAAGTTTCACATAGAAGGTTGAGGAATTGCGGTCATTGCAAGAGATTCACAGGCTCCTCCACTGAAGCGATTACCTGGAGATGGTTCCACTTCCACCAGTCAGATGAAGGTCACAACTCAAAGCAAACTATTCTAAACTGACCGATAGGAGAGCAGGATACTATGCATGAACACACAGCATCAGGGCTGGAACTGACCAATAGGAGAGCAGGATACTACGCACGAACACACAGCATCAGGGCTGGAACTGACCAATAGGAGAGCAGGATACTATGCATGAACACACAGCATCAGGGCTGGAACTGACCAATAGGAGAGCAGGATACTACGCACGAACACACAGCATCAGGGCTGGAACTGACCAATAGGAGAGCAGGATACTACGCACGAACACACAGCATCAGGGCTGGAACTGACCAATAGGAGAGCAGGATACTACGCACGAACACACAGCATCAGGGCTGGAACTGACCAATAGGAGAGCAGGATACTACGCACGAACACACAGCATCAGGGCTGGAACTACTGTTTTTACAGCGTGAGTAAAAAATATCCCAAAATCTTGTATTTGTATCTGTTTTTGGGAGTATTTGTTAAGTAGAAAATAATCAGGAAACATGTATTTATTGCCAAATGAATGATATATAGATGCCTCATTCAAAGGATTTGTTATATTTAGTGAACTTGAGTAAAAAAATATAAACAGAGCTTCCCATAGCTAGTTTTCAAATGCAAATATTCTGGCTACCCTACTTCTTTTAGTGATATCAGTGCTTGAATTTTTTTTTACGTCTTGACATACCAAGGTCTTTTTATCAATACTTGTGGTAGTTTTCTTACATACTGCAACTGTTAAAATATCCATCAATGTTAACAGATAATGCAACCATATATGAGTGCTTGACTGAACTGTGTGTGAAACACTCAGTTGTCTCCTTTGTTCAGATTTAGCAGTGGTAGGGCCTCGGGCCCTGCGCTGTGATTTATCCCAGTTGTTCAGATGTCATTACCCCACAGCTGAGAGAGTGTGATGAACAGCCTGATGACTGCATCTCTGACCAATGGCAGAGCTACTGGAAAACAACACGTTTTACATTTATAAACTAATGGCTGCTGTCAAGAGCTCTGCAATTATTCTGCACGGTATCAACAAAAATCGATCTCTCACAGCCATCACATGGATCTCACATAGGCTTCATGTAATGCTGAGTCTGAAACCAATGTTTGTCGCAGCACTCTTATTTATTTTGCCAAAAGCTTCAGATGTTATTAAGCAGTGCGGTGGCCAATGTTCCCTCTAGTTTTCAAGCGTCCGAGCAAACTCTCTGAGCGACCCCTTGGACCACTGTGAGCAACAATAGCATCAAATTAACATAGTTTATTATAATCAATCTAATCACAGGAGAGATTATTATTTTTTTGTTAGGCGACTAATGTAACCCTCACCGGTCAAGTTTCGGATATAAAAATAAGGGACATCTGCTTCCAAATCCGGGAAATTATATAACCTACATAAGGTCTTATTTGAAGGAAGAACTTAGATTGTCGAGCTCTAACGAGTTCAACAACAAACGACAATGTGAGTCAGAATAAACACCTACGGGTGCGAGTCCATGAAAAATAATCTCGATCCTGACTTGGAGGAACCATGTGTTATTTTTACAGCACGCGTCTCATTAGACTAGTGCGTGAATAGGGGAGTGCAGCTTAGAGGGAACATTAGCCGTGGCTATCAATTAGTCTTATCAATTACAATTATGTACTGTAATACAGAGAGAGTGGGTGCAGTAAGCCCTAACTATTAAAATATAATGTTTAATATGGACATCAACTGAGGGTGTATTGGTAAACAAAGAATTCTTACAAAGGGATCAGCTAACTTACATCCATTTCTGAGAAATAAGACGGGTTAAAGATTATTGATAAATCCATAGACTTTCTTAATTCATATGTTAATCTGCTTTGTTTGCCAACTATGAAAGCATATCGGGGTTCAATTTTATTGAACTAACGGCACTCACTGGATCTGCAAAAAAAGGGGTTCTATTTCTCAATACAAAGCACGAGAAACTAGTTTGAAAACTGACTGAATGACTGGCAGTCTTGATGTGGAAAAGGTAAATTAGCTTTGATGAAAATTCTCTCAATGCTGAGCAAATATTTACAAGGGTTGCTGCTATCTTTGGTGGTAGATGGACCGTGGCATTAACAGTTGTGAGGAGGCTGATGTGACATGAGCAAGCCAGGAAGCAAAAAGTGAGAAACATTGAATCTGAACTGAAGGAAGAACCTACAGTTCTTTACAAATAGATGCTTTATTAGAAATATTGTTTTTCTCAACAATCTCAAGGTGACATTTTTTATTTATTTAGAATAGTTGGATAGCTATTGAGGCAAGGAAATAACTTATAATATTCATATAGTAATTATTTTTTGTGCTATTATTATTTATTAATGCATTATGGTAGACTTCAGATTCGGCCAATCGGAGAATACGTCCTTTAATGCCATGTGAGATGTGGAAAAAAAGAGAGATTGCTCACCTTATTTAACCCAAGATGCTTCTGTAAAATAAACGTCCAGTAATTCGACGCAGCCTAATGCTGTTCTAAGATAACTATTTATCATGTTTTAGGTCCTATTTTAGCAACAAAAAGGGTTGAACTCTGGGAAAAGGCAACCATTCCAACTGCATGGTTCTGCTTACCTGCGGGTGTTAGGGGTGTCCAGAGGGCTTCTGCAGGGGCTCATTAGCGATCTGTTAGAGAGAAAATATGTACTTTAGAGCCTCTTCTATATTTTCTCCCCTGAGATGACCTCCTCCTGCCACCTTTGCTGTTTTGTAAATTTCCCTCCAACAACAAGCCGTGAAAGCTAATTAGTTGAAGCATCCATGTAAAAAAAAAAAGAACTTCCTCGATGCGTACTTGTCATAGACACTCAAGATTCCACATCGAGGCTCGCCAGTGACTTAACATGTGAATCACTCGCTAACTGCACAAATTCTGGTCTGGGTCTCTAAAGGCATGATTGTGCCGCAGCAAAGTCTTCATCAGGTAGCATGTTTTTTTTTCTAATATCAACCTCAAATTTTAAATAATCCTATATGGCAACAGAGTTCACCCTACTATATTCAGCTCAACTTTCATCGTAGCAGAACTCAAAATATCACACTTAGGCTGGAAGTTCCGGTTTCACACTATTATATGAGATCACATTCACTTTTTTGTCATAGTGTGGTGGCGAGATATCAGTGAATTGTTAGTGATGGATCACCAAACTTTGCAGGTTGTATCCTGCCTTCTGTCCATAGCGAGCTAGACATCAGCACCAAATTTCTATCCACAAACTTAATTTGCAGTTTATGATTAAATTAACATTGTTCGAGTCTTGTTTTGCCGAACAAAGTTATGGGCTACTTCAACCATTGTACAAAAATATTATCATTATTGATTTATTAATTTGTATCATTGAATATTGCTCAACTAACATGCAGCCTTGCATTGTCAAGATGAGTACTTTCTTTATAAGTTCAATAACTATGCTTATTACATAGTTCATCTAAATTCTGTGCTTCTTGAATCCAAAAATAGCATACAGCTGGTGTCACACTAGAAATACCACGTTTCTAAATGCAGCCAGCCAGCTACTTGGATGTGTTTACTGGGTAATAAATGTTATCATGTAGACACCCTCTTTTCATCACGCAGCTCTGCAAATGACCTGTTTGCCATGTCATGACACACTAACAATGAAGTCTGTGAGGCATTACTTCAATTTTGTTCTTTCATCCTTAACCACTTCCCAACTAATATTTACAACCCAGCTGAGCAGTTCTTGCCAGTCAAACACCCAGAATTCCAGAGTCCCCTACTGGTTCCTTCCCATAGTTTTCAGGCTAATTGTGGCGGCGGTGGCTGTAAATCTCACTCTGCAAAATGTGAAGTACGGCTGTGTTCGGCTCTGGTGATGTCATGCTTCAGCTGCCATCGAGACTTGAAAGAGATGCTGACCTTCCAAACAGTAAAGACTTCAGGATACACACCCCATGATTAGGGCAACACAATGTCTGATTCATAGAAGACACTTCACAAACCAGGAATATCCCCAATATGTAATTTCCTCACTGGCAATAAAATAAGTTGGTAAAAGCAAGGGTTTGGGTTTTTTTTTGTAGTTGTTAATTTCTGACAGCAAATTTCAGGTTCTTTCTGAAATTCGTTTTTAAAGGTTTAAATTTGTTTTTATCTAAAAAAACAAAAAGTGTTAGGAACACCATACTAATACGGTGTGCCCCCCTTTCACCTTCAGAACTGCCGTAATTCTACATGGAATTGATTAAACAAGGTGCTGAAAGCATTCTGTAGGAATGTTGGCCCATATTGATAGAAGAGCATCCTGCAGTTGATGGAGGTTTGTGGGGTGCACATCCAGGGCACGAAGCTCCCGTTCCACCACATCCCAAAGATGCTCTTTTGGGTTGAGATCTGGGGACTGTGGGGCCATTTTAGTACAGAGAACTCATCGTCATGTTCAAGAAACCAGTTTGAAATAACTTGAGCTTTGTGAAATGGTGCATTATCCTGCTGGAAGTAGCCATCAGAGGACGGGTACATGGTGGTCATAAAGGGATGGACATGGTCAGAAACAATGCTCAGGTAGGCCGTGGCATTAAAACAATGCCCGATTGGCCCTAAGGGGCCTAAAGTGTCCGAAGAAAACATCTCCAACACCATTACACCACCACCATCAGCCTGCACAGTGGAATCAAGGCATGATGGATCCATGTTCTCATTCTGTTTACGCCAAATTCTGGCTCTACCATTTGAATGTCTCAACAGAAATCGAGACTCATCAGACATTCTCCTCTGAGCTCTAGCATCAACAAGGCATTTTCGCCCACAGGACTGCTGCATACTGGATGTTTTTCCCTTTTCACACCATTCTTTGTAAGCCCTAGAAATGGTTGTGCGTGAAAATCTCAGTAACTGAGCAGGGATCTGGCACCAACGACCATGCCACGCTCAAAATTGCTTAAATCACCTTTCTTTCCCATTCTGACATTTAGTTTGGAGTTCAGGAGATTGTCTTGACCTGGACCACACCCCTAAATGCATTGAAGCAACTGCCATGTGATTGGTTGATTAGATAATTGCATTAATGAGAAATTGGACAGGTGTTCCTAATAATAATATATTTTATATTTTTTATAAAATTATATTTTATAGGTCATATAACAATTTTGCAGCCAATTTTGCCGTTTCAGAACTCAAAACTTTTTTGGTTTTTGGTTTATTAAAATTGATTTATGCATAATGCTTTAATGCATTAACTTAAATAATTTTACAGACCACACACTTTAAAGAGTCAATATTATAGCTTATCATTTGTCAGTTTCAGTTTTGTTGCATTTGCCATTATCTGCTGGCATGAGTCAAATGAGAAGTACAAGCAATGTCCCCAGAGAACCAATACTCTAAACATTTCAGGAAATACACCTTAGCATCAAAGTCTTCATCATCTACTCACAGATGAGCATCAGAGCTTCCTACATGAATGGTTGAGTTACATTGCTGATTTACTCGCTCGTGCTTCGACTTCATGATATTTCACATTAGTTCACTGACATTAAAGACGTGCCATCACTGCAAGTTTAGAAGCCTCAATAAGCATTGGACCACTTGGAAAAATTGGTTTTGAGAACAGGTTTATTTCTTGAAGGTTCATTTGCACACAAAATCAATTACTGGCCAAGTGTATAAAAGTATCTGAAACACATCAACTGTGACAAAATCTATGAAAAAAATCTGTTCTTAAATGATCACATATTGTGGCTATTTTGGCTATTGTCAATTATCATTTGTTTAAGTCATAACTTGGCCTTAATTCTATGAAAATATCAGTCTGGCTCTTAGGAACAGTCCTATATCTAAAGAAGGTTTTTGTCACGTTCGGGGTGTACATCAAAGGATAGATCTCATACGCGGAGACAGCTTGATTGAGACGCTCTTTTATTAAAGAATAAGGCAAAAGAAAGAGATAGCTAAAACAAATGACCCACGAGGGGGCAAAACTTGACCAATAACATAAATAACATAGAACACTGGACCCCGAAACAAATTAACAAAATAACTAGTCAGACTTCACTTGGCCTAGAGCATTGGTAAACGCACACCAAGACAATTAATGCTCGTGTGAGGAACAACACAAACACAGAAGTATAAAAAGGGAGACTAATAAGTGAGGACGTGCGGGAAGACAGCTGAAGGGACAAGCGACAAATTAGACACGGGACGAAGACTGACGCAACAAGCCACGAGGTGAAAAGAGAACATAAACGAAAACACAGACAATACAACCGCCTATCAGGGGACCGCGAGGGAGTCACATGACAGGCGGGAGAACCAGGAACCGGCACAAGGGAAAACACAGCGAGACAGAGAACGCGCGATCGGAGACAAAAAGGAGTGGAAAGGACAAACAGACAGCCACGACACGCACCTTGACAGACAAAACCCTGACAGTTTTGTACCTGGCCTTCAAGATTAACAGTTTATCACTTACTGCGTGACTGACTCTTCATGATTTGCCTATCACACATCAGGTACTCTTATATCACTCCTGTTTAACTGCTTTCAGTTGCCACAAGCTGTACGGTTCATATGCTCCTCGAGATCCACGAGTAAAAGAAGCTAGATTGAAAGTGTTTGTCTGGTCTTTCTTTCTGAGTGTCTTCTGAGAATGCAGGGTTAATTCACAGACATTTAATGGCGTCACGAACAGGATTCATGAGCTTTTGAGAGACGAAAGAAAAACCTTTAACCCTCAAGAGCAAGGATCTGCACCTGCCTGTGCCTGCTCTGATCAGTCCTGGAGAGGAGCTGAAGAGGAACGCACTTCAAGACTCCAGACAGCATCCGGAATATTATTTGATCGGTTTGATTTTCTGATCAAGGTGAAAATGTAAAAAATATATACATTCTTTGTGTATATTTTCCCCAACGCTTATTTCATTATTTGACAAGTTGTGCAATGTTTTTTTCTGAAAATGACATGAGTTTAATCAGGTAGAGGACAGTGAGAGTGCTTGTGGAACTAAGGAAACAAATTAAACTTGTATACCGGACTGGGGAAACGCTATACAAACTCATCTGACTCAAAAACCCACATTTTGAATGCACCCTGAGCAGGCCAGCCTTAACACCTTTAACACCTCACGGCTAAATCTGAAACACTTCCCGAAGCAGTCACGAGGTACAGCCAGCGAGGCTTCGGACATCATCATTTTGACTCCTTCCCAAATGAAGCAAGACTTGATATATGCTTTGCGTAAACGCCCCCTTCATTACTCGTCACATGCTTCGAATCCTCGGCATATCTTGTAGCATCACTAATATTCAGCAACTTGCCTCTAAAAACTGCATAAATAGTTGATGCCCTCGAATTGGGCGTTTTAAGTATTAAATATAACAAGTCTGGCATTTAATGTTGAACTGTTATCTTTTAAAGATCTAACAGAAGCATTTTGTTATTCATTGTCACAAACATCCACAGTTAGGAATGTACAATGATGTTTTCTATTACTTATTTGCCTTCAACAATCAGTTGTCACTATACACAATAGTCTCCCCAGTTTGTCTCTCCAGTGCACATTTGCAAACCATATTCATATGTTTAGATGAAGCTTGAATTCTGGCCAGCAGCATTTAAAGATTCTAAAATAAAAAGCTCATTAGCGTAGTAGAGCAGAAAATGTTCCATTAAAATATGATTAAATTTGCTTGAAGAGAGCTGTAAATTGGTACAATAAGAAACTGTCAAGAAGTGGCACAACATAATTGTTTTTCTTACCTTGATAAAGTATCTTTCTCTAATGACCACTGATTAACAGTCAGGTTTGTTCTAAATCTGAGACACTCTTTCTATCTCGTTAAGTTCCCAAATCATCAGTCAATGTGAAAAGTTGATTGGCTAGTGTTATACTGGGTTTACTTAAGCTTTTATAAAATGTTGTATTCGTTCATAAGAACTCATGACAGTTTAAATAAATGATTATAAACTGGTCAAATATTTCACATTATTGACTATATATGTTGTTTAATTATACAGTTAGTCGTGATTGAAACGAAACAAGTTAAAATAACAGCTCAACTGTAAGAATGTGTTTTCTAAAAACACACTCGTTATCTCTCCTCAAAGGTAACTTTGTTCTGATTTTAAGGTTAAACAAAAAGTTATCTCAGACATCACATAACCTGACATTTACAAAAGTTTCTTTTACATTTAACTCTTATTCTTAACTCATTCATTATATCTATCTCCACACAGAAGTTTCATCCACCAAGTTGAAATAGTGCCGTATTATTTTATGATCAGCTCTTCATATGACCCGAGCTGAGTTCAGACTGACATCAAATCCGATTGACATTTCCAGTAAAATGCTCAGTAACCTCAATGTAAAGATCAAGCATCTCTTGCCACATTCTCAAATACACACGAAGGTGGACTTAATCTCATTATATGGTACAAATGAACATTCAGAGAGAGCCCTAAACACCTGTCTGAGTCACCTTAACTCCACAGGACCCTCCATCAACAGCCATCAGCGACAGAGAGCAGCGAGCAAGAGGAGCTCTCTCTCTCTCTCTCTCTCTCTTTCTCTCTCTCCCACTGTCTCTTTCTCTCTCTCTCTCTCTCTCCCACTCTCTCTCTCTCTCTCTCTCTCTCCCACTGTCTCTTTTTCTCTCTCTCTGTCTCTCTCTCTCTCTCTCTCTCTCTCTCTCTCTGTCTCTCTCTCTCTCTGTCTCCCCCTCCCTCTCTCTATCTCTCTCTCTCTCGCTCTCTCTCATACGCATGCATGCTTTATGTCTCAGTCTGCTCTCTCCCTCTCAGCCAGCTGTAAAGCAAATAATCAATGCTGTGAATGGTCCTCCCCTCAGCGCACTACTGTCATTATTGTTTCCACTCTGCCTCTTGCCAGACCATGAATAGTCAAAACAAACTGATGGACAGGAAATGAAGGAGCAGATGTTTAATGAATTGCCTGTTGTGACTTGAATTTATGGGGAACTGTTTGCGACCATGTGAGACACTCTTTCTTTTCTGCTGAGGATTATCACAAGTGTTTTCTTTTCCTCGGCAACTGGTGGACTCTGTTTGGATTTGGCGGATTACTTTGTCAACAGCTATGGAGTTAATTTCTTAAAACAGTTGTAAATTTGGTGCAAATTTGACATGAACTACAACTCTGAATGGCCATTGTGATTTAAGGAGTATTGAGGAAATTTAAGAACAATTGAGGAAATGCATTAAGCTTTTGAATGAGGGAGCGATTGCAGATGAACTTGTGGAAAAGAAAGCACACGGTGGACTGAGAGTGTATTTTTTCATCAGGTTTCCATTTTCTGAGCACTTCAGACAGAGCTACACACTGACTGGAAAAGAGCTGGGAGAATGTTTCTGTGGACTGCAAGCAAAGGAGGATCAGGAAGTGAGAGAAGGTACAGTAAAGATCTGAACTAACTATCTAACATACTATATGCTCTATAACAGTTTCAGATCTCAGTTCAAGTTATACATTGAGCGCCCTTACTAAGAACAACCACACAATTTTAACAAGATATTTATCAACTTTCCAAATTCATTAAAAATGCCATATTGTCCCCTTTCAAATAATTGATGATAAATATTTGACTCCTCTAGACGGCCCCCTTAATAATATAGAAAAAGGCAGTATATATGTAAGTAATGTTGTTGAATCACTTCAGGTTGTGCTCCACAAAACAAGCCGTATGCCTCCTGCTCCTCCCACTGCCATCTTTAACTCTTTCGTTAATAAATATAACTTAAAAAAATAACAAAAAAGGAACGTTTTGTAGTTGTGCAATGGACTTGCTTATCCATGCAGTTTTTCATCTAAAGCACTATTCAATTCTATAGATAACCCTTGAGTGTTAGGTTAACATTCTTCACATATACAATGACTATTTGTTAGGCAGAGAAACTCAGGCAACGTTCCAACTCTGATTAGAGTGATGCTTCCAGACCAGATTACAGACAAAATATCTCCAGTATGTTCACTGGGGTTGCTTCAGAAAGGAAATACATGGACAAGCTCCTAATAAACCATATAGTGTAACATTAGCGTAGTAGTATATATGTAAAACAGCTGTTCTTGTTGTAGAGTACTGGTTCGGAGAGAGAAAGTATTCCATTTGTTTGTGTGTGTGTGTGCGTGCGTGTGCGCGAGTGTGTTATTGTGAATTATGGCCTCCCAGTTCAAAGTACTGGCTCTGGCTCGATGGAGCCAACAGAAGCAGTTTATCAGCAATGTTCAGAAATTAAATCCTGGCCAAATAAACTCTCGTCCTGCCCCTGACTTTGTTTATAAATTCTGTTCATTAAAAAAAGAACAAAGCAATATTTTGTACTTAAAAAAACAGTAAGAATGATTTGATATGTTAACCCTTGTGTGGCCTTCGGGTCAAATTGACCCATTTCAAATTTTTTTAAAGAATAAAAATGTTACAAGTGGATATTCTTTTCAATATAGTTTTGCAATAATTCAAGATATGTTCTCTATATTGTTTGAATTTGAGATAAGTCATATATGTTAATGTGTTACGGAGTAAAATTTAGTTTTTAATTGCTGTTAAAACGGGAATACCCCACAAAGGTTAAGCATTGTCTAAATTGACCTCAATATAGTAAATTACTTGGTTGAAGGTTGAATATCTTGAAAACCCAAAAACATGTTTGAAGTGGTTGAGTTAACTGGAAAGAATAATCATGCACCCTGGAGGCCTATAGAGCTGGTACAGATTTCCACAATCTGGATAAGCACCCCATTGTTTCTCCTAATTCTGAGGTCTGATTTTTGGGTTTTCTCTCTCCAGTTCCCTGGCATAGACTTGCCCATTGATCCCAGTATAGTTGGAACACATCACTCTGTGTTCTGTTCCAAGTCCTGTACAATAGCTCCACCTGCCACAGCTTTCCAGTTTAGAGGTACTGTCCCCGACTGCTAAGCCAAAGGTGTGTCTACAAATTCAGCCCTGCTGAAAGAAAAAAAGTAGAGCGTCACGGTGGCGCAGTGGGTAGCACGGTCGTCTCACAGCAAGAAGGTCGCTGGTTCTAGGCTCGGCTGGGGCAGGTGGCATTTCTGTGTGGAGTTTGCATGTTCTCCCCGTGATCGCGTGGGTTTTCTCCGGGTGCTCCGGTTTCCCCACAAGTCCAAAGACATGCGCAATAAGTGAATTGAATAAGAACAATTGTCCGTAGTGTTTGAGTGTGAATGTGTGTGTGTGAATGTTTCCCAGCGATGGGTTGCGGCAGGGAAGGGCATCCGCTGCGTAAAACATATGCCAGTGAGTTGGCGGTTCATTCCGCTGTGGTGACCCCGAAAGGGAATAAAGCCGACATGAAGATGAATGAATGATTGGTTGATTGCTCAACTCACTGATTGGCCAGAAAGAAATGTAGTGATTTGGTAATCTTGCCACTATCGTCGATCTTTTAAACAAAACATTTGAGCATTAAAAGGCACCACATACACAGCGTTGAGAACACTACTCCTTCTGTTCTGTGTTCTGTGTGGTGTGCGATCAGATATTTGTGTTTCTGTCTCGCTATATATTAGACTACTAACTCGCTACTAACCAAGTTAGAGTAGACTCCAAAATAAGCCCTTACAGAACTTATACTCAAAATTGGTGGAAAAACAAAGGTAAGTTGTGGCGAGTGAAGATGAGTCATGCTTTTAAAACATTCTGATGAAATATGGCAATGGTCCGGTACAGTGGATGTTGTTAACTTTTTTATTTATATGAGTAATTACCAATAGAACAGCTCTGAAAGTTTCAAGAATCAAATAGCTTTTTACCTTATCTTTTGTGCTGTTGTGTAAGGGGTCTGACTTGAGCTGTAAATCTCTTAAATCACTCCTAGCATCAAAAATAATCCATTGGTTAAAATTTGAGGGTTGGATAACGTTAAACTCTGATGGCTGCAACAAGAAGCTCATACCTTGCAGTAAGTGATGCGTCCTGATTGAGCTCTTGTGAACGCTTGGAAAAAAACATAAATGGCTCTGAAATTGAGTTCTATTCTAAGATGTTACGCGTAGCAGACTATGGACAAGTTTATTCAGCCACGGTTTGGTCAGCAAATCCATTGATCATGTTCAACAACACTGGGGATTGATGCTGGATCACATTATTCTCTGGCTGCCAGCTACTGCCCCGAGCTCTCGTTCAGCAGGTTCACCCAGGAGGATGCCTCAAGCCCAGTGAGACTCTGCTCCTGGAGGTTCTAACGGTAATCATTTGCATCCTCCTCTCACTTATTTGTGGTGCTGAAAAGCACTTTCTCTAGCATTTATCTGTTGCAGGTTTAAGGTTGATCTAAAGCAGGCAGCAACCTAGCTCCCTGAAGAGTGCCATGAGAAAAAGAGAAACAAACACAAACCTTTGACTGTATGTCACATGGAACCAAGCGTGACGTCACCTATAAGTTTTGTATTTTACATCACTTCCCAGTAAACAAACATGGGTCCAAAAAGGCAAGACATAGGTTTAGCAAAGACGTGTTAGCTGGAGAGCGTCACGGTGGCGCAGTGGGTAGCACGGTCGTCTCACAGCAAGAAGGTCGCTGGTTTGAGCCTCGGCTGGGTCGGTTGGCATTTCTGTGTGGAGTTCTCATGTTCTCCTCGTGATCGCGTGGGTTTTCTCCGGGTGCTCCAGTTTCCCCCACAAGAACAAAGACATGCAGAAGTAAGAAAAAACAATTGTCCGTAGAGTATGAGTGTGTGTGAATGTTTCCCAGCGATGGGTTGCAGCTGGAAGGGCATCCGCCGCGTAAAACATATGCCAGAGAGTTGGCGGTTCATTCCGCTGTGGCGACCCCAAAAGGGAAGAAGCCGACATGAAGATGGATGGTGTTAGCTGGAGGTTTAAATTCTAATATATCTTAAATGAACAAATGTAAAAATAACTCACCCCCTCAGTCATCAAATGATCAAAACAATACAGCACCAGGAGTGTGAACGTGCTTTTTCAGCTCTAAATTTGGGGAGTGTTAACATGAGATTGGTTGATAACCTCCTCACTTCTGCCCCAAGCAGCTGGTCAAAGTATTACAGTTCAGTCACTTCCTAGTGCGCGTCGACACGGAGAGCAGGAGGTTGTTGCAAATCACTCATTCTAGTCCAGACCATGTTTCAGATCTGATGGGTGTGTACAGCTGCGTTTATTAGCAATGCTCCGCTGCTCCACCATTCTCCAGTTCTTGTAGCTCTCTCTCTATAAAAATGATTGTTATTCACACATAAGTTTTAAAGCGTTGGTGGTTGAAGGACTTTAAGGGAAAGCTCTGGTGTATGCGTTGTTACAATCTGACAGGACATGTCCAGAGTCAATCATAAGTTATAACGTCATTTACTTGGACAAATGAGGTGATGCTCATGAATTATGATACTGGCGCATCATCAATGTGCTATTGTCAAAATGTCAGAAATCACGAAGAAAAAATAGAAAATACTAAAATAGTTTTCCCATTCAACTTGAATTGTGTTCGACACATCATTTCTCATAATGTTTATCTCAACTGTATTGTGGCTTTTTAAGAGTGAATGTGTTTCCATTTCCGAAGACGGTAAAAGCCCGGGAGAGCTATATTGTGCACAGCAGATAATTTTTTACGTAACATGTATAAAAATTCACTAATGTAAATGTGAGATTGTGCATGTGTGCAGTCACATCTTACTGCGGAAGCTTTGTTAACTTGTCCCCGAGTCTGAGGCTATTTTGGCAAAGCAACAGTTCCAAGTCAGAAGCCAAAAGCACTGTCACCTCAAAATTCAGTCAGAATTTAGCAAAATAATTGTTTTTGAAGTGAAATATATAAATTGCATTTCCATATAATTGTACTTTAATCAATAGCACAAAAACATTGGTTATACTCTAAAAATGTTACATTTAATTTTTAATATCATCATAAACATGCCGAGCATCCGTCTGCAGATATATATTAAATATTATGATAACAATAGAAATGTGAAGTTCAAACTCAAGGGAAATATTTGGAAAAGTTTTTTTTTAGATATTTTATTATTGCATTTAAAGTATTAAAGTCATAAAAACATGTTTTAAAATGCAAGTTAGCCATCAGCCTAATCTTAGATTCTGACGTGAAGTGATCAGAGGAAGCCAGTGGTTCTGAAATGCTTAGACCACTGTACTCACATTAATTAAGAAAAGGTCACCGATAAAGATCGGCAGGTTAGACAGCTTGCCTTCACATCAATGCATAATCTTCAAAAGCAATAAAGTGCGGTGTCAAAATTACGATTAAAGAATCATGAGCTAAATATTGGTAGAGGAACTAACCATGCATAAGTAATAAAGCGGCTCTAATGCTAATTCAAATCAGCCCTTACACCTTCAATAGACCATAAGGACTCAAAACCTGTAACTGTTTGGTGTTCTGCAAGCATTTATTCACTGACTCATGCATCCTGCGATGTGTGTCTTGTGACTTTTACGCAGGACCTTTTATGAGAAGATTCGAGAGTATGATATTTTGGATAAGAGGAGGACTGTGACTGCTCTGAAGGCTGGAGAGGACAGAGCCATACTTTTAGGCCTCAGCATGATCCTTTTCTCTGCCATGATGTACTTTGTGTTGGGCATTACCATTGTGCGCTCTTACTCAGACAGGTAACATTCACTTCGGTTCAGCAATTACATTAGTTCATCAGGACATACTGTTCTTCCAGGTTTCTTCAGTCAGCAGATCAGAAACAGTCATCAAATTAAATTTTGTTTATGCCGATACATTTTGTACCAAAGCATGCATTTTAAGTAATGGGACTCATTTACATGGGGTTCATTTACATCAGTGTAATGGGAAATATCTTATTTTAAATAATAACAACTACGGACTCAAGGTACGGGACACAGCCACCTCTAAGATTCTTCAGTAACGAAATAAACACTCGATAAAAGCATGAGCATTGAAGCTAGTCTGATCGCTGTTACATGTGCAAAAGCGAGAGTAAAGATCATAAAGGAGAGACTTTCTCTTAGTTCTGGGATTATTTTTGATGCGCCCCAATCTGAACACTTATACTGCACTTTTGAAATATGTACTCATTTAAAGCAGAAAAAGTACATTCTTTTTAGTGTGTGAGACGAGAGTGCGCATGTTCTGGGATGCACTGAAACGTCATGTGACGAAAGTAGTCGTGCCGCATAATCACACACGACGTGCACGAGAACTTAACTTATTCTTTCTCATTCCTTCATTAAAAATAGTCTAACAATAAATATAACGCTCTCTATATTGATACTGTTTATTTATGCACTTCTTCTTTAAAAATGAGTCGTATTACAGAGTAGTCTTTTGATTGTCCTTCCACCAGAACGGTGGGTTATATCAGTCAGTTGCGCATTCTGCACTTCATCTAACCAGAAAAAGTACACATCCAGGCATTGCTCAGATAGTTTCTTATGCATACTATGGTTTGGGACACACGAAATCTTTTTAAATGTATGCTATGGTTTGACGAAAACTGATTCTCATTTCGCACCTATAGAAGTGTGGATAGTGCGCAGATGGGGATGCAGGGTGGGACTATCACGTATGGCTGGACCACAGCTACGTCGTTTCTTCGTCTAGTTATCCTTCCATTGTCTCTCTCTAGAGTTTGGTCAGATGTGACCAGTCAGTTCATGGCTCATGATCCGCTGGCCAAATTTATTATTAAAATTTTTTTTTATGTTATTTCACACACAGACCACAGTTTGCTTGTGCTTTCTTTAATTTTGCCTCAATTCAGTCATAGCTGTCTGCATTCCCAGTCTTAATTAGAGCGGCTCGATAATGGGAAATAGCTATAAATTGATCAAGATTGTTTTAAATTATTATTTGTTGTCTTGGAATATACTGTATTACCATTCATTTATACTATATGTAGTGTTTCCCAGAGATATTTTCAAATATTTTATAATAACTAATTTCAATTCATCTAATTTCCACTTTTTGATGTCTCAATATAAACAAAACAAGAGAAAAAAATATGATGGCATTTCAAATGAAAACACATTTAGTTTTTATAGCTGTGCATTAAATTGCATTAGGAGTAAATAATAAGAAAATAAAATGCAAACACCTGGATTAAACATAAAAAGAGCATTGTTTCATCATCAAACACACATATTGTATTTCTCCCATAAGGTAGAGACTTTTATTTTTCTAGACAGTGCTTGAGTTCTCTCTCCGTTAGAACCAAAACATGCTAACATTAGCAGCCAGCGCCAGATTGTCACTGGAGTGCTTCACAGCGTTGTATTCACAATATTCTGAGCGGCATTGTCACACCCTGAGAGAAGGATCCAAATGCAAGTTAGCAAACAAAAAGGATTTATTGACAATACAACCAAGGCGCCAAAACTTGTGACTCTCGTGAGGCTTTGCTCGCTCTCCAAGAGCGAGAGGCAATACAGCAACCAGTGTCCAAATCGGCAGGCGTGAGAGAAGTCAGGCAGACATTCATCGATTGGGAGCTCAGCGTCAGGCAGGCAGAGTCAGAGGTAGGTGGCAGACTGGGATAATCCAAAACTAAAAGATACACAGGCACTCGAGCAACACTGGGCAGAGAGGGAAACAGGATCAGAACATGAGACGACTGACAATGGCAGGGTTCAAAATCACAGCAAGATAGCCTGAACAATGACAGGACACACTAGCGATTAGAAGGTGGGAAAGGGAGAGCTTAAATAGGAAGGAAATTATAGTAGATAGGTAACAGGTGCAGCAACCCATTTGCGCGCTGATCATTAATAGCGATCAGCTGAGTGCGTGCTGCAAGAATGACCAGCAGAGAGAGAGAGAGAGAGAGAGAGAGAGAGAGATCAATCAAGCCAGGGTCCTGACAGGCATAAACTTGTATTAGGCAGAAAGAGGAGTTCATCTAGAAGAGCTGTGCATAAAGTTTTGTTTTTGTCCTGTATGGAGAGGTCATTTCCAAAAGTCAACGGGCCTTTTAATCACCTCAACTTGCTGAGCAGCTCCAAATGCGTCATTTTCTCTTCCCACTGCCATGTTTCCACCACACCCGTACTGAGCCTGTCAGTAAGAAACTTTTTTAATAACCCATAGTTGTTTGGTCCAGTAAATAACTGGAGGTGTTACGATTGTCGCGGTGTTTTGAGCTCCCAGAAAAGGAACATAAGATTACACAAACTTGCATAAATGAATCTAAATACATCGTGGCGCATGAGAAAAACAACACTAAAACATGCTATAAATGTCTGAAAAGGTGAGTTTATGTGATATGGCACCTTTAAATGCAAATTTTTCTTCTACACTGACTAGAATGATGTGACTGTGATTTTTATTAATTAGCTGTTTAAATCAATTATTTTCCAATGTATACAATATTTATTCTTTACATTGGTGCTTTGTACAACTAACTATAATATTTACATTTTATATGCATATTTTTATAATTTTTGGTGCACAGATATACAGGAAGACAAAGTTGTTATTAGAATTGTATTTATTTCAAACGTTTAAAATGTTGTTCATGCTTAGGTCACGAATTGTCCTCTTGTTAACTCGTCGATTAACTCACTGAATGTTTGCAATTTATTTAATATTTTTAAACTTTATTATATAGTTATTTTATTTTATAACACTACTGATGACAAAAACAAGGTTGAACGGAGAACTTTGAAAAGAAAAAAACACATATGTGGTTGTATAGCTTTTCAATTGATACATTTGTTTTAAAACTATACACATTTACTTTATAAACTAAATAACTATTTTAGTAAACCCCCCAACAGTTTACACTTAAATAAAGAAAATAATAATGATATGAATATATTTTGAAATATTATTTTATGCTATTTCTATCTTTAATATGTAATGACAGAAGAGAGAGAACTGGGAGAGGTAGAGCTGGGATTGAACCTTAAGCTTCATATTTGCACTTGCGCATCTCGGTCTCTAAACACAAAAACAACCAGCAGGACAAATGTCATTTTATTAAAGACAAAAACACACGTCTCCCACTGTTTCCTCATACAGCACACACCAATGATGTTAGGAGCATTGCATCAGTTCTTCAAGTGTTTCTTATAACTTCAGCAGCTCCAGGCTCCTCAATAAAGGTGCCCATCTCAATTCATGATCAGTCTTTAACATGCATGCCACTCAAAATGGAACAAAACCATGAGCAGTGCAACTGTCCCGATGCACCAGATACAGTGGCTTATGGGAGGAAAGAGGGGGCCAGAGATACAGGAAACATGAAGTGATCTGTTCTTCTAAAATCTAGTGTGACCCCTAGTGGTCGTAGCTTAAAGAATGCTTTGTTTGTAGCTGAGAACCAGATGAAACTAAACAATTTACTTCTCAGTGAAAAGGTTGAAGGGACTTGTGAGCCAGTAATGGTTGCTTAATTACAAAAAAAAATTTGGAGTAATCTCTCACACTACTCTGGTTGTACAAACCGTGATGTTACTGTAATATGTTTCATTTGTAACTAGTTACTCCCAACACTGTATGTGAATATGTTTTTTTTATGTTTTCTGGGATTAAATAATGTCGTCAAACATCTTGTTATTACCTTCATCATATAACTGGACTGCTGTAACTCTCTTATTAAGATCTCTAGTGAGAGAATTCAGAAGCTCCAGATCATTCGTAACAGAACAGCTATGATCCTGGAGAAAGTTCATAAATATGAACACATCACACCAATTCTCCGATCACTAAACTAACTTCCCATCAACAGCACCAAACGAACAAGCCCTATAACTTCCCTTTTATTATTAATACACTTGTTTCCTTCCTTGCAGTGTTTGGACAGAAGTGTCAAACTGCACAGTGCTGAACTCCAGTGTCGTTGCTGAGGTTAACTGTAGCTATAGCTGTGGTTCCGAGTGCAGGAAAAGGTCCAGATATCCCTGTCTTCAGGTTTACGTCAGTCTGGACTCTACTGGAAAAGTTCAGCGCATGTCATACAACGAGGAGTCTCACGATGCCAACCCTGAGGTACAGTAGACATAAACTCAGTTGTGCAGTAAAGTAATCTGTTTTCCTTTCACGATGATTTTTAAGTAACACGTTGAATATATATATATATATATATATATATATATATATATATATATATATATATATATATATATATATATATATATATATATATATAAGGTGACACCTCACCTTAAATGCGGGGAGACAAATCATTTTTACTTAGCACAGGATGTCACTTTAAAGGTGGGTAAAGGTTGGGTACCAACACAAACTTATGTTCGATGAGCACTATTGGCTTAGAGCTGCTCTGGTGTGTTGGCTACATGTTAATATCGGAACCCAGAGATCAAATGCCGCACCTTTAACTGGCTCTGAATCAAAAGACTCTACAAGTAAATTATGATGTTTTTAATGTTATGTGTTTGAAGGGTTAAGATATGTGAGACTTACATAAGAGGAGGAAGAGTGTTCTCATATAGAGCTCTGAAGCTCTGGAATAAACTCCCGGATGTTGTCCGCAGCTCAGCTACGCTCACAGAGTGCAAAACTAAATTAACATATCTGTTTAATCTAGTATTTGAGTTCTTGGTGTTTGTCAAAACAGATCTGGTGTCTGAGCCCTATATACATATAAACTGTTGAAAAAACAGTGAGGTTCAATGTTCCTCTCGAAGCTCTCCTAATCATTTATCTCTCCTCCTGCAGCTGATGCTGATCACCTGTTTGTTGTCTGTTACATTTTTCTAACCGTTGTTTTTTGTTTGTTAGTTTCTGTACTGTCTTGTTTGTTTTGTTTTGTATTTTCAGGTGCTGTCCGGCGAACTGTTCGTCGATGGATCGACGTTTGTATGTTTGTATGTTCTTTATGCTGGGGAGGTGATTAGCACCTGCCTCAGTCAGCGAGGCTCCCAGGGGCCTCATGGAGGAACTCCTCTCTACTCTACCTGATCCTCACGAGGACTTTATGAAGCTGCTTTGAAAGCAACTGCTAAAGAAGCGCTATATAAAAACTTGATTCACTCATATTTTCTACGGCTTTGAATTTGCATATATCATCAGTTTAAACAAAAAAAAATTATATTATTGAAACATATAAGTGAATACACAAACATGAAACATGTAAACATTTCACAATTACAATACAGTATGTAAATACAAAGCCTTTTTCCAATGCATGTCCCTATTACTTGAGCACTGTTTTTGTCCATAACTCCATCGCAATATATTGTATTGCCATAATATTACAAAACGATAATTAATATCTTGTTATTAAGTGTCAAAGGAACAAAAAAAAGAAGTAGAGGATTCGAGGTAACCTGTATTAGTAGTGGCTTGCCCGATTAATTCAGCAAAACATGTTCTTCTTCTGCTTACATGATCATTTCCAAGTTATGTTTTGGTCTCCCCTAGTGGCAGGGTGACTTGCACTCTTATCCCTTAAAACGTTTGCGCTCTTGTGATGATGGTTGGATTGCAAATACTCAGTATCGTAAACTCCTGGACTCCTACAGAACATAGCATACGCAGATACAGTCCTCTGTGTTTCCCTGGATACTTGCCATACTTGCATTCTCTCCAGTCGCAAAATAAAGAGGAAAAAACATCATAAGATGAGATATACGAACAGTATACAAACGTATACAAACAGGACAACTCACTTGCACATAATGTATAGATGTATTAATGTAATCTGTATTAATGATCACTGCATGTTACACTCTGTTAAAAAACTATTGTTAAGTTCTTTACTTCATATGAAGAAAACATAATTGTGATATATAAACAAGCCCTAGCCTCAAACGTCACGCCAGTGGAACGCTAGCAGAACGTACTTAAAGTTGCAAACACATCAAGAATCCTGAAGTCATTATCTGATTAATTTAATTTGTCCAGATTTCAGGAAGAAGCAAGGGTCGCATTTGTTTTCGGTCTAAATCAGAAATTAAGTTCAGCTGTTTGATCAAGAATTGCTGATTTAAAGAATGTTGTTCTATTGTTTATTCTATTGTTCTATATAGTTTGCGTTATCTCTCATTGTCTGTGAAGTTTATTTCCATGACTTATTTTTTGCATGTCGCTCAGTTGATGTGGAAACATTTTCCCGCTGTGAAACGTGTGAACCATGAGTAACTAAACGGGATTGGTTGTTTGTCATGTCAGTCAATCGGTCCCATGGATGAGGCTTGACCAAAAAAAGCAGCCAAAACTACCAGAACCTCGCTGAAGGTCTGACTATGTGAGACTATACATAACCCACTATGTTGTAAAAGAAACATCATTGTTTAAATATACTACAATTTATCACCATCAGTCCCCAAGACCACATATTGAGCATAAGCATACCCTTAACCCGCGGTCCCTAACCTTTTTTGTGCCACGGACCGGTTTAATGTCAGACGAAATTTTCAGGGACCGGCCTTTGAGGTGTGGTGGATAAATACAACAAAATATTATAATACGACCTGCATGTAAACGGTGGTATTTTCTAAACATAACAATAAACGTGAATCCACTCTAGCTGTTTGCTAGTACATCGTCCCCTTAACAATAGTTTTGAGGGCTTCATCGCCTCATTCAAGAGCCGGTTGCTGCATATTATGCAGAGGCTTGGTGCGTGGGAAACTCCTTTCGCGATAAATTCATATTTTAAGTAGGACAGTTGTAGGCTTTTCCTCTGTCTCCTCGCTGGTCCTTTTCCCATGTAAAGAAACTTTCTAAAGACGTTTTTTTTTACTCATTTGCGAGCTCCTGAGCTTAATTTCAGCGGTAGCCCATCACGTGATCGTGAAGAGCAAATGATTAGCATCAAAAGTGACATAGAGGGATATAACTAAGAAAATCAGGTAATTTTTCAAAATACCTCATTCAGATTCCGAAAAATAAATAAAACGAAAGTTATTTATTCTTTCTGTGCGGCCCGGGACCAAATGACCCACAGACCGGTACCGGTCCACGGCTCGGGGTTGGGGACCGCTTCCCTTAACGATACACACACTCAAACCACACAAAGCTACAAATAATGATCAATCCTGTCCTTTTTTATTTTAGCATAATATATTGTTTGTTTTTTCCCAGCGATGGGTTGCGGCTGGAAGGGCATCCGCCGCGTAAAACATATGCCAGAGAGTTGGCGGTTCATTCCGCTGTGGAGACCCCGAAAGGGAAGAAAGCCGACATGAAGATGGATGGATAAATGAATGAATATTGTTTGTTTTAGTTTGAAGGCAAAGCTCAACACAGATATTTAGTATTAAAAATGATTCTCTTCTTTCCAGTGTTTTTACATCCCAAAGTGCCGCAAGGACCACTCCCTGATGCACACCATTGTGATGAACATCTCCGAGCGCCTGAAGACACATCAGCAGGTTTCCTGTTACTTCGACCCCTCGGAGCAGCAGGACAGTGTCCTCCTGACTCGTCTCTTTGGCCGAGGAGCAATCATTAGCTCTCTGCTGTGGCCTACATGCACGCTGGTGGGGGGCATGCTCATCATCGCAATGGTCAAGCTCACTCAATACCTGTCCTTCTTGTGTGAGCAGATCAGCCGCATTAAAAGGTGAGACTGACGCCACGCAGAGGGATGAATTCTTCAGGCCAGAGGAGTAGATGCTTCTGAGAAAGATTAATCACTCTGTTCCTTACAGGATGGGGCTTTGCCCACTAACAGGAGACTCTCACTTCAACGTGTGTACGCGGAAGTTTAACGGGGACATTCAGGGTGGTGTTTAAAATTTATTGCGAGGACTACGAGACTTTTGAGCCACCTTTTTGGCTTCGAGTAACAAAATGTTTTGAACCGCTCCTAATGTCCTCTTTCACTATTTTAATACCGGGTTGGAAAAGCTAGAGTATTATTGTCTAAAAGAAAACTCCTTTTGCATTCAAGAGAGAGAAATTGGAACTTGATTGATCCGGACTACAAAGAGCCATTTAAGGGTCAACATGCAGGGACCGGTTTTGAGATTTCTGCAAGGCTTTATCAAAGAACTGTGCAAAAGGGCAAAGTTGAATGCACACAGAACTATTTTTTTTACAAATGTACATGCTGAATGTTGACTGTTACACAGTTCAAATGAAAATAAATAGCTGTTTTGTTAAGGATTACCGATCATATTTGATGATTACAAAAAATGTTTGAAAACCTCGTCTGGCAAGCACTTCAGCGTCATAGTAGATCAGGAGGGGCTGACATTTTCCCAAGCGACATACTGTTTTACTGTTCCTATTTTATTCTTTCATCCTCTTCTAAATTGTAAGTATTTAGTCATGAGTCAACTTGTGATTTAAAGTATGAAGAGTCTTTTGTTGCCTATACTAGCTCAGAGTATTTCATGATTTTAAACCAGGAAGTCAGTTGGCAGATTTTTGACCATTTGATTCATACATGTACAGACATGTGAAAAACTTGGGTATCTTGTAACATTTATTTATTATATGGATGTTAACCTTGACTTTAATAATACTGAGGAATTCAAGTACTGCAACTTAACAATTAAAATGGGAGAAAATACTACATTGTTTGTAAATGTAGTTCTACATATGGCATATAGTAAACAAAGAAAAAGTCACTCTCAAATGTATTTCCACTTAATAGCTGAAATAAAATCACACGCAGGTGAATCAAAGCAGGCGCGGATGATTAGTGGATTGCTATTCAACTTTTTGAATGAAGGTTGTCCTATTTGAGGGGTCACTAACTCCAGTACTGGGGGTCCGGATCCCTGCACATTTTTGATTCAACAATCATGAAACACACCTGCTACACCAATTAAGGTCATCCTGGCTTGTCTCTTCTAACTCTTTAATCAATCACATCTCTAGTGAGAGAATTCAGAAGCTCCGGATCATTCATAACAGAACAGCTATGATCCTGGAGATATCCCGGAGACCAATTCTCTGATCACTACACTAACTTCCCATCATTGTTACATTTGGACTTAAAGTCCTCCTTTCCAGTGCATCAACAGCACCATACCAACAAGCCTGATTACTTCCCTTTTATTATTAATTCACTCCTTTTTTCTGTCCTTCCAGTGTTTGGACAGCTCCATCAAGGGGGGCGCGTTTGACCTCGGGGGACATGCTTTTTTCTTTCTTTGTTTTTTTTTTTTTACTGTTTTAGAATAAAGTGCAGTACCACTCCACTACATTAGGGGGCAGTGGCGCTCTCATTGGCAGAGTATTAAGTGTAGACAAGAAGTGTAGAAGACAGGCGGAGAGAGAAGGAGATAAAGAGACAAACGAAAGTCTCCCGAAAGTTAAGACGAGGAAATATGACGCGTTTGAAGCGCTTGGCTTGGCTTGACGAGGAGAGACAGGTGTGCTTACTGAGTCTAAACATGTTGGCAGCGGACAGCATGAAGCCAAATAAATGAAGACATCACTTAAAGGCATTACGCCCCAATCACGTTGAAAAGCCGCTTGAGTTTTTCCAGTGAAAACGTGCCGAACATTGCCAGCAATCACGATCAGTCAAACAATGTTTATAGTTTTATTAAGGAGTTAATGTTTTTTTACATTTCAGATGCACCTTAAATCTTTTCTGCTACAGTTAATAAAGCTATTTTTTGTTGTAAGTTGGTCCAAATTTTCTTTTTTTCTCTTATACGTTAATAAGGATACTGTGTTATGCAGAGGTGTACTTATAACAGATTTAAAGACTTATAATACTATTTATTGTTGTGCGTGGGGCACGACATGTTTTTTTCTTCCTAAGGGGGGGCGCTACAGAAAATAATTGAGAAAAACTGCCTTAAGCTAAGGCATGCTAGAGCAGGAGCCTCCCGGGCTGCTGTGTTGTTTAAATCTATGAGAATTATTTGGGAGGGAGTGCTCTTTATTGATGAAAAGAGAGTGAGCCCCATGGTGAGAGCAGAAGACCTCCCCAAAGCTTGTACAAGCAATACTATAGATGATGAGTCTGGGAAGGGATAAAAAAAAAAAAAAAAAAAGGTTTTCATTCAACTGTCAAAATATTCTACAAGTGGAGTGTTTGTAAAACAACTGTTTGCCACAAGAGCAACTACCAAAAGAAAAAAGACTCCCAAAAAAAGCTAAATTTTCATCACGGGACCGACAGCAGGAAAATCTTTGCTCTTCATAAGAAACATCAAGGCCAGGGTGAAGATAAAAGAATAGAAGAACAAGAACATGAACATATAAGAATGTTGATTATTTGGTCACCAGATGAGAGGACATGCATGGTGTAAACCAAAGAGTGTCTTCCAGGAAAAGAACCTCATACCAACTGTGAAACATGAAGATGGTTTGAGGCTGATTCGCTTTTTTCTTATGAGTGAGATGAGAGTGCGCACAATCTGCACACACTAAAACATTATGAAACGGAAGTAATAGTGCTTCGGAAGGGGTGATTGTGCTCAGCGTGTGAGAGAACTTAACTCCTTCTTTCTCATACCTTCATTAATCGACATTCTAATAATAAATTGATTTTATCTATTTCTGTGCTTCTTCTATAGAATGAGTCGTATTACAGAGAGAGCTCATTTGTTTGCGTTCAAGATAAAACTCTTCTGGTTTGAGTATGGTGGATTGTGGGTAATATCAGCTGGTTGAGCTTCCATTGATCTGCACTTCAGAATCTAACCAGATCAAGTACACATCTGAGACTCACACGAACACTCTCAATTTGCTCCCATAAAAGTGTGGATAGTTCACCGATTGGGACGCAGGGCTTCTGTCAGAAATGAAAGCTGAAGAGTAACTGGACCATGAAACAAGTCAATGACAGTAAATTTACAGAATACTGAATCGGAAAAAAGGAAACAGAGTACTGGAGAAAAGTTAAGCAGTGCTGATTTGAAATCTATTAATATTATTATTTAACATATACCTGTAATAACAACAGAAAGCATCACAATTGTTATTAAAGATTTTCATCTGAATGTCATCATAACAAGTAGATGCATGTGGGAACTTTATTTCATGTTGTCCATCCATCCATCTTCATGTCGGCTTTCTTCCCTTTCGGGGTCTCCACAGCGGAATGAACATATGTTTTACGCGGCGGATGCCCTTCCAGCCGCAACCCATCGCTGGGAAACATTCACACACACATTCACACTTTAACACTATGGACAATCGTTCTTATTCAATTCACTTATTCCGGAGCACACGAAGTAAACCCACACGATCACGAGGAGAACATGAGAACTCCACACAGAGATACCAACCGACCCAGCCGAGGCTCGAACCAGCGACCTTCTTGCTGTGAGACAACCGTGCTACCCACTGCGCCACCGTGACGCTCGATTTCATGTTGTGCCGCCACTCAATGTTTAAAACTCATTTCCCTAAAACAAAGTCTTTTTTTCCTAGCACAGAAAACATGTACATATATAACTTTGCATTACATCTGGCTTCAAATCTGGAAATTTCAAAAATACAAATGTTAGAAAATGATCAGTGTAAACGTTTATTACATTTATGTAACTGGTAGAAGGTTTTGTATAAAGCACCTTGGGATTATTAGTGCTACACTCCAGTGACTGAGAGATGATGAAGTCAAAATATTGAATAATATTAATATTGAATTACTTCAATAATAATATTGAAGGCAAATCTTTTCTATCTAGGTCTTTTATGTATGCAAAGCTCTGGCTTTCTATTGCTTGTGGTGATGGTGAGAGGTACACATATACATGTATTTTCTGTTCTACTCTTTAAGTAGTTTTAAAACATGTGTTTTCTGTACCTCTCTTGTACCTCGTTACTTTTTGCATTACCATATCTTTCTGTGGTACTAGGCAACTTCTAGTGACTTACAGTAGACTTGACTCGTGGGCTTCCTGTTCAATGTGCCTTTTAATGCGAGAACATTCAGATACTTTAGAAAGAGATTCACTCTCATCATTGCTCAACTGGTAAACATAATGTCCAATCCCTAAGCACATTATGATTTACGACAGAAACATATCTAGCTGAAATATTGGTGAGCAGCCCGCCGGTCATGATGAGAGTCGGTAAGCAGCCCATGCGGAGGCAAACGGACTGATTCGACTGTCCTTGGGCGATGGATTTCAGTGGCTTCTGGAGAGGCAATCAGGTGACTAGCTGTGATGAATCAGAGTTGCTCTGAAATGAATCCGTCTGAAGCTTTCTACATGCCATGCTTTTCACACTTACACATTGACCACATCCTCACAACTACAGACATTCAGGTCTTACAAAAGGAGATCTTTCTTAGCAGTTGAAAGAAAATCACTGGCACGCTTAATCTTATCACACCACCTTTATTATTTGTGTTTCTATACGTTGTTTTTACTATAAACCGATGACACAGGACATAGATGTAATTGTTTGCATTGACTGAAGCTCAGGGAAGATTTATTGTGGTCGAGAGATGCACATTAAATATCAACAATGAAGGTAAAATAACAGTAAATACAGTATTTATTTAAGTATTACAACAAATAATAAGCGCCTTCAGTTTCTTGTGAAACCCTCGTATTAAGTTAGTCTAGCCCAGGGTTCGGCAACCCGTGGCTCTGGAGGCGCATCTGGCTCTTTAGCGCCGCCCTAGTGGCTTCCTGGAGCTTTTTCAAAAATGTTTGAAACTGAAAAAAGATGAGGGAGGTAAATATAATTTTAGTTTAATATGGTTTTTATACGTTCCATTTTCATATTGTTTTTTGGAATTCTCAATTTATTGAGAATGTAGTGTGCGTTCCACACGATTGTTGAATCATGTGGTGAGTGCATGTATAGGACTTGAGGGAATATAAAATGTAAAAAATAAAACACTTAATGTGTGGACCTCCAAATCAATGAACACAGGAGAGGTGAAAAAGAGCCAGTGTTGTCATAAATACTTTATCGAATTCTTCTTTGTTGATAAACCAGGTGAAGTGCTGCTCAGAAAACAAAATTGATCTTTCCAAGAATTTTCTCTGGCATTGTTTATCAAGCTCCGGTCTGCTGCTCTTACACTTCCGAGTCGAATTCCATTTACCGCTCGTCATCTGTACTAGCGATTAACATGATTGGCCAGTGGGTGGGACTTAGATAAGGATAAGGAAAAAGGGCGGTGTTAAGGAAAATTAGCCATTTTCACCTCAGAAAAAAGGAATAAAGGATCGCTCAAACATGTCTGAACTAATCCGAATACTACTTGAGGCATGTTTTTGATGAGGGAACACGTCAAGATGCCAGGAATGTCCGAAAATTCCCGTTATCATCACATGGCACCCTTAAGCTTCAATTTAAACTGTTGAGACATTTTTCTTTCAGCGTTAATGCTATGGTCGACTCATTTCATTAATCAAGAATAATACCACCATCCTGGGACTCGTGGAGAAGAGCTGTTT